>CM076578.1:1433639198-1434084786 GCA_034641835.2 Pinus albicaulis | reverse complement strand
TTGGTGTATTTTTATTTATTCCTAGAGGAGAAATCGTTTTCCTTGATTTATTTAGTATACCATCTTATTTTTATCTTGCAATCACATGTTATATACCCAAAATTGTTGTAATTGTATAATTTTGTATTTTATTTTTATAGGGGAGCAAAATAATTATGATTTTTCCACTATAGACAGTATAACCTCTAATTTTATTTCCTATAATTTTATTTCTATAGGTCTGATAAGGGCCTCTAAAATCATCCTTAACATAGGCTCTACAATCCCTTGTTTTATGTCGAAAATGTGTACATGAAAAACAATTAGTAAGAGATATTGTTTGATACCTATATGGGAAGGATTATATTGATGAAGTAGTTATGTTGCAGTTGTTCTCTTATGGAGAATATTCACTTCTTTATTCATCTTTATCTCTTATTGTTCTTCTTGTTGGCGAGTAAAAAGGTCTCTTAGGCAAGACCCAGGTTTGGATTAGAGGGCGACAAGGATTTCCGTTGTAGTCTAGCACCACGCCGACATTTTCACCCTACTCCGAGGAGCAGAGAGTCTCACCCGAGGCATGCCATGACCTTACTAAGATTGGGAATAGATTGATATCAGTCTAGTAGATTAGATATGTATGAACCAGAACTATCTCAGAGCTTAAGCAAACGCAACATTACATGGGTGATATCCCTTAGAAGCACATTCAAAAAGACAATCCATAAAATTTTAAAATAATACCACACTAATCAATCTAGACTACAACATATATTGTGAACAAAAAACTCTGATCATATTATAATTCACTTATCGGAAACATACTATTACAATTCTCCTCAATGTGAGCTTTAACCGAACAGATTACAAAGAGGTCATATCCAGTAGATTAGAACATAGAGATACAGAGAGATAGAGAACGGAACAGCATGAACAGAGCTCTCCTATGGCTCCTGTTCCCTGATTCCTCCTGTGCCAACCTTCTTTCTCCACTGGCTGGCTACCTATTTTTTTCTGCTACCAGCGCAACTGAGAGTTCTTCCTTTCTTCTCGCTTGGCTATCTTCTGCTTCTCTCTATTCATTGGAAGTTCTACTGCTTGTCTCCTGCCATGTTCTTCTACCATCTGTGCTTGCTCCCGCAACATTCGTGCCACATATTCTTCACTCTTTCTCAACCTTGACAACTCTCTGCCTACCGTGGTTACGTCCCGCCACGTATTATCTGCAACTCAAAACTGTTTGATTTCAAAAGAAGGGCCCCAACAGGCCCCGACCACATCCTATTGACTCGCCCCGAGTGAATCACTTTTCACTGTCTCTATTTCCATCGGTTTGCTCATCCCTGTGTTCTTCTCTATTTGTCCCCTTTCTCCCGACTGTCCAAACAAGGGCCCCAATTCTAGGACCTTTGTTAGAGCTGATGCCTTGAGTTCTTGAAATATTGTCATGACATGATGCCATCCTTGCATGAGCGAGTTAGTTTGTGATGTGACTTGCGCGACCACTTCCTCCCCTGAAACAGCTGGCAGGGTACCAAAAATGTTATGGATTTCTGTATCGGCCTTGGAGACCAGTCGTTGTATTGTTTGGGCACTCGTTTTTACCGGCTGTCTCAGTTCCTGGAGGGCTTGCATTGTTGCAGTTGAGATTTCTTCAATCTATTGTTTCTGGACCTCTAGAGCATCCTCTTGAGCATATATTTGGTCGAGTCCAGTAGGGTCTATGGCCTCCTAGATCTCCCTTGATACTTGTTGTAGCTGTAATGAAACCGATTGAGACTTCAGTCTGAGCGAGGTTGAACATTCCTGTAGACCCCTCAGTAGGTCATACGCTTCTTTCGCTGCAGTACTCAAAAATTCCTGCATTTTTGTCACCTGGCTCTGTCTCTTGGATATCTTCTCTATGTATACAACCACTGGGTCTAGAAATGTGAGTCGGGTTGCCAATGCTACTCTGAGCTCCTCATTTTCCTTATGGAGGTTCGAACATGCCACCCTGATGTGGACCGAGCGTTCTACTATATCATTCTCCTTTATCCCTTCTGGTATTTGGTTGTTGTTGGCTGTTACTGTGGGCCAAATGTCTTGGAATATTCTTGTCACTGTCTCCAGTTGTTCTTGTATATTACCCTTTTCTGTCCTCAGTTGTTCATGCTCTTCAGTAAGCGTGATGATTTTTAATTGATGCTGCTCGCATATTTGTTGGAGCTTCGAGGGAAGCCTTTCTACTTGTTTTGCTGCTCTCTGAATGAAATGGTATAGTTGGGTTGTTCCCCATGTTTCCATGCTCTCAGAACCAAAGGTTCCCTGATCTGGCCGTCGTTCTTGAAGTGGTTATCTGCTGGCGATAGATTTTGTTGATTGTGCCTGCGATGATTGTGGTGGTGTTTGTTGTGGTAGCCAGTTACTAGAGTCGGCCATGTTTATATCGGGCGAGGTTTCTTGGGCTGTCAGATTATCCTGCTGGGGTGGACTCTGCTCGGGAAGCGAAGCACCTGTTTCTTCCATAAAATGTTCTATCTAATTTAAAAGCTCTGTGAACGTATCATGCTGAACCAGGGTTTGGCCAATTAGGGGTACTTCTATTGTACCCGAGTTAACTTCCACCTCGGGGTCCTCATTTGGTCTTCCTCTAACGATTGGGTCTAATACAGTGGCTGATGAAGTGGAGGGTGTGGTAATGGGTGGTTCCTGAACGGTGGATGAGGCAGGGGCCGATGTTTGGTGAATGCGAGGTGGAGATATGCGAATATTTAAGAAATCAAGGGGGTTGATGGGTGGTAGCCCCTTGGTCACCTGGGGCTCCACTACAGGCTCTTCCCTAATCGGTACTCCTATCCTCAAAGGTCGTTGTTGATCATCCCCTATGAGATAAACCATTGTACTAGATACTGCTATCTTGGATTTTTTTTCTTTTGGTGCTGCTACTGGGGGTTTCACAGCTTTAGTCTTTATGACCAACGCTGTAGTCACTGGGGGTGGTGAGCTAAACATAATGTTGGGTATTGTTGCTATTAGGGAGGCCATGGCAGAATATGGTTTGGAGTGGGATGCCTGAAACTCTGAAAACATAGGAAATGCAGTGGAATCACTTGTTAACACTTGAACTACTTTATTAAAAGTTTGTACCTTTGTGTTCAACTGCTCAATGATCGGGGATAGCTGCAACTGCACCATCCTAGTCACCATCTGCTCTGAAGTCTCTCCCGACAGTGGTTTTTGCAACATCCCATCGAAGATATAGGTGTAGACTCCGTTTCTAACCTCCATTGCTACTCCTGGCCATGAACAGACTTCTGTGTGGAAGGTTTTTTCATCAATATGGAATTTTAATGGCTTCATTTTGAAAGTTGATTCTGGTATGCATGTTGGCCTGATAAAGGTTTGCTTGTGGGTAACTCCAAACCATATCTTCGTGCTATAACCATCCAGCAGACTCCCTAGGAATATTTTTTGACTCATCACGACATCAACCATTTGGTTGTACCATACTCGGAAAGCTTCTGCATTTACCTCCTTTGTGCTAGGATCCCTGGATACCTTCCAAGGCACGAACTTCATTGCCAATGGTTGTCCTGTTGCTATCTCCACAAGTACTCAAATGCCTAGAAACATCCATTTCCACATTTCCAGTGCCATAATTAGATATTCGTAGATGAATCCAGTTGCCCTCTTGTAGTTGTCCTCGCAAGCTTCGAACAACTCATTCAGCAAAAATGGGCACCAGTTCAGTTATGCCCCCTAGACACATTGCTCCGCAATCGAAATCGTATCAAGCATGCATTCCCCTTTTTTATAGTGCCTCTTCGTTTTAATTGTAATTAAGTAACAGTTGAACTTGACCTCTGGCTTGTTGATCAAGTCGATTTTGGCCCCTTCCCCCCCCCCCCCTCTTGGTGTCGTACTTTGTGTAGTAGTCGTTATCTCTAGTCTTCTTCGCCCTCTTGGATACAATCTGGAATGTTGCTGAGACATCCCTCCCTTCCCGTGACAGTCCAGTTAACCTGTGGATGTCCTCCACATGAATTGGGATTTATTTCCCTAGCCATAGCAAACCATTATGAATTTTTCTCAACAAGAACTTGGTGCACTGCATTGCAGTGCCTGTAACACTGAACACCGGGAGATTTCTTAAGTTCAGTATGGTAGACTGTTGAATGGCTCGGAACTCTGGTAGGAATCTTGCCACTTGTTGCCCTACTTCTATGGCATAATTCTCCATTTATACCTGTCTTTTCATTGCTGGAAACTCGAAAGAGTCCGTGAGGTCGGCATCGATCAATGATGCACTATCGTATTTCCCCACTAGCGATTCTATCTTGAACTCCGTTATCGAGCTCTTGCTCCACAAATCCTGGTGTTGTTCTCGCCATTCTAGCTCTTCTCTGATACACCTATAGAACAACTCCTTCTCTCTTCTCTTGAATTCCTTCTTCTGCGTGCCTTCTCTGCTCTTCTTCTGGTTCTGCTTCTCTTGCTCCCTTGGATGTTTCTGGTTCTAACTCATATTTTTCCAGCATTCTCGTGCTTCTTTGCATGCGGGTTATATAATTAACCAGCACGGGTGAGGTTGATGAGACCCCATAACTAATCAATTTCCCCCTGGCCTCGTCCATGGCAACAATCATGTGATTAGTTACCGGCTGCGGTGGGTTCTGACAATGTTGACTGTGGCTTAGGGATTTGGGCAAATGCGACGGTTGGTGGTTATGCCTTATTATGGAAAATTTATTATGGTATGGGTGATGCTAATTATGGAAATTATTTCCAAATCTTGGTAATCTTACGGACTGACACGGGTACTACGCATAATGATGATGGGTTGATGTTCGACACGCTTTTCTATCTGACGTGGATGACACATTGGACACTACCCTTCCCCGAACACAATTGGTTACGTTGCGGTCTCTGCAACACAACTATACTTATTTTTGTATTTTTTCTAAAGTGGAAATCCTATCCATGCTCTTCTCGGGTGCGAGAGAGTTATTGATGTTATTCTACCCTACTAACTCCTCTCGGTTGCGAAAGTTATTGGAATTGGAAATGAGTAACTTACTCTTTATAGGGCTTCAGGCGTGCGCCATTCACCCATCCTTGTAGAATTGGTCGTCTAGTTGTTCTAACCGAACTGCTCCTGAATCTTTGATTTCTATCACGTCAAATGGCCCTAGCCAATGCATCTACAGTTTCCCTGGGAAATTCTAGTACTTACTGTCCTAGAGTATAAATTTTCCCCCGACCTGAAAATTCTTGCGCTTGATGTGTCGGTCATGCCAAGATTTTTTTCTATCCTTCTGTACCGTTTGGTGAAATTATGCCAAAAATCATTCTTCTTCGAGGCCTTGTAATTCCTACAATCGTTCCTTTAGCGAGTCCTCTTCTGATAGTTGGAGTGACGTTGCGAATAGGAGGCTAGGTATGATGAATTCAGTTAGGACTATTTTTTCTCTCCCGTATACTATCTGGAATGGTGTTTGGTTGTTCTGTCACTTTACCGTTGTTCGGTATGCCCATAAATTTGCTGGTATCTGCTCATCCCAGTCATCCCATTGCACATTGCATATTTTTGTCAGGCCCTTCTCCATTATTTTGTTGAATGCTTCTACCGTACCATTGGCTTGCGGGTGATACAGACTACTTTTATGATGCTATATCATGAAGCTTTCTAGCATGGATTTAATGGTGTCATTGATGAAGTGTGTACTCTAGTCACTGGTCAGGCTCTTTGGACAACCAAATCGACTGATTATGTTTTCAAATATAAACTTGGCAGTAGTTTCTGTCGTGCAATTTTTTACTGGAAATGCTTCTTCCCACCTCGTCAAATAGTTTGTCGCCATTATTATGTACCTCGCCTGCGAGTGTCTTGCAGCTGGTGTAATTGGTCCTACAAAATTGACTGCCCATTTTTCAAACGGCTGCAGTAATTTTATCGGATGAAGTGGAAGTTCATCTCTGTGGGATGGTTGTCCCATCCACTGACATATATCACATTTCTTAACAAATGCTTTGTTGTCCATATGTACTATTGGCCACCACAACCCTGCTTGTAGTACCTTTCTTGCCATCGATTTTGCTCCCACATGTCCTCCCATAGCCCCACTGTGGCATTCCAATAGTACCGCTTCCCTTTCATGGTCCATGACACATCTCTGAAGAATATGGCCCAGTCCCATATTATATAGGTGTCCCTCTATGAGTTGATATTCTGCAGCTCGAACTACCAGGTGTCTTTTTTAAACTGATGTATATTCCTGTGCACACTGCCCTGTTGTGAGGTAGGTTACTATTTGGTCCAAATATTCTGGGATGTCTTCTACTCTGAAAATATCAGCGTCTGGTAATTGATCATCTAGAGATCCTCCATTTTCTCCATTCTCTAGTCGAGACAGGTGATCAGGCCCTACGTTCAATCTTCTAGGCTTTACGATCACCTCAAAGGTGAACTCCTAGAACAGTAGGAGCCATCTGCAGATTCTTCCTTCTAAGACTGGCTTGTTTACCAAATATTTCAAAGCTGAGTGGTCTGTGAAAAATTTAAACGTACCTCCCAATAGGTAGTGGCAGAATTTTTGAAGGGAATACACCATTGCCAATGCCTCTCGCTCTGTTGTGGTGTAGTTCCATTCTGCTATGGACAATTTCTGACTTGCAAAATATACCAGGTGTTCAACTGAAGTGTCCCCTGGTTGAGCCAATACTACTCCAAGTGAAATGCTGGACACACCGATGTGCACATGAAATTGTTTGTCCCAATTTGGGTGAACTAATATTGGCGCACTTGGTAGTTTTTCTTTCAAGGTATTCAAGGTTGTTCTGCAACTCTCTGTCCAGTGAAACTGCTCAGACTTCCGCAACATATTCTCGAAAGGGGTTGTTATCTTTGCATAGTTGCGGATAAATCATCGGTAGTAACCTATGTGGCCTAGCAGTGATCTCAGTTGTTTTACCATTTCTGGTGCCTCCATGTTGACTATCACTGCTACTTTGGCTAGGTCCACGCAAACTCCTTGGGCGCATACCTTTTCCTAGCAATGTTCCAAGCGGTACTGCAAAGATACACTTCTTTAGGTTCAACGGGATCTGAAGTTGCCTACACCTATCAAACATTATCCTAAATAACATTGCATGGTATTTTAACAAGCTGTAGACTGTCCAGTCATCCATGTAGACCTCTAAGAACTTGGGGATGTACTCCTGGAAAATGGCTATCACGATGTGAGAAAATACTGCAGGTGCATTTTTCAATCCGAATGGCATCACATTATATGCGAAAGAGCCCCATTCGGTGGTGAATTTTGTATTTTTATTATCTTCCTCTGCTATCCGTACTTGATGGTATCCTGAGAATCCATCAGTGAATGAATATGCCTCATTTCTCGCAACATTGTCTAGGACTTCATCACTAAATGGAGTGGGAAATGGGTCATGGATACAAGCATTGTTTAAGCTCCTGTAATCGACACAAACTCGAATCTAAGACTTCTCCTTTTTATTCTGTATAACTATAGGACTTACCCACTCTGCTTCCTCTACTGGGAATATTAATCCTACCTTTAACATCTTGTCGATCTCTACCCTAACTTTTTCCTTCACCCTTGGATTTAGACGATATGGTCTATGTTTCACGAGCCTTGCATCGAGCTTCAATATTATCCGCATCTCCCCCATATCCCCTTTTATTCCCTTTAGATCCGCTACCGATGAAGGGAATAAGTCCTCATATTCTTGCAACATACTGTATATCTCCTTAGTCATATGTTCATCCCAATAATCTCCAATTGTCGCTAGTCTGGGCTTATCTTCTGTTCCAATATTTATTTTCTTGGTTCCTAATGGTAGCAGGTGGATCCCTTCTATCGTTGGTTCTTCTTTGATATCCCTCTCCCCTTCCGTCTTCAAAATATAGATGCCTGAGATCTTCTAGATTATCATCATCCATTTCGTTGTTTATCTTTTTACATGCTACCTTTTTTCTGACGCCTAGGTTTGGAAGCGGCTGCTCATCCTCCTTATGAATTTATGGGCAAAATAATACCTTCTTTATAGCCTGCAAAGCTTGTGTGACCGGTTCTGTTTTTCCTTCGAACAAGAAACATTGTGTAAAGTTATCCGCAACTTCCCGCCATGTGCTGGTCCCTCTTTTCTTTTCTTCCGTCAGGTACCAGGCCTATGGAATCAAGTCCAGAGAATGGATAAATCTGTGTACCCATGGCTCTTCTGGATATCCTACGGTTCTCCATTGATCCTCACATTCCTTCAGATGGTTTCTGGGGTCTGGTTCCCCTTGGTATTTATCTTTAACCCGAGGTCCTTCCTCTTCATTAAATCTCACTTTCAATGCTGCCACAACTCTGCCCCATTGCGACAGTGAGTCGCGGTGTTTACTCCACCACCTTGCCGATGTGGACTACAACACCATGTCCATTAGTGGTACCCTATGTCCTTCTGGTACCTTATCTTCTATTTATGTTATGAAAATGTTTACATCGTTCATATTGGATAAAGTTGGGTAATCCCTTACCTTAGTCCCAATCCAATTGATTCTTCTGATGTTGGCACATCTCCTTGTATTGGTCTCATACCCTCCTCACTGCCAATCATCCCAAGCTATTTTTGAGCCTAATTCTGAGCTTTGGATGCTTCTCCAACTTACAGAGCCACCTACTATTGGGTTTATGTAATCTTCCCTTCTTCTGTGGTCATTTGATAAATATGTTCCATAAGCTGAGCATCTTCTCTGTTATCTACAGTCTCTGTGTATCTTGGACCTTGATACGGGTTGAGCGGCTGAGTGACTCTGACCTCCCCATCCTCAAAGATCACCAGTTATTTTTTAGATCTATTATTGCATAATTTTCAAAGGCCCAGAAAATTCCCAACAATGTAGGATAAGGATCTTTATCCCCCATGATGTCGATGACCTCAAAGTCTGCATATGTCTTTACTCCTGCAATATCAACTTCAACTTCCTCCAGTCTGCCTATGGGAAAGATTGGTGAGTATGTTAATCTTGGCCTTCCTAATGCTTCCCAGGTTTTCCTTAGTAAAATATTGACATCGAATCCCAAATCAAGCACGGTGTCTTTAATTTGGAAACCCGCAACCTAGTTGTTTACTCGAAACTCTTTTCTTGTCCTTATTTTATTTCTTTTCACTCTCTTTACATACTTCTAGGTTGCGTCGGGTGATTCCCTTTATCCTATGTTCTTCTGCACCACTCCTTCCAGGTTTTGCTTTAGATGCTCCAACATTGATGCATTGTTAACAATCTTCAGGAATAGATGGAACCATTCTTGAATTGTAGTACTTGAATTGTCTTGGTTTTTGTTGTTTTCCTACGTTTGTTGTAACTCAATACATTTTTTCCCCCCAGTTGGGCAAATGTTTCTACTGCTTCTTGAAAAATTTGCTTCTATCTTTTTGGTTTGATCAACGGTTTTGGGGATGCTAGCCTGATCAATTTTATCGGGTTCACTGTATGTGCATCTTACCCTGTTCTTTTTCCTCCTCGTGTCACTATGGCCACTTTCTGCATTGTCTGAGTCTCCGTTATCCTGGGTTCTGCATTTACTAGATTTTTTCCCCTTTGTCTAGTTCTTTCCTCCCATCCTTTAATGAGCTCAGGGAAATCTTCTGTTGCATGTGTGTTAACCCGGCATTGGGAACACTAGGGTCTTCTAGGAAGTGGACATTCCCTAGATACGTGTCCTTCTTGGTCACAGATGTAACATCTTACTGGACCTCTACCTCCTGCTCGACCTCCTCTCGTGCCTCCTCCTCTTCCTCGGGGAGTCTCATTCACTCGGTATGAAGGTCGGTCCAATAATTTCGCCAATGTATCCAGAGCTTTACATTACTCGGTGCTATGTGTTGTTGAGGCACCGAACTCATAGTATTTTTTATTCGGAACAGTGGAATATTTTTGTAAAATAGGGCATAGGCGAGGTGGATGACCCATGTCCTTACATATTTCACAATACTCAGTAGTGGTTGGACTTTGTTGCATAGGGAACCCTGTGTATTGTTGTTGTGGTGGATATATTCCCTGGGTGTTTATTTTCACAACTTCTCCCATTAGTGGAGCCCCCTATGCCCCTGCATCCGATGTCCCCCTATTCTGACCCCGCAACCGAGGACATTCGGTTACCACATGTCCTTCCATTAGACAGTGTGTGCACCATACATTCAGTCTTGCTGGTCGCATTGGTTGAATTTCCTTGAGTTTCTCTGTCAAGCTCGCTATTTGATGCTGCAACCCCATTATAGAGGGGTCTTGTGCTGATGTTCCTCCCTTAAACCCTTGCGGATAACCCGCCATGGCTTCTATCTTCATTGCTTGCTCCAATGCGTCCTGCAACGTCTTGATCCTTTGTTGAGTTAATGGATTTCTTGTCAAGGGTAGCAGAGCTTTGATGAACCAATCCCTCTGATGGTTCAGATCGATTGGATAGCTGAGTTTTCCAATCGCGTCTTTGAATCTCCGCATTATATCCCAAGCAGTCTCTCCTTCTCGCTGCTTGATTTTCCACATTTCTGACAGATCCTGCTGGTATGTTTGGGGCAGTTTGAACTCCTTAACGAAGTCTCTCTTTACATCTTCCATCGCTGGATTCTGATGAGCTTCAAACCACTTTATAAACCAGTGTAGAGCTCTCTCCCTAAGAGTGGTTTGAACTTCTATTAACCTCCTCGCATCTGGTGTCTGGCGTGCCCTCCATATGGCCTCGCAGAGGTACCAGTGTTGTTCTACATCGTCATTACCCCTCCTAGAGAACTCTGGGTACCGAGTAAGTGATCCCGCCATGTTCACTTGAGTAGGAATTACTAAAATGAAGTCATTTCTTCCTATTTGTGAAATGGTACCACTAGCAATTCTACTACCAGTGTGTATTAATTTTGGAGACTGAATACTATGCAACTTGCTTAATTCATGCAACTTAACAAAAATTTCACTTAGTGGTTGATAAAGCACTAGGGGAAGGTTGGGACTAGAGCTACTTGAACTTTGAGGAATAGTAGTACCTTGAGATATGAATGTCGGCCTTTCTTGGAATAGTTGCTCCATTGCAACGTGCAACTTCACATCGGACATCTCCTCAGGGCGTGTGTCTGCATCTTCTCCGTCAGACTTTTTTCCTTTCACCATCTAGGTTGGGTTCCTATACACCTGCCAAAATTATTTAACGGTCCCTCCTATATCCTAAGGAACCACCTGACTTTCCGCTTCCTTCGTCATTTGAGGCGCCTCCTCTTTCTCCTTTCAACTACTTTCCTATCTCTTTAACTCCTTTATCACCCTTTCTCGCCACTTCTCTACGATCTGCACCCTCCGATGTGCTCGTCGCTCCCTTAGCCTATTAGAGGTATCGACATCCATACCCCTACTCCCCTTTTTCACTGTTCTTGTAGCATCTCCCCCTCAGTCCCTTCCCCCAGCACATGAGTTTAAAGCTTCCATCTTAGATTTTTGGAGCACCATTAGTCCTTCATCTACCATCAATTCTTTAATCCATAATGGAATCTCCTTCAGCAGCTTCCTCCGTAACCCGGATCTGAATATATCTTTTGCCCTTGAAAAGGACTGGTAGCACTCCGCTGCAAACTCCACTATGTATCCGTCCAAGGTAGATTCCACCCAGAAATCTACAGCTTGGGTCAACTCGGTATTTAACCGATGAAGGGCCATCAAATCTCCGTGCACCCACTTGCGACTAACTTTCCGCGACTTTCTTTTGGTTACTTTGATCTGGAGACTTCGCAACCAATTATAGAGTTCTTCTGGGAACTTTCCCCAAAAGATCTCATAAATGTCGCTGGCAGATTTAGAAAATAGAACCAAATCTTGACCGTTTCCTCCCTTTGTTGTCTCAGCTCGACTTGCTGAGTGATGAACTGATCTAGGTGGCTATCCCCCCAGCTTCGTATTTCTCTTTCGAAGATTCGAGATACCATGATCTAGCTCCCAAATGAAATTTCAGGTCCCGGCAACGGAACCATTTTTTGGTGAGGAAAAAGGTCTCTTAGGTAAGACCCAAGTTCGGATTAGAGGCCAACAAGGATTTTCACTATAGTCTAGCACCACACCGGCATTTTCACCCTGCTCCGAGGAGCAGAGAGTCTCACCTGAGGCGTGTCATGACCCTTCTAATATTGGGAGTAGATTGATATCAGTCTATCAGACTAGATATGTATGAACCAGAACTATCTCATAGCTTAAGCAAACACAACATTACATGGGTGATATCCCTTAGAAGCACATTCAGATAGACAATCCATAAAATTTTAAAATACTACCACACTAATCAATCCATACTATAACATATATTGTGAACAAAAAACTCTGATCATATTATAATTCACTTATCGGCAACAGACTATTACAATGCTCCTCAACATGAGCTTTAACCAAACAGATTACAAAGAGGTCCTATCTAGTAGATTAGAACACATAGATACATAGAGATAGAGAACGTAACAACATGAACAGAGCTCTCCTACGGCTCCTATTCCCTGATTCCTCCTGTGCCAACCTCCTTTCTCCGCTGGCCGGCTGCCTATTTGTTCTGCTACCAGCACAACTGACAGTTCTTCCTTTCTTCTCACTTGGTTGTCTTCTACTTCTCTTTTTTCATCGGGAGTTCTACTGCTTGTCTCCTGCCATGTTTTTCTACCATCTGTGCTTGCTCCCGCAACAACCGTGCCACCTGTTCTTCAATCCTTCGCAACCTTGACAGCTCTCTGCCTATCGTGGTTGCGTCCCGCCACGTACTAGATGCAACTCAAAACTGTTTTATTTCAAAACAAGGGCCCCAACACTGCTACTTGTGTTGTGTATGGATTCCTTGAGAGATTCAAGATAGCTTATAGGTGTAGTATCTCTTCCAAACTCATCTTTATTTCTCTTTAATCCTTATATTTTATTTTCTGAGCTTTACTATTTTTTCTAGTGTAGCCTCATATTTTCTTCATAATAAATGGTGTAACCTTCCTCTAAATCTGATTATCTCTTCTGGTTGTCTTCATCTTCTTTAAGAGATTGTGTATTCATGACTATGGAGGAGACTTCTTTTGGGGGTGTGGAATCACACATTTTTTACTTTTCCATCTGTGTTTCTAAGGTATACCTTCCAACTGTTAGACTATGGTTGAAGGAAATGGCTTTGAAACCAATTCTTGGAAATTATTAGAGGGGGTGGTGAATCAAAATTTCATTATTTTTAACTATTTTATCTTTTAAAACATTTGATGCACATAAATCATGAAACACATATCTTTGCATAAGAAACTCTTATACATTTTTTATTTGTAAATATTTTTAAAATTCCTTGTACAATGTAAGCAAAAACTTACAAATTATGTAGGCACCAACCTATAGGAAATTTCATGCCTCTAGGTGAGCACCAACTTAGCAAATGTAGGCACCAAGTTTAGTATACCTAGGGGTGGATAATAGGGGTATAGAGGCAGGTAACCAAGAGAATAATATGACGTAATGATTAAGGATGGTAAATAAATGGGCCATAGTTAATAAATAGAGTGGTCAACTTGCATTATCCAAGGACCACTAGTAGTTAAGAAATAATGTGATAATCCCATGGTATTGTCTGTATGGTATTTATAGACCCATGGTAATTACACATGGTATTGTATGTATGAAGCCTGTATAGAGGCTAGAGACTCCCCATTAAGAGATGTCAAGCATTGTTTTGTATTGAAAAGCATATGGCTTGTGGAGTATTATCCTTCCTTAAGGAGTGATTGTATGGTGTTACCCTACCTCCAGGGTTTTTTGAAGATATCAATAAAGAAACATTTTCATTCGAGAAATCTCTTGTATTAGCTCTTAGATTTATTTTATCAAATAATTTATATAATTGCAGGTTAGATATTTTACAAGAATTTTTGGGGCGAGCTTATAGATCATATTTGAAAATTTTGGTGTAAAATTTGCAAAAATAAATAGTATATCTGAATTTTGTGTGAAAAATACCCAATTTCAAAAAAAAAAATCAGTTGAATCAGAGTCTGGATGAGGGAGATACCACTGATTTAAAATCAGTTGTGTTGTTCACATTTTTCTAATGGAAATTCATGGACAGCAGCTCCCCTGTCATTTTTTGTAGTTTTTATGAATAATTTTAGAAAAAATATTGTATATCTGAGCTTCTCTTGAAAAATCACCCAATTTAAAAAAAAACAATCGGTCGAATTGGAGTCTAGAGGAGGGACATATCATTGATTTAAAATCAACTATTTTTTCATAATTTTTTGTGACGGTAGGACAGTTGCAATGTAAATTTTAGTTTCTAGAGTGCCCATATCAAGGTTTCAGTCACATGGGAAGATGCATAATGGTTGATCCATTTCTGTTAACGGGTTATAATAAATATTCTGAGTTATGCTCATTTTACATTTTCGCCAAAGTAAGTGATTTTCTTCAAAACCCTTACTCTACTTTTATGGGTTCTAGAAAGTTATTTTTTATATGAAAATATGTTGGTCCGACTATTGAAGAATTCATAAAAAAAAGAAAAGCCACAATTTTGGAAAAAAAATAGTATTCCTAAAATTTAGAGATGAGGTTGCCATATGGTGGGAATCACTTGACAAAAAGAAGTTACTAAGCCTTCCTAATGAATAATTTGAAAATTTTCTTTTAGAAAAATGATCTCATGCTAGAAGACAGGATAATGAGACACATAAGGGGTCATTTTCTGGTAGTATTTCCTTACTACAAGTTCATGGATGTCTTCAGAAGGAGAAGATCACTGTTTTTATCAATCCTAGTTGCAAGAATAATTTTATTAATGTTCACTTGGCTAAAATATTGCAAGTCTCGGCAAAAACGATGGAGCATAGACAGGTTGATAATGAGGAAGTGCAAGTTTATAAAGAGTTGAAGATTTCTCTAGATAAGTATGCGTTGCATTTTGATTTTTATGTTTTAGTTATGGTTGATGTGGATATTGTTTTTGGATACCCTTGGATGGAATCCATGGGTACTATCAATATTAATGCATAGAATAAATTCCTGAATTTTTGGTATAAAAAGAAAAAAAATTACACTACGGGATATTTCCATCAGTAAACAGGTAGAGTCCAAGGAGACCCTAGTAACAAACTCTACAGGTAAAAACACATCAAATGTAGAATAAATGGTGGAAGTAATGATGGAAGACAAGAAAAAATAGCAGGTACCACAAAAGGAACCTGATACCACTCAGGCTCCATCAGGTGGAAAATTGAAGAAATATAATCCATCAATTAAAACTTCAGCATATCACTACCTACACCACCCAGCAAGACAATAACCAGCAAGGTGGAAAATACTTAGCAATAAGGAAAAAAACCCCTGGATGACACACACATAGATGAGGTAGTCCACCCACAACACATCAACACAGATTAACCACTAGAAACAATGTCCATCTCAAGCGAGCGAGGCACCAGCTTGATTGAGTGTTCACCTTGCTCTTGGATGGCTAGATGCACGTGTATGGTACCAGTGGACTACTCTTTAGAATAGATCTTATTATTTTTGTTTGTATCATGTTTCAGGGATGAAACATGCTTAAAGGGGATGGAATGTAGTATACCTAGGGGGGATAATATGGGGCACAGAGGGAGGTACCCAAGAGAATAATATGATGTAATGATTAATGATGATAAATAAATTGGTCATAGTTAATAACTAAAGTGGTTAAACTAAATTACACAAAGGACCACTAGTAGCTACAAAATAATGTGATAAGCCCATGGTATTGTATGTATGGTATTTACATACCCATGGTAATTACCCATGGTATTGTATGTATGAATCCTATATAGAGGCTAGAGACTCCCCATTAAGAGATGTCAATTATTGTTTTGTATTGACAAGCATATGGCTTGTGGAGTTTTCTCATTCCTTAAGGAGTGATTGTATGGTGTTACCCTACCTCAAGGGTTTTCTGAAGATATCAATAAAGAAGTATTTTCATTCTAGAAATCTCTTGTATTGGCTCTTGGCTTTATTTTATCAAAGAATTTATATAATTGCAGGTCAGATATATTACACCAACCTACAAAAGACACCAATCCCCCCTAGTTGAGCACCAACATAGAAAACAGTAGGCACCAAAAAATGTGTTCAAGTTGTTCCTTAGATCTATCATCAATAACTTTTGGTCCTAATCAAATTCTTTAGTGACTTGTCATCTAACCATGCAACCCTTAAGTTTGCACCTTCAAGTTTTATCATAGCCACTTGACCTCTACACCTGAGCCTTATGCTTGTCAACTAGGGTTCTTGACTTGGTTCCTTAGACTTGATTTCCTACATGTTATTTCTTTTTATTTGATCAAAAAGAGGTATGTCAATCTGAAACTTCAAATTCCTCAACTCTTGTTGCTCATTGTTCAAGTGTCATTGCTTAGAATTATTATATGTTCAAAGAGAAGGTTTTCCCACCTAGAAACTTGTACTCAACATTGTATATTTATTTCTTCTACATAGGTATTTTCAACACACTTTGAACCAAATATGCCTTTAAAACCTTGAAAGCATGCTTCTTGCAGCCTATCAACATTTTCACTAAACACTCACCTTATGTAGCCCATATTCCTATCACAAAAAATTTCCATGATATCCCTATTCTTACTACACCTATGTCTACAATAGGGCTTGGCCCTATCATCACCTTAACATAGAAACTACTTCAACTGATAGCTCCCTTAACACTTACTTATCCAAACAAACTCAACCTCCAAATATCCATGCAATGGTTCTCCAACAAAGCTTAGCCATCTCAAAAATCATACCAAAACTTGGTTTATAATAGGACTACAATTTCAACTTGTTGACATTTTGGAATGTATCGCCAATGGCGAGGGGGTCTCTCAGGTGTGAATTTCCAATTATACCTCACATTTTTTGGGTTAGGAACCGCATCTGGTATGTGGTCCTGGATACCACCATAAATGTTCCGCTCTTGGATACCAAATAAAAGATGTCAAAGTGAGGAAAAGAATGAAATGCATAGGCAATGAAACAAATTTAGCCCAAGATTGAAAAACTATGGAAAGAGGTACAAGCTATTGACAACAACAAAAACCCACTTAGGAATACATGAATAAGAACATGCCAGAGGTTAATTTCAAATTAGTTCACAATAGATCACTAACATGGTGTGGAATCAGTAAGCATAGCTTCGAAAGAAAACATACATGCCACAAATACAAACCAGTCCATAACAAATTTCATGTGAGAGCACACATACAAATACAGTGAAAGTATCAGAAAACCAATACAAACACTATGAGTAAGCATTGGAATCAGTTCCAAAACTAAAGAATATCTTATTAATTTTGTTTCAAATACAAGTACATATATTTCAGTTCATCAAATCCGAATAGTGGAACATGGATTAATCAAACCATTATCCAATGCAAAACCCTAGCCTCACTGTAGCTCCTCCTACTATCTACCAAGAGAAAATTTCCTCTAGATCTCAAGTATAAATAAGCTTTCTAATCCTAGTCTAAGCTCAAGTGCTAAAGTCCCCTTGAAATGAGGTGTGAGGGTGTAATTATAGAGATAACGTGATTGTTCACCTTCTCCTATGATCTTTTAGCTACCCTTGTGACTCTTGAGCATACTCACTTCTCTCTCATTCCTAATGACTATTACATGATTAAATCAGTGTCAACATAGTTTCTCACATCATGATGAGAAATATTGATATTATGATGAAAGAGAAGAGGAATATGTAGAAGGTTCTTGGAAACCCTGGAACGCTTATTGCTAATGCAATTTACAGGCTATAAGACAAAGTTGTGTGGTTCATTGCCTGCATTGAATGACCATTTTCCTTGGGCTACTACATGGACCCAACTAGTCTGTTTGTTGAAACCCGGGTTACATATCCTTTGTGAGGAACCCCATATTTCTCCATGAAAATCTTCTTCCTGAAAACAAATGACATTGGTCATACATACTTTTCAACAAATAATGACATTTTAAAATCATAATTACTTGATTTAAAGAAATAATTTCATTGGCGCCCATGTATAGTCCCCTTATGTACCACAATGTTGTAAAAATGTGGGGCATTTATATGGTTTTCTTGGCTTCAAGATGTTCACAACATATCCTAAAAGAATTGTCATAGTTCTCTATTCTTAGTAATGTATTTAAATGCCTCTTGTCATGTGATGCAATACCCTATCTTTTGCAATCCATATTCTTAAATATCTTTCCATGTTTCGTCTCGTGCTTTACATTATATCTAGTGTAGTGTTGGTTGAATTCAAGTTAGCAAAATGTGTTATCAAGTTAATATGGAAGTTGTAATATTTCCATTAATGCTATTTACTTCACTTAATTTCGTGAACTCTATTTAGCTCTTCATCATGACTATTATACCCTCCACAAGCATTCGATAGACTTGCGCTCATATCCATATGTTTAAGGAAACACCTGGATAAATTTGGAGTGTAGTTTTCTTTCCCATTCATATTGTAGCGTATCAGTATATTATGAATGGATATGTCCATATTTTATAAATACCTCGATTTACGATGCATGGGATTACATTTTATTTCCCTCGTCTTATTCATTTACCTTTCTTCTTAATAAAATGTACATTTGCATCATGCATTTGGCACTACAGGTCAAATTGTATTACAAAACCCAGCATGTGTTTCCCCCTTAAATGGAAATCACACTATGAACCTCAAGTGCAACCTATGGTATAGCATAATCACATTTATTCTGCAACATAAGTCACATATTTAGGGAGTGAGGTTGAGGATTCAATTATGTGATTTATGGTTGGAATCTAGATCAGGGGAAAAAATCTGCTCAAAATTCAAAGTGCTCAGAATTGCACCAAACTATAACGATAGTGATCAACTCATTTCCGGGAATCCAAATGCAGATCTGATGGCGGGAAGGAAGGGGCTAGCACTGCGGGCCAACCCTCCTGCCATGTGACCGCGCCACATGACCCAATCTATAGCGTCGAACTAATTGTGCTTAGTGCGTAGTTTATCCTCCTAATACGCAGTTAATAGTTAATTAACCTCAGTTTAATTCGGTAGGTTTTTGGCAGCAACACCAAATTCAGCGGAATCTCTAGAATTGTTGGAGCTATCTGGAGTCCTCTCCAGTTTTAGAGGCAGTTTACTATGCAAAATTGAATGAGGCCTATCTTGAGCAATTCTTGACCAATTTTGGCTCAAGAAGATTCATTCCTAGCAGATTGACATGCTTTGAATCCATTGGAACAACTTGCAAATGCAAGGGAGAAATTCTACATAGGTTTTTGTCACCTTAAATAATTTTGAAGCTTAGGGCCACTAGGAGGGAAGGTCATGCCCAGATCAGCTGAAGACCAATATTGGCTCAAGAAGAGTCATTTTTAGATGTATTTGATGCTCTGAACATAGTGGTATAGTTTTTAAAGGCATTGGAGCACTTCTGAAAGAGTTTTTGTCACTTTGGAGATTAAACAAGCCCATGGCCACCAGGATGGGAGGTTAATCCTAGATCAGCTGGAAACCAATTTCAGAGTTTGAATAGTCATTTTTGGGGTTTTTATGTCTTCTGAAGCCAATGGAGTAGGCTGAAAATCCATTGGAGCAATACAAGTTCTTGTAATCATACATTTGACTCTTAATCCAAAGAGGGTCTACCTAGTTGAAGTAGGTCCATGGAGATGTAGCCCAAGAGGGGTGAAATTCGTTGTCATCCATGGTATTATGTGATTGTTGTGTGTTATATTTATGTATTTCATTTGATGTACATGAGTTTTTAAAAGTTAATTAACCCATAATTTGATCATCAAAGACAAATAAATTTTAACACATAAACTCCTTCACAAGTGGTTAACTTGAGATGATCCTAATCATGCATTTTTAATCCTGATAATGGATCTAGCATAGTAATAACTATTTTTCCCATATTTAGGTCAATTTGGTATCAGAGAAAAATTTTAGCTCATTTTATCCAATGTTAGCTAGAATAATTAGCTATTGGCTTTTGAATTTGTGCAAGGAGAATTTAGCTGTGTGCAAGTTTATGTGTGAAGGAGAAGATCAAAATTGAGAACTGAATTCTCAAATCACAGCAAAGAAGCTTTGTATACATTACAGGTGTGATGGTAGCTTCATTAAGCAATGTTTCTAAACCTTATTCCTTAGCAAAACTCTTTGATAAAAAGATGTTGCAGAAGCTCTACATCATGATTGATATGATGCAAGAGAAGTATGAAGATAAGAGGAAGAGCATTAAACTTCAAGATTAGTTGATTTCCATGAAGGAGGAGAAACAAGAGCTTCTTGAAAAGATGCATGAGATGGAGACTAAGCTCCATGATTCCAAGGAAGCCTTAACCAATCATGTGCTTGAAAAAGAGGTATGCAATTCAAGTTTATCTTCAATTTACTCTCAAAATGAATGTGTAGGTGCTTTTGAAAGAAAAACTAGAGGAATAGGGTCCAAATTATTGATGAAAATGGGCTATGAAGGTAAAGGATTGGGAAAACATGCACAAGGCATAGTTGAGCCAATTGTTGTTGAGGAAAGGCCTAAGTATTTGGGTCTTAGTTATGGAAAATATTATGGAGAAAGCTCTAAAACCAAGAAGGCACATAAAGGTGTTCCAATAATGACTTTCATTTCATGTTAATTACCTCAAGCTTGTGAATATTTTGTTCATGAGGAATGCAAGTTTTTTACACCCACTTTGCAAGAAGGTGCTCATAAGCATGCAGCTAATGAGAATGGAGAACAAGAGGATGTTGAAAGCTCTAAAGTCATTAAATGCATTGTTGGTATTCTGAAGAGAGCCATTACCTCATCAAATTCACCTCCTCAAGAAGGTGACATAGGTGAATGTTCAAGGTATAAATATGCTTTTAATCAAGTTTCTTTTGATTATGATAAACATGGAAAATTCTTACATAATATTTGGAGAAAGTTTGCATGTTCCTTTTGTGGTTTGAATAACCATAATATTTCAAGGTGTTGGAAGAAGATAGCCATTCACAGGAAACTTTCAAAGCAAAGGAGGAAAAAATCCAAAGGTCCATTGGATAATAGAAACCATGTTGAAAAGAAGATGCAATTGTTTTTTACTCATTGCCATAAGCAGAGTCATCTTGCAGACAAGTGTTGGACTTTGTATCCAGTAATTCATCCACGACATTTGAATAAGTTGGAGAAGGATAATGGAAAGAATGGAAAAGAAAATTCCATAATTGATGTGGGTCAAGATGATTCACATGTTGATGATGTGTAGCTAAAATAAGCGTCATTGAAATGGTTTGGTAAGAGATGGTTAGATTTCTTATCCAATTAAGGCTTTGCATGTCTTTTGATGATTGATGCATTATTTTCCAATTGAATGCATGTTGCATGTTTACGCCAAGAAGGTGATTGAAATTGGATTATGTTGACTCACTTTATTGCAGCAAAATTTGTTCATTTCAGATTTTTTAGTACATGTACATATGAATGGGGTTCTCGTACTTATGATTGTACTTGTGAGAGAGATGAAGAATTTTATACATGCATGAGCTTTTGTGTGTATGAACAGTGGAATTTTGATGGTTTCATTGTGCTTGAACATGCATGAGTAATTGACATGTGTTGGTTGATTTCTTTGTTTAACATGTATGTTGTCAACTTGAGAGTGTTGATCATTTGCACATGCATGAGTGTCGACTTGTGTTGGTCGCTTGTTTGTTACATGCTGTCATATCGATTTGGAAGAGTTGATTTTGTATCCAAAGATGAAAAGGAGATGTTGACAAAGTGTTTCATGAGATGTGAAATTATTTTTGTTTTTGGAAAAGAATCGTCAAATTATTACACATGCTTATGCTTGACTTGAGAGTTAGTCATTTGAAGAGGCATGTTTTTTTTACTTGTATTTGGTCAATGAATTTTGACAACAAGACATAAGAGTACATGGCGATGTTCACATGATGTGAAAATTATTTCTTTGAAGGAGCAAGAGGATATGTCATCAAGTTATGTTTCTTGCATTATGTGTTTTTCATATTGATGGTTTTTTTTGTGACAAGATGTCAAAAAATTTTCAGCCAAAAAAACGTTTGCAACCATTGTAGATCATTTTATGTGTTGATGCCAAGAAGAGAAGGAGATGGTGAATGCATTCTTCCAAATGTGGAATTTGGAACCGTGGAGGTAAAATAATGGTCATTTCTTTTCTTGTTATTACTGATGTTATAACTCATTGTTGTAGTTCACTCAGAGGGGCTTAATTTGGAAAAGTGGTTTCCAAGGAGAACCTTCAATTGAATGCATGTTTTTGCAAAGGAGGAACATGATTCTTAGTAGGAAGGAAATCAGTTATTTTTCCTAGCATCGAGGAATCGATTTGGTATAGAAATTTGTTATATCAGTCAGAAATCAGCCAACAAGTGTTAGATTGGGTGGGAAGCAAAAGGAGAACTTTTAGGTCCCTATATTACTAGTATAGTCCCTTATTTTTGTTAGTGTAACCCCCTTATTGTTATTATTGTACCCTTGTAACCCCCATATTGTTATTATTGTGCCCTTAAATTATTATTGTTAGGTCGGCTAGGATTACATTGTGGCCCCACCAGGATTACATTATGGCCCCATGGACTCCTATATATAGAAAGGAGGTTTTGTAAATTGTATCATCCAAGAATTGTTCATTTATGTAATATATTGGAGGTTGCCCTCTCGAAGTGGCTTATTTCTAAGGCGTTGATATCTCTTTTTCTTCTATTTTTGGAGCTGATTACACAACATTTGGTATCAGAGCATTGACTTAGGTTTTTCCGTTTATAAAATGTGTCATCGTGGCATTTTATCTATAAAAAAAATTCTACGAAGGTTCAGAATCTGAAATTCATATGGTGCGAAGCTGAAATTCTGAGGAAATTCATCAAAAAATTTCAGAGCTTGGTTCACAATATTTTTGGAGATATGATCTGTGGAAGGTAGTGCTTTTTCAGGCTCCTGAATTTCATCTCAAAGAGGTGATCGTGGGAAAAGTTCAATAACTCTCTCTCTGGGCAGTGGCTTTGAGTGCCGTAAAAATTTTTCGCAAGTACATGGACTGTAGTTTCTTGGCTATCAATTTCAGAGACAAAGGACGAAACAGTGACATGTGGCAAGTCCTACAAGTTTTCTCTACTGAACCAGTCCAAAATTAGGTCATTGTGGGAGATTTGGACACAACTTTGTCTTGGAGAATCCAAATCAGGTCAGACCTATGGAATTCGAAAGAGAATTCAGAGGGCTACATCGGTACCAAAATTCAAATATTGAAGTGTTGCAATCACATAGATAATCCCATTTCAATATCGAGCTCCTCAAAAGCAAGAAAAAGGTGTGTATTTTTTTTTCGAATTGCATAAGTCTTGTTTGAAGAATCAATTTGAATTGATTCCAAGGGCATATTGTAGAATAGATATCAATATTGGGTTCTAAAATATGCCTCGTAAAAATAATTCAACACCCATTAAGCCTTCAGAAGGCTCTACTATGACTCATGAAGATGAAGAATTGCAACATGATCTATCAAAATTACAAGAGCAAGTGCAACAAATTTCACTCTCACAAAGAGCAACAAAAAATGAAATGGAAGTTTTGAAGAAAGGTATGGAAGCTAATATGGATGGCATGGAAGCTGGCATGGAAGCTAATATGGATGACATGAAAGACAACATGGAAAAAAACATGGAAAACATGAAGAATGATCTAAAAGCAGACATCGAAGGTTTGACAAAGTTGATACAAGAAATGTTTCCTAATGGTGAAAATATAGTAGAAGAAACTCATGATGAGAACAAAATAAATGTTAATCGTGATTTCATAAACTCTAATGTTGGCGGGAAGAACCACCATATTCCAAAAATGGATATGAGGAAGTTTGATGGAAAGGATCCTGTAACATGGATACTACAGATGGAGCAATATTTTGATATCCATAACATGCAAAACACACAAAAAGTACGCATTGCAACTTTACATTTAGAACAAAATACATTTGTATGGTATCGATGGCTTTGCTCCCGTAAAAAAATTGTCACTTGGTCAATTTTTATGGAGGAAATGATAGCACATTATGAGGATACAAAGAGCAACACCTTCTTTAGCCAATTGATAAATCTCAAACAAAAAGGCTTAGTGGGGGAGCACATTGAGGACTTCCAAAAATTGAATATAAGGGTAACTGATATTCCAGAGGAACACAGGATTGATCTCTTCATAGGTACTTTAAAGGATAACATCTAACATGAAGTTCGCGTTTTGGAACCTGATTCATTGGAGAAGGCATTCAGGTTGGCAAGAAAAATTGAATGTAAAATTATGGCGACAAGGAAGCCTACCACTCACTTCTATAAAGAGGGAAGTGTTGCTACTCCTAGATTTCCACAACCTACAAGGCTGACACCACAAAAATTGGAAGAAAAAAGAGCAAAAGGGCTTTGCTACAGTTGTGATAGCAAATACACTAAAGGTCATAAGTGTGCTGAGAAGAAATTATTTTACATAGATTGTGAAGAGGAAGAAGAAAATGAACAAGAAGAGGATATACACCAGGAACTAGTCATAGAAGGGGAAGAAATGAATCCGACCATATTGTGTAATGCACTGGCAGGAATTACCACTCCTCAAACTCTCAAGATAGAAGGACATATCAAGAAGAAAAAGGTAATAGTGTTGATTGATTCAGGTAGCACCCATAATTTTATTCATTGTAAGGTAGCCAAGG
Source organism: Pinus albicaulis (assembly GCA_034641835.2). Lineage (NCBI taxonomy): Eukaryota > Viridiplantae > Streptophyta > Pinopsida > Pinales > Pinaceae > Pinus > Pinus albicaulis. Next base: position 1,434,060,043 of record CM076578.1, on the reverse strand, counting down.
AATTAAATTGTTTCTTATACCCAACACCAAAATGTCAAGTGATGGTTGCAAATGGAGGAACTATAAATTGCTCTGGAAATTCCATAATATCAAGCTAACCATGGGGGAATATGTATTGACTAGTCCAATGCTTTCCATTCCTATGGGAGGTGCTGATGTTGTACTAGGAGTACAATGGTTACAATCTTTGGGGACGGTAGCTTTTAATTTTCAAGAACTTTTCTTGAAATTTTTTTCAGATGGAAAGGAAGTCGAATTACGGGGTATTGCGGGGAAGCCAGGAAGGATAATAAGCTCTAATGTCATGACAAAGCTTCTAAAGAAAGAACAGCGAGGCGTAATTGCACAATTATGCTCACTAGAAGTTCCAACATCAAAATCATCTATTTCTGCACATCTCCAACAAGTCTTGGACAATCATTCCAAGGTGTTTGAAACTCCCAAAGGACTCCCACCTATTCGTGATCATGATCATGCTATTCATTTGATTCCAGGAAGTGTTCCTCCAAACATCAGGCCTTATAGATATCCTTACTTCCAAAAGAGCGAAATTGAACGTATGATTGCAGAAATGTTAGAGGCGGGTATAATTCAACCTAGCCAAAGTTCTTTCTCTGCTCCCGTAGTATTGGTACACAAGAAGGATGGATCATGGCGAATGTGTCCGAATTATAGGGAGCTCAATAAGCTCACCATTAAAGATAAATTTCCCATTCCTATGATTGATGAATTATTGGATGAATTACATGGAGCAATTTATTTTTCCAAGTTGGATCTTCGTTCAGGATATCATCAAATTAGAATGAAGACTGAAGATATTCCAAAAACAGCATTTCGAACTCATGAGGGTCATTATGAATTTTTGGTCATGCCTTTTGGCCTTTACCAATGCACCTTCTACATTTCAAGGGTTGATGAATTCCATTTTCAAACCCTTCCTTAGAAAATTTGTGCTAGTATTTTTTGATGATATACTAATCTATAGCAGGTCTTGGAAGGATCATGTTGAACATGTTGACAGGGTGCTCAAACTATTGCAGGAGAAAAAATTATATGCAAAAACATCCAAATTTTTCTTTGGAGTATAAGAGGTGGAATATCTGGGTCATATTGTATCTCACGAGGGTGTTAAAGTAGACCCTAACAAAATTAAAGCCATTAAGGAATGGAAAGTCCCCACAACTATAAAGCAGTTGCGAGGATTTCTCGGGTTAACAGGGTATTATCGCAAGTTTGTTAAGAATTATGGGAGAATAGCAGCACCTCTAACAACATTATTGAAGAAAGATGTATTTTCATGGAATCCTGAAGCAACTAAGGCCTTTGAACATCTTAAAGAGGCAATGTGCCTAGCACCGGTCTTAGTTACGCCAGACTTCACAAAAACCTTATTGTGGAATGTGATGCCTCAGGAAATGGAATTGGTGCAGTTTTAATGTAGGAAGGAAGACCCATTGCTTTTGAAAGTCGTCCAATCAAAGGAAAGTATTTACAGAAACCTATTTATGAGAAGGAAATGTTAGCAATACTGCATGCACTAAAGAAATGGCGAACTTACCTAATGGGAAGACACTTCAAGTTAAAAACTGATCATGATAGTCTTAAACACTTTTTGGAGCAAAGACTATCTTCAGAAGAGCAGCAAAAATGGGTCACAAAGATGTTGGGTTATGACTTTGAAATAATCTACAAAAAAGGAAAGCTTAATGATGTTGCAGATGCACTCTCAAGAAAGAATGAAGAGGTGGAAGCATTGCTTTGTGCCATTTCTATTATCCAACCAGATTGGATAACTGAAGCAAGAGATGAATGTAAGAAGGACAAAGATGTATGGATACTCATTCAAAAGTTGCAGCAAGATCCTAGTACATCTGATACATTTAGTTGGAAAAATGATTCCTTATGGTAAAAATATCGCTTATATCTTTGTAAGAATTCCCAACTAAAACAAAAGATTCTTCTGGAATTGCACACTTCTCCTTTAGGAGGACACTCAGGATTTTTAAAAACTTACCACAGGGTGAAGAAAGAATTTTTTTGGGATGGCCTTAAATCTGATATTCAAAATTTTGTGCCACAATGTTTGGTTTGCCAATAGAATAAAGTGGAAAAAATTAAGACCCCGTGACTTCTACAACCTTTATCCATTCCAAGTCAACGTTGGGAGGAGATTTCAATGGATTTTATCACAGGTTTACCTAAGTCCGAAGGAAAGAATGTCATCATGGTGGTAGTTGATAGACTTACCAAGTATGCACACTTTGTGCATTATCTCATCCATTTAAAGCAAGTACAGTTGCTACTACATTTATGGACAGAATTCAAAAGCTACATGGAAGCCCAAGGGTTATTGTGAGCGACAGAGATCCCATTTTTACCGGAAATTTTTGGACGGAGTTATTTTCTTGTTTGGGTACTCAATTAGCTCATAGCTCATCTTATCATCCTCAATCTGATGGTCAAACCGAGATAGTAAATAAATGTTTGGAAGGATATCTTCGTTGTTTTGTATCTGATAAACAAACACAATGGGTCAAGTGGTTACCTCTTGCTGAATGGTGGTATAACACTTCCTTCCATACCGCAGCAAAAATGACCCCATTTATGGCACTTTATGGATATCATCCACCATCCATCACATCATATTTAAGGGAAAATTCGAAGGTTCAAGCAGTGGAAGATCACATCGAGCATCAGCAAGAAGTTCTCCAACTCTTAAAGGATAACCCGAATTTGGCACAAAATCGAATGAAACAACAGGCAGATCAACATTGCAGCGAGAGAAGTTTTGATGTAGGAGATTGGGTATTTTTACGCCTACAACCATACAAACAAATGTCCCTCAAGCAAGCTAAGAAGGATAATAAATTATCCCCAAAGTACTATGGTCCTTACAAGGTGTTGCAAAAGATTGGTACTATGACATACAAATTGGAGCTTCCTGCTTCTTCGCGAGTACATCCAGTTTTCCATGTTTCATGCTTAAAGAAGGTTATAGGTGAAAATATTCCAGTTCAAACAATATTGCCAGAATTTGATGAGGAAGGAAAAATCATATTGGAACCTGAAGCAGTCATGGAAACAAGAACTCGACAACTACGGAATCGATCAATTTCAGAGTATCTCATCAAGTGGAAGAACTTACCCACTGAAGATTCTACATGGGAGGATGAGAATTTTATACAAAAGCACCCAGAGCTACTCAAGCGTTGAGGACAACACTTTTTCTGAAGGAGAGGGGCATGTTAGGTCCCTATATTACTAGTATAGTCCCTTATTGTTGTTAGTGTAACCCCCTTATTGTTATTATTGTACCCTTGTAACCCCCATTTTGTTATTATTGTGCCCTTAAATTATTATTGTTAGGTCGGCTAGGATTACATTATGGCCCCATGGACTCCTATATAGAGAAAGGAGGTTTTGTAAATTGTATCATCCAAGAATTGTTCATTTATGTAATGTATTGGAGGTTTCCCCCTCGAAGTGGCTTATTTCTAAGGCGTTGATATCTCTTTTCTTCTATTTTTGGAGCTGGTTACACAACAAGAACATTGGTTGAAGAGCCAAGCCATTTGCAAGGCAAGGCATGTCACTGAACCCAAGTGGTTGTCATGGTGATTTTTTCAAGTAGAATCAATATGATATAACTTGGCAAACATAAGAGTATTCATCTCTCATGAGATAACCAGCTTTTGTGGGTCCAAAAGCATGTCAGTGGGAAGGAGTGATCAGAATCTAGATCAAGGGAAAAAATTTCTCAAAATTCAAAGTGCTCATAATTGCACAAAACCAGAATGACCGTGATCGTCTCGTTGCCAGGAATCTAATGCAACTCCTTTCATTGAAAACCGAGTTCGGATGAAGAAGTTATAGTCTGATGATTTTTCGTTAAGAACAAGCAAAAATTTTTAAAAAATTGCATAACAGGTATAGGCTGATGACATGGCAGCCCAGTCAGCATGTAGGGAATATTCTTCAATTTTTTCCCAGTGTCATTGTGACAAGTGTCACAACCAGATTCACCAAGTTTGGTTTGAGAAGGTGGAATTTTCCCAATGTCCTCCAAGGTTGAATTTGGGTTCATGAATTTTTATGTGTGAGAAAACATTTTTTTTATGTATTAAGGTTGGATATATATATATATATATATGGTGGAAAAAACATGTATATAGGGGTGAGGTCGGGGCTCGACCCCACGACCTCCCTTGCTCCACTCTCTACTTCTTACCAACAAACCATGCAGGAAGAACTTGTAAATGATGGCCACGAAACTGCATTTAAACTTCAAATGTGGATCTGATGGCGGGAAGGAGGGGGCTAGCCCTGCAGGCCATCCCTCATCCCATGTGCCCACGTCATGTCACCCAATCTTTAGCGTCGAACTAATTATGCTTAGTGCGCATTTTATCCTCCTAATCTGCAGTTAACAGTTAATTAACCTAAGTTTAATTCAGTGGGGTTTTTGGCAGTGACACCAAATTTATCAAAATCTCCAGAATTGTCGAAGCTATATGGATTCCTCTCCAGTTTTAGAGGCAATTTACTAGGAAAAATTGAATGAGGCCTATCTTGAGCAATTTTTGACCAATTTTGGCTTAGGAAGAGTCATTCCTAGTAGATTGGCATGCTCTGAATCCATTGGAATAGCTTGCAGAGGTAGAGGAGCAATTTTATAGAGGTTTTTTCACCTTGAATAATTTTGAAGCCTAGGGCCACCAAGAGTGAAGGTCATGCCCAGATCAGTTGAAGACCAATATTGGCTGAAGAAGAGTCATTTTTAGATGTATTTGATGCTATGAACACATTGGTATAGTTTTCAGAGGTGTTTGAGCACTTCTAAAATTGTTTTTGTCACTTTGGAGATTAAACAAGCCCATGGCCACCAGGGGGAGGTCAAGCCTAGATCAGTTGGAAACCAATTTCAGAGATTGAATAATCATTTTTGGGGTTTTTATGTATTTTGAAGCCAATGGAGCAAGTTGGAAATCCATTGGAGGACTACAGTTTCTTGTAATCAGACATTTGACTTTTAATCCCAAGAGGGCCTAGCTAGTTGAAGCAGGTCAATGGAGATGTAGCCTAGGAGGGGTGAACTCGTTATCATCCATGGTATTATGTTATTTTTGTGTGTTATATTTCTTCATTTCATTTGTTACACATGAGTTTTTAAAATTTAATTAACTCATAATTTGATCATCAAAGACACATAAACCCCTTCACAATTGGTTAACTTGAGATGATCCTAATCACACATTTTTAATCCTGATGAGGGAGCTAGCATAGCAATAACTAGTTTTCCCATAATCAAATCAGTTTGATACCTATTGGAATGGCTAGTCGTGATTACTTTTGAGAGTGGGGTCACATAGTCACATAATATCGGAGGTTGTAAGGACTGATGACTTTTCAACTATGACCTTGCAACCATGTTAATTAGTAGCATGGTCAAGAGGTAAGTCACAAGAAGATGAGGTCTCCAAAAAATACGACTTATTGAGGTCGTACAGTCACATTATATACAGGTCGCACTCTTGATTACTTACTTGAGGCAATGAAATGTGATTTAGCGACCAGTAGTTCAAGTGACATTTCCAACTTTGGAGTTGGTGGTAGGTAAGAAATACGACTTGGGAGGAGGTCATGTGATTTGAGACCCGATCTCCTAGGTCACATTTTCGAAGCATAAATCCTCTTATTTAAGCACCATAGGGTACCAATTCAAAGCGACCAGGATGCATAAGCGCATCATCAATTACTTCAAGAAAAATTGTAACTCCTTATAGCTAGAACTCCCTTCATGATTTCCAATAGCATCAAATTCATCAAAGGATATTATATCGAGGTCGCTAATCATGCTCTTTGAAAAGTATCACGCAGTAGAGCTTCGCCTTTTCAAACACATATAAATTTTTGTCCCAACAATTTAGTTATGTATGTTGACCATCACGCATAAAATATGAATCCCTTTACAGAGAAGTTATAAGAATTTCCACTGCAATGAACTCAAGAACCATGTTATACCAATATACTAGGGTTTCAAAGCTCCAGTCGCACCAAAAATGGTTGTGATGCTATCAACATATTTCATTATTACTCTTGGTATATTACCTTGGCATGCTCTCGGTGACATTTCATTGTCACTCTCATGCATGATTCGTATAGGTTTATTCGTAAAATGTCACCTTGTGCCCAAACGCTGGTAGTATTAACATTTTACTCTCGACACAACTGTAAACTATCTCCACCAAGATTCCCAGGCATTTTAGTATTCTTTGATATATAAATATTTTACAATTACATCCTTGACGTTGTGCTGTATGTCCTTATCTTTAAATCTATAATGGGGTATTTCGTTATCTTGCATAATTATACACATATTTTGAATGCATCCCGTGTTGGTTGTGTGTTATATTATTTATGAATGTATCCCCTGCGGACCTACCTATGGTTTTTTATATGGTTTTAACACATGTTTTTGGGCATGATGGTTATTTTTCCATGGTATTTTGTAGATTTGGTCAAGGGAACTACGGTTATGTTCTAATATAGGATTAATGGATTGGGGTTTATGAATGCTTCGACATGTTCCTTTCAATGTATTGTAACATTGAAAGGAACATAATGAAAAATCAATTTGGTAGTCTCAATTTTGGATCCAGGGGAAAATATTTGTGTATATTTGTTTTATGTTTTAAGCTCTCGTTATTGTTTATTTTAAGTTTTAAGAGTTTGTTTGCAGATAATTTATGTACAGGATTAAACCAACATTTGGTATCAGAGTTGTTTCGACTTCAAGGGGGAGCCCTTAATACTGAGGGGTTTTTTTCTTGGGCCTATGGTAGATCTTGTTCAGTGGGAGATCTGTGGGATCGATTATTGCAATTAAAGAAGATGGCGAAAAGTGAAAAGATAGAGATCAATAAATTTAATGGTCAGAGTTTTGAGTTATGGAAGCTCAAGATGGAGGATCTGCTGGTGGATAAATATCAATGGACCATCGTAGATCCAAGTACTAAACCAACGACAATGTTAGATGAAGGCTCGGCGAAGTTGAATCGAAAATCAAAGAAAAAAATATGGTTTTGTATCTCAGATTTGGTATTGTTGAATGTATCTAGGGAAATTATGGTGAAGCCTTTTTGGGAAAATTTATGGACTTTGTACCAATCTAACTCTCTGGTGAACAAATTATTCCTGCGGAAAAAGTTGTATAACCTAAGGATGTAGGATGGAGACTTAGTGAAAAAAGATATGAACGTCGATATTGTGGTAAGCCAGTTGTTATTTTTTGATATTAAAATCTCAGATGAAGATAATTGTGTCACTTTCAATGTGTTCTCTACCAAATTTGTGGGATAGTCTAGTTGTTGCAATAGGTAGAAATACAACTACCTTTAATTTTGATGAAGTTGTCTCAGCCTTGTTGTCGAATGAAATGAGATGTAAAAACATGGGAGACGGAATGGAGATACCTTGTCTGTATGAGGGTGGTCCCAGAATAGAAACAAAAATAAGTTCTCGAGTGGGAGATCTAAATCTAGCGCGAGATCAAAATCTCCACAAAATTCTGTAAAGGTGTGCTAGAAATGTGGAAATGAATGGAACTTCAAAATGGACTGTAGATATAAAGCTCCTGAGAAAGGAAAGGGATATGATGATGCTCCTTCTGTAGAGGTGAAAACAACCTCAGATGAAGGTGGGGATGTGTACTTGGATTCTTCTTCAAATACACATGTAGATCATGAGGCATGGTTGATTGACTCAGGTGCATCATTTCACTTCACTCCCCATAGGGAGTGGTTCTACGAGTATGATAAGTATGATAGTGGTGATGTCTTCTTAAGGGATGATAGGAAGGCCATAAATTTTATACACGGAAAATTCAATTTGAATTTGCAAGGTGGAAGGATTATAACACTTCCTGAAGCTCTTCATATTCCTAAATTGGCCAGAAATATGGATGATGCAGGTGTAAAAAAAATGTTCAACAAAGATACCTGCAAGATGGTTTAGGGAGCACTTGTATTGATGCGAGGAGTTCGGATTAGAACTTTGTAAAAGCTTCTGGGTAGCATTGTTATTGATGGGTGCAACAGTTCTGTGGTTCTTGAAAGTGGAGAAGAAAGCCTAGTGGTCTCTTGAGAAAAGATCGTACTGTGGCATCAAAGGCTTGAACGTATTGGAGAGAAGGGCATTTGAATACTACATGGTAATGGTATGGTAGAAGGTATGTCTAATTTCTCTTTGTATTGTGATTTTTGTGAACATTGTGTACATGGGAAGCAGAATCGGGTGAGTTTCCCTTTTGGTGCTAAGAGTGCGAAAAATATATTAGAGCTTGTGCACAGTGATGTGTTTGGACCTGTGTTGGTTCCATCACTGGGTAATTCTATCATTAGGGGAATTTTTAGGTCTAAAATGGACCTCCTAAGGAAAATGTACAATCAAAATTCACTTTATGAGAACCAATCACATTTTACGGGATGACATCATCCCTAATGGTTGAGGTGGGATTGCTTGAGTTAAAGGTACTTACTTGTCACATTCTCGATGGTGGATAAAAACTCATGGTTAACCATGGTAGTGCTCTAAGTACTTTTAAAGTCAAAGTAAAGTACTCATAATAAATGTCACTTCACCCTTTTTGAATAAAAATATATTATTGTCATTTCATATTTCTTGAAAGAAACAATGCATATCCCTATTCATTTATTATATCATATTGTATTATATTATTTTTATATAGTATATTAATTACACGTTACTATACAATTTAAATAATATAAATTTTAATTAATAGCATATAATATAATTAAGAATTTATAAATTTATTTATATTTTATTTTAAGTTATTTAAGTACAAAGGACAAATGCATTAGTTGTTCAATGATAATGATTTTTTTTTTGAAAGCTCATTCTTATTGATAGTCACATCAATACAAGTTTTTTATTAATTTTATTTTGGTACAACTTTTGAATTGAATTTAACTATGGTTACATGGATTGTGGTGCAAAAAGTGAATTGAAAATTCATAAATATTATTTTATTGGTTTAGCTATTATTTTATTATTTCCTTAGGAGGCCCATTTTAGACCTCAAAATTCCCCTAATGGTACTATGTGTAATTTATAGATGACTTATCAAGGAATACTTGTATATCTTTCCTGAGGAAGAAATCTGAAGTCTTTGACATATTTAAATAATTTAAGGCTCTTGCAGAAAACTAGACATAAAAGAAGATAAAGGTGTTGAGCATATATAATGGTGGAGGGTTATGAAAGAAGGAATTTGAAGAGTTTTGTAAGAAGTGTGGTATATCACAATAGAAGAATACTCCATACACATCTCAACAAAATGGATTTTCAAAAATAATGAACAGGGCGTTGATTGAAAAGGAAAGAAGCATGCTCAGTGGTACCAAGTTAATACATGAATTATGGGCAAAGGCAGTGGAGACTACATGCTACCTAGTTAACAAATCACCTTCATCAGTATTGGAGGATAAGACTACACATGAGCTATGGACTAGTAAGAAACCATCTCTTTCACATCTGACGGTATTTTTCTATGATTCTTATATACATGTTCCAAAGGAGAAAAGAACCAAGTTGGATAGTAGATTGGAAAGGTGCATCTTTATTGGGTATAAGGATGGTTTAAAATGTTACAATCTTTGGAACCTAGAAATAAGGAAGTTTGTGTATAGCCAAGATGTGGTGTTTATAGAGGTGAAATATGTTGTTAAACATGAAGCCCTAACAAAGGAACCTGAGAAGATAGAGTTTGAGATAAAGGAGGAAGAATCAGACTCTACAGTAGAACAAGATTCAGAAGAGGAAGAGCCACAAACTCCAGTTGTGAGAAGATCAGTTCGAGAAAAAAGACATCTAGAAAGGTATAGTCCATCTGCTTTTTGTTCAAATTTTTCAGGGAGGCAGTGGATTCAGAGGATAGAAAACTCTGGAAGGAGGATATTGTTGATGAAATGGGATCCTTTCATAAAAATGAGGCATGGGATCTGGTGGAGTTGTCAATTGGTAGGAAACCCATTAGAAGAAAATGGGTGTTTAAGAAGAAGATGAATGCAGAAGGAAAGGTTGAGAAATACAAACCTCGGTTGGTAGCAAAAGGTTATTCCCAGGTGTCAGGAATTGATTTTGGTGATATTTTTTCTCTTGTTTCCAAGGTAACTTCTATTAGATTACTTTTATTTATTTTTGTTGCATTTGATTTTGATGTAGAACAGATGGATGTGAGACACCATTTCTTCATGGGGATCTAGAAGAGGAGATCTACATGAAGCAACATGAAGGCTTTGTGGTGAAGGGTAAGAAAGAACTGGTATACATGTTCAAAAATTCTTTGTATGGGTTGAAAAAGTCAAGAAGGATGTGGTATCAAAAATTTGATACATATATACGGGGACTTGGCTTCACCAAAAGCAAAGAGGATCAATATGTTTATTTTAAATTAATTGGTGACCATGTTATTTATTTGGTCTTGTATGTGGATGATATGTTGTTGGTTGGAAATGACAAAGAAATTATCCAGGATTTGAAGACCCAATTTTTCTTCAATTTCGACATGAAGGATCGTGTGTTGCAAACTATATTTTGGGCATGGAAATTAAACGAGATCGGGACAAGAGGAAGCTCTGGTTAGACTAGAGTAAGTATGTCGAGACAATATTGCAGAGGTTCAATATGTAGGATAATAAACCAGTGAAGATTCCTATTCCGGTAGGTGTAAATCTTTATGTTGAACGATGTTTGAAGACACAAGAAGAAGAAGATGACATGTCTTGTGTTCCATATGCAAGTGTACTAGGTAGCCTAATGTATGCAATGATATGTACTAGACCAGACATTGCACATGCAATGGGATCATTAAGCAGGTTTATGTCAAAACCAGGGAAGGAGAATTGGATAGTAGTGAAGCGGGTTTTTAGTTATTTGTGTGGCACTAGTGATTATGGTTTGTGCTACCAGGGAAGACAAGGATTGGATGGAGTTTTGGATATTCATGTCTTTGTTGATGTAGACTAGGCTAGTGATCTAGATAAGAGAAGATCTACAAGTGGGTATGTGTTTATCCTATATGGAGGTGTAGTAATTTAGATGAGTAAAAGACAATCTGTAGTGGCTCTTTCAACTACAAAAGCATAATACATGGAAGCCACTCATGCAAGCAAGGAAGCATTTTGGTTGCAGATATTGTGTTCAAGTATTGGGTTAGTGCAAAAATATATAAGGATAGGCTCTTAGAGCCAAAGTGCAATTTTCTTAGCTAATAACTCTGCTTATCATTCAAAGGAAAAGCACAATGATGTTCACAATCACTTTGTGAGAGATATGGTTGAGGATAAAAAGGTGTTGCTAGTAAATATGGACACTTTGAAGAATGTTGTAGATGCATTGACAAAGTATGTAAGCACTGAGAAGTTCTCTTGTTGTAGAGAAAAAATGGGCATTGCAGGGTTGGACCAATGACTAAGCTCTCATGTGGCCCCCTATGGAAATAAACAACAAGTGGGAGAATTTTGGGTGTGTTTTATATTATTTACATGACTAGTCCCATGTGTTGCTACCCTTTCGCTTAAGTCGGGCACAGCCACCCTTGTCAAGGGTTTAGCAAGGGGCGATATCCCCCCTGCACATGGTTCGGGTCAGCACCTTGAGAAAAATTAGTTTTGACCTTGTATTAGGTGGGCGGACCTACCTTTGGTTTTGTGCATGGGTTTAGCACATGGTTTTGGGCATGATGGTTTTCTGTCCATGATATTTTTTAGATCAGGTTAAGGGAACTGCAGTTATGTTCTAATCTAGGGTTAATGGATTTGGGTTTATGAATGCTTCGCCATGTATATATATGTATTGTATCATTGAAAGGTACATAACGAAAAATCAATCTGGTAGTCCCAGTTTTGGGGTCCAGGGGAAAATCTCTGTGTATATATGTTTTATGTTTTATGCTCTCACTATTGTTTATTTTATGTGTTAAGAGTCTGTTTGTAGATCATTTATGTACAAGTTTAAAACCTAAAACCCCTTGACACCTTTAGTGCATTTCTATTAAAACACTCCACACTTTACCATTATTTGAATTTCACACCTTATTAACACTATCAACACATATATATATATATATATATATATATATATATATATATATATATATATATATATATATATATATATATATATATATATATATATATATATTGCTACATACTCTTCTCGACTCCATGTGAAAAGTCATAAATTTTTTTAAAGGCGTTAATGTATGAGGAAAACACTATACAAAGAAATATTATATATATATATATATATATATATATATATATATATATATATATATATATATATATATATATATATATTTTGATATTCTCCAAGGTGAGCTCACTTTATCCTTTTTTGAATTATATATTTATATTTCAATTCCACTGCCACCTTTACATCTCTAAGTGTGCGTTGTTACACACACAGAGTTGTATTATTATGCCTTCATGCTTGGAGATACTCTTTTATCACATTGTATGTTAACATGAATTTCGTTGTACGAGTTTTCTAGGTTATGAGTGGCTCCATTTCTTAGATGTCACATGGGTTTGCTTACTTAGCATATGGGTTCTCTTTTTATGCCAATGTTATATCGCTCCAACACATCATTCAAACACCTTTTGGTGCTAGTGGATATTCTTTGTAAAATAATGTATGTGGCATTATGTGTTTTAATTAAATTGTTTGCAACCTTGCATAACACAATGTATAAATAGGTTAGTTTTATGATTTAAAACTAAAACCTAGGATATGTAAAAGTAGACACAAGCTCTAAAGAATTAATCATGCATGCATCATTAGCTTGATACTCAAACAGATGAATATCCTTGATAATTATGTAGTGTGTCTCTTGACATGAAGCCATAATATGCAATGCCTATTGAAATACATTCTAAAGGTCGTGATTATACTGAAAATGATTAAAACTTTGATTATGATGACATAGGGTTTCAAGGGTGTGTGAGTGTGGAAACCTTTTCCCAACAACTAATGCATTTGAAGGCGCAAGGACACATGTGGAGTATGTCCAACATTAAAAATATATGCTTGTCCCTTGCCAATGCATGTTGATGGGAAAATAATGTTTCATAGCACATTATAACAAATTCTATTTGACCAAACCCTAATGAGTTTGAAAGGGATGAGGATCAATGTGGGGTGAGGTTATTGACATGAGGGAATTCTATAAATCCTAATGCATCAGTGTGATCAAGATTTGAGGAAATATAAAAAGATTAAACATAGCATGCATTGTGAAAAGGGGGACATCGATGGGTTTGATAACAATTGGGTCATGGGGAGGTTGACCAATCAAAAAGATGATCAAAACCCTAATGGCCTTAGGATAGTGGAGGGGGAACCAAAATTTTGAATATTCCCAAAATTTTGGGTGTTTTTGTAGTGGCTACAACAATTGGTGAACCACTAGTATAATCCAACATCTCTAGTTATGTCTCTATAATATATTGAGTCTAGATAATAATGCAAGGAAGTATTGAATCAGGCACTACGTGTACTCCTAATTTTTTCTTGACCTCTTACGGATGAACCTTTACCCTATCTCCCAACTAAGTCTCGTTATCCAAAACAACACATACACATGCCAATAGTTAATGATGATGTAGAGAAAAAGGAAGAGGGCTTATTGTATTTAAAATTTTAAAATAGGTTTTTAGTGTTGCTCCATTTCTTGCATGCCTATAAATTATCCCGACGAAGTCACTTCAAGAAATCACAAGTGTTTCTCTGCTACCAGCGAGCTTCGTCAGTACCCCGTTGGAGTCATCACATCACCTCTCTGCACAAGAAGCCTTTCTCAATCCTTTACCCTTTACTTAATTTTATTTTCTAACGTGTGATAATTAGCATTATTTATTAGGTGTTTATTGTGCTAGGGAGAATGAGGAATCCCGACTTATTTTACAAGCAATAGAGGATGTTTCTTGTTTGACAAAAACTTAAAGATATCATGATTCAATTTTTTTCTCATGCCCTACTTCCAAATCATATCTACAACTAACAAGTGAACAATGAACACATACAGGGAATATCCAGGACCATATCAGAAACAAGGTTCAGGTTACATGTATAGGTAATTTAAACTAGTTAGGGTTCCCCACGAAAAATTGCTTGTATTTTCCTTGCTAATAAGATATATCAATAGGATACATTTTTAGGACGCAACTTTGATGATTGGTTCTAAGGGAGGCTACCCTTTGGAGCAACCACCACAACCATAAGTGACCATTAGAATTAGGATTTTAGTATCACGACAAACTAAATAGGAATATTTTCCAGCATTGCATCATGTGCAAAGAAGATAAAGTAGTTCCTTTAAGGTTTGATCATGTGAAAATAGGCATAATAAACACAACACCAAATGTTCAAAGGGCTCCAGTTTCGTGAAGGCTCATGTAGTGGCATGTAGCATAGAGTGAATGCAATACTAGGTCAATGGCATGTTATGCAAGAAGGTGAATGCATGGTGTAGTGCAGAAGGAAGAGCTACAATTAAATGTGATTTTATGGAAATGCAATGAATAATTCAACTAAATGTGGCTAAAATGTGATGTAATTCCTATGTTTTGGCATTATGACTAATGTGTATTCCTTGATGGAAACCTACTTGATGAGTTGCATTTTGATAGCAACCTACTTGATGAAGATGTCAATAGGATGTATCTACAGGCTAGTTCATATGTGACAGAGAAATAAATACCAGTTAGTGACAGAGGAATGATGAAGGTAAAATTTAAGGAAATATACGCAAGTTCTGTGAAGAAAAGTCGTATACATATGTTGGTTTGATGAAGATAAGTTTCATATACGCAGGTTTTGTGAAGAAAAACCATGTACATATGGAGGTTTGATGAAGAAAAGTTGTGTATATGCAGGTTAGGTGAAGAAAATTCACGTACACATGTCGGTATGAAGAAGAAAAGGCACGTACATTTGGCGCATTATGTTTCACTAAATACCAAGGGTCTTTACCATGGTATTAGCCCACAATATTGAGTGATGTAATGGTTATTTGATCCTGTCAAATATTACCATCGGCACTAACGTGGTTTTGACACATCGTATTGGCTAAGGCCTATGTTATATAACGAGGTGAATATCAAAGTGAAAGGGTGTGCATATGTGAGAGTGATTGATGATTACTTTGATTTGAAGTTTTATTGCATGCTATGGGCTATTAATCTGAAATAAGTATGCACCTGGCAATTGATCATGGATTAGGATC
Organism: Pinus albicaulis; assembly: GCA_034641835.2. Classification (NCBI taxonomy): domain Eukaryota; kingdom Viridiplantae; phylum Streptophyta; class Pinopsida; order Pinales; family Pinaceae; genus Pinus; species Pinus albicaulis. The sequence continues at coordinate 1,434,044,736 of CM076578.1, read as the reverse complement.
ATTAGACCTGAAATTATTGTCAATTGTATGATCTGCTCTTGGGTCGATTAGATCTGGGTTTTGACGTGTGTTTATTACTATGTATGTCATGGTCTGGTATGTCTGAAGTTTTGATGAGTTGCGCAGTTATGATTTGGAAATTGCATATCTATACGCAGGTTTGACACAGGTAAGGAATGTACACACGCAGGTTCTCTTCTGAGCAGTAGCATATATTTTACGCAGTATGTTAAGATATGTACACGGTTTTTATTCTTGAGAAGCGTGTATACACGCGGATATGCTTTATGGAAAGCGCGTATGAAAGCCAGGGTTTTTTCTGAAGAATATTTTTGATATGTCTATACATTATTTTTGTCTTTCTGTTGTCTATCGATGAAGTATTCATGGTGATCTGGGCTTAATAGTGATGTCTGAAGTTGAATTGATTGAGTATTTATTTGTTGAATAATTTTCCTAATGCAGCTAACTATTTGAGGTTCAAAGATCTATGATCTAATAGAATGTATCATTATGTCTGTGTGCAAGTAATTGTCTGGTTCAGATTGACTGTAAGTCAAGATTTACTACGTTGAGATCTGTACGCAGGTTGCATACATGAAAATCACGTATATACGCAGGTTTTTTTAATAAAATTAGTGTATGATGTGTTATGTCATATGATTGATCAGTGTTGAAGTTGATTCAATATGCTGATGCAATGTTTTGGGTTCAGTTCTGATATTCTGGTTACATCGATCTTACTGTTTGAGGTTTATTTTAGTTAGTGATTGGTTGATTGGTTGATTGATTGCTTAGTTCAATGGTTTATTAGTTCAATGTTGTTTGATTTAGTGATTCAGTGATTGGTTGAATGAATTCGTACAGTGATCAATTTTAGTTTTTATTTATTTTCTTGGGCTTAAATGATGTTAGTGGGTTTAGTCTGAAAATTTGATAAAAATTGGCCTACAAGTTGTGATGTGTTGAAGCAGGTGGATCCAGTTTGAAAAAAAAAATTAAACGTAGTCCATGATGGTGTTGTGGGTTGGAGCCTTTAGTGAGGAATTTGAAGCTTCCTACCAGTAGTATTTGGTGATCATATCAGGGGGTTGGATCTCCCTTCTAGCGAGTGTTGGTAAACAAGATCAAGGGGTTGGTACTTCCTTCCAGTAGGAGCTCCTTAATGAGTGAAGGTTGTAGCCTTCTACAGGTGGGTGCCTACGTGTTGGTATGAGTTTGTGTCAATACAATGTTTTAAGAATGTTTTCATAATAATAAAATTAAATATAGAGACGATAGCAGTGGTGGTTTTCTCAAACATTGGGTTTCCACCCTAAATCTTGTTGTTCGTGTCTGTTGCTTGTGTATGATGCTTTATTTTGTTCTTACTGCACTTTTTTACTACTTATCTAATCTCTAATAAATCATTAATATATTGGTTTAAGACAAACAAATGAAGATTTAACTGAAATAGAATCTTATTAGATATACAGTAGTTATTTGCAAAAAAGTCGCGTACATATGCATGTTTACTTCAGGAAAGTAGCGTACATAAATCAGAATGAAAGAAAAATTTTATTATTTGTTTCAAAATATTGATTCACCCCCCCCCCCCTCTCAGTATTCTTCTCAACAATTGTTATCAGAGAAATTCCTTCAGAAGAGGCTTTATCGTTTGAAGGAAGATCCACCAAGATGAGAAATCCAAAAGGGACAGCATCTGTCAAGCCACCACTCTTCAACGGAAGTAATCTACTTTTTCAGAATACAAGAACAAGATCTTATCTACAGTCTCTTAGAGCATATTTATGGGCAATCGTTGAAGGAGGTTATCAATATCCAGCCACAGTTCCCACATATGTGGAAGGAAAGAAGAGATATGAAACTAATGAAAAAGATGTCAATTCCTTGTTGGGAAGCCTCACAGAATCAGAATTTTTCAAAGCCATGTAGCTAAATTCAGCAAAGGCTATATGCTACAAAATTATCCAGAGCTATGAAGGTGGTGACAAGGTAAAAAGTGCTAAACTTAAAACCCTTCTAATTCAATATGAAACTCTCAAAATGCATAATGATGAAAGTATTGCAAATTTATTTCTAGGAGTAGATGAGATTGTGAATTGTAAGAGAAATTTGGGTGAAGATATAAAAGACTCAACTTTAGTAGAGAAAATTTTGGGATCTCTAACTCCAAAATTAGATTCAAAAGTTTCTACCATTGAATAAAAGCAAGATTTGCATAACCTTATTGTTGCACAACTCCATGGGATTTTAATAGCCTTTGAATTGAGAAAAGGAGGTCCCTCAGAAATCATAGAAGTTGCATTCAAAGCAACTGCAAGAGGAAATGAAAAGGAAGCACACAAGGAACCAGTATATATATCAGAAGACGATGAGGAAAAATTTGTAAAGAAACTCCAACTAGGCACAAGAAGGTTCAGAGGTAAGCTTCCCTTCAATTGTTTTTCTTGTGGTAGAGTTGGTCATTATGCTGCTAAGTGTCCTTATAAATAAAACCATGAAAAGGGGAAAGAAATTACAAAAGGATATAGGAAACAGTTTGAAAACAAGAGAATTTATTATACTCATGAATATAGTGATGGTTGGTCAAATAGTGAAGAGGGAGAGTATGATCAATATTTTAAATTACTCATGGCATTTGAAAGAAGTACTAATGAATCTGATGACAAATTTATGGATGCTTTAGAAGAACATGATTTTTTCATTGAATAAATCACTCATCTTAAAGTATGTGTAGAAGAAGATAAAATAGCTATAGATATTTTAAAGAAACAACTCATAGAAAAGGAGAAGCATAATGAGAAGCTATAATGTGAAATAGTAAGTCGAAGAAAGGAACATGAGAAGATAAAAACTCTAAATCTTAGATTTTATAAAGGTTCTGAAACCTTAGATGAAATAATCAAGGTACAATGCTCTCTTCTTAAGAAGACAGGTCTTGGATACAATGGAGAAACATCAAAGACATAAAAGTCCTCTGCAATAACAAGAAGTTATTTAAATGCAACAAAAACCAGTCAGCAAAACACTGGTCTTCAACAAAAGAATAAAGACACTTCACAGGTAAATCATGGCTGCTCTAATCCAAGGATAAACAACAATATAAGCCTCAATCAAAAGATAAACAACACCAGACGATACTATTATCACAGAAATTTATACTTTATTGGAAAATGTTTCTCGTGTCATAATTTTGGTCACAAGACTGCTCAATGTGTTGCTTACAAAACCATTATGACTAGAGAAGAAAGAAAACAAAGGAATGAGACAGGAATCAATAAAAACACCTATAACAATTTCTCACCTCTTCAAGACGAAATTGAATGCTCATTTTTAAATGGACATGAGGAATCTGAATGCAAGAGAAAAATATAGTCAACATATCAAAAGGAGCAAATAAAAACAACTTCTAAGGTATGGAAAAGGAAGGACTTAGAATATGAAATTTTTGGTATAACATTATATGTGAAAGATAAAGAAAATACGTTGACAGCGGATGCTTAAAACACATGACAAATGATAAAGATAAACTCATTTATTATAATGCATTAGATAAAGAAAATAATCTTACTTTTGGTAATGACTCACATGTTGTCATTAAAGGTAAAGGATATGTTTTTCTAAAAGAAAAGGTTAAAGCTGGTAATGTTATGTTGGTTGATGTATTAAAGGATATCTTGTTAAATGTAAGTCAAATGCGCGAGCAAGGAAATGAGATTGTTTTTTTATAAAAGAGTGTGTGGTTCGTGAAATTGACACAGGGAAGACCATAATAAATGTAACAAGAACTTTGAGTAATATTTATGATTTTAAAGGTGGTCAAGAACAATGTTACTTAGGAAACGCAGAGGAAAATTGGTTATGGCATAGTAGGTTGGGACATCTAAGCTTCTCTCAACTACACAAATCAAGCAAGCTTAAAGTTCTTCGTGATTTACCAAACATCAACCTGCTAGAAAGTACCATATGAAACTCATGTCAATTTGTTAAGAAAACCAGGGTTCAATTCAATGCCAAAGAAGGATTAGAAAGTAAGCCTCTTGAACTTATTCATACTTATTCGTGTGGGTTAGTAAGGAAAAAGTCACCTTGAGGAGAACAATATTATATCTTATTTATTGATGACTTCTCTATAATGTGTTGGATCAGTTTATTAAAATAAAAAGATGAATCATTTGAAAAATTCAAAGCCTTTAAAACATTAGTAGAAAATGAGTTAGATATAAAAATCAAATGTCTCAGATCCGACAGACAAGGAGAATTCATATCAAATTATTTTTTTGATTTATGTGAACAACATGGCATCAAAAGGCAGTTTTCTGTAGCGAGAACTCATCAACAAAATGGGGTGGCGAAAAGGATGAATGGAATATTTTAGAAAATGGCTCATGCTATGCATGATGAGTCTGGAACACCTAACACATTCTGGGGTGAAGTGGCACATACCGCAATAAATACTCTCAACAAATTTCATGTTTGAGTAAACAGTAATAAAACTACTTATGAACTTTGGTATGGTAAGCCTCCTACTCATGGAAAATTTTAGGGGCTAATATTCGCAGGTGGGCTAATTTTCCATGGTTTTTCCAAAAAAAAGATTCGTCAATTTCCATTTTTTTATAAAAAAGATTCGCCCAAATTTTACAATATAAAATTATTTTACGTTAAAAATTGCCAACATTATATATAAAATATATATAATATCATTATAAATTTGAATAAATTTAAAAATACATAAATAAAAAAATTTATAGTTTTCATATTAGGGACTAGTGAGATTCGCAAATTTTTTAAACTTCAAGACAATTTTCCATCCTTAAAATTTTCCCTGCTCCTACTGTAAAGTATTTTAGATTATTTGGAAGTAAATGTTTCATAAAAAATAATGATGAAAAACTTGGTAAGTTTGAAGCTAGGGCATATGAATGAATTCTTCTTGGTTACTCATCTAGAATCAAAGGATACAAATGTTACAATAAGATAATTCAAAAGATTTTTTAATGTATTGATGTTGTAATTGATGAAACATGCACAAATTCCAAAAAGGTACCAACAGTAGAAGATGATAATGATGAATGCTTTCCCACATGAAATTAAAGTGATGTAGAAGGCGAAACTAATGAAGCATCAAAAGAAGCCACAAGCGATAGGGAAAATACTCCATCCAGGTATGTTCAAAAGAATCATCCATAAACTCAAATACTAGGAGAAAAGGAAACTGGGGTACAAACAAGAAGAACTCTTGTGGGATCTCCTAGTTATCTAGCTTTATTATCCACTATTGAACCTAAAAATGTAAATCAAGCTAGCAAATATGAATGTTGGGTCAAGGCCATGGATGAAGAACTTGATCAAATTGAAAAGAATAATATATGGAAATTAGTTCCAAGGCCTCATGATAAAAATGTTATTGGGACAAAATGGATATTCAAAAATAAATTGAATGAAAATGGAGAAGTCATTAGAAATAAAGCTATACTTGTTTGCAAAGGTTATGCTTGAAAAGAAGGTATATACTTTAAAGAAACATTTTCACCTATAGCCAAACTTGAAGCCATAAGAATGTTTCTTGAATTTTCAAACTTTTGTCAATTCAAAGTTTATCAAATGGACGTAAAATTTTCTTTCCTTAATCGAGATCTAGAAGAAGTATGCATTGAACAACCAGAAGGGTTCATTCTATGAAATGATGAAAAACATGTTTAAAAACTCAAAAATCCATTATATGGGATAAAACAAGCACCTTGTACATGGTATTATCGTCTTGACAAGTATCTTCAACAACAAAGTTTCACAAAAGGGTACGCAGATAGCAACATGGACACAAAAATAGATTATGATAAACGGTTCATTATTGTTTTTTATGTAGATGATATCAACTTTGGAAACAATGAAGAATCTATGAGTCAAAAAATTTCTTCGATTATGTAGAAATAATTTGAAATGTCTTTACTTCGGGAACTAACATATTTTCTTGGTTTACAAGTACAACAAGCAAAGGATGGAATCTTTCTCTCACAAAAAAATATCTCAAGTAGATTCTTAAGAAATATGGGATGGAAGACTGCAAACCAAGATGTACTCCAATGATGACAGGATGTAGCCTCAGCTCACATGATGAATCTCCCAAAGTGAATCAACCAGAATACAGGTCTATGTTTGGAAGTTTACTTTATCTAGCAGGAACTAGACCAAATATCATGCATGCATTTGGGATTATTGGACACTTCCAAGAAAATCCAAAGGAAACACATCTTCAGGAAGTTAAGAGAATATTTAAATATATACAAGGAACTCAGTACTTTGTCTTATGGTATCCTAAAGATTCATATATTACTCTTCAAGCTTACATAGATGCATACTGGGTTGGAAATGTTGATGATCGAAAAAGCACTAGTGGAGATGCATTTTACTTAGGGCCCCAATTGGTATCATGGTTCAGCAAGAAACAAAGTTCTATTGCCTTATTGACTGTAGAAAAAGACTATGTTGTTGATGAATCTTGTTGCACACAACTTCTCTGGATGATGCACACATTGCAGGATATTCAAATCAAGTGTTCTCCACACATTTCCATCCTATTTAATAATATAAGTGCTATTAGAATTTCGAAAAATCCTGTTATGCACTCCAAAACCAAGCACATTCCAATTAAGTACCATTTTATAAGAGAAAAAGTGCTTGAACAAAAGGTAAAACGGGAGTATGTTCCCTCAAAATAAAAAGTTGTTAATATATTTACAAAAACTCTTCCACGAGAAGCATTTGAATATCTTAGACAAAAACTGGGAGTAGTCCTTGTTTCATCTCTTTGTTGATTAGTTTCTTTCAAGTAAATGTGATATCATATAATTTTACTTTATCTATGCGGATTTTATGAAAGATAATCATGTATATACATGATTTCCTATACAGACAGTCACGTATATCTTTCTCTAATCTAAAAACCATGGGTCCAACTCAAGAAAAAATTATGATATGCTTCAGTCAGTTATTATTTGGCTTTATGTTCCATTGTTTATTATTACAGTCTGTTGTTGTTACTTATAACTAGTTTCGAGTACTAATGATCTATGAGTTGTTACAATAAGACATTTATGCTTTTTTTAATATGCTTTGATGTATGAGTTGATATGGCTAGATTTAAATGTGCACAGGTAGCACGAGTTCAGGTGGAGCATTAGGCGCGCTGCTAATGATTCATTGTTGGCATTATGTTTGCAATATTGTTGAAGAAACTTATGTAGTTGGTTGAAGGATGGTATGTTGTAGTCTTTTGGTCTTGGTAATAAAATTCATATTTGTCATTTGATGTAAAGGTCTTGTAAAGACCCATAATGTATTTTTGTAATACTTAGTCATGTTTTTACTATTGAAGGTCAAGTCATTTATGTATGTTATCCCGTGATGGGAAGATGATGTTATCTAACCCCACGTGGTTGGGTGGTTAATGTAAGTTTGAGTCCTTGGTGATAGGAAAGGTCATATTCAGTGAGTCATAGAGTCATGTACTTCATTGAAAATATTTCAGCAGATTCAACATGTGCTCAAGGGGAGCATTGGTCTACCCTTTGCCCTTGATGTCAAAGGTGGAGAATATCTTGGTGTTTGAATTGCTAAAATAAAATTGAATTGCAAAGATTGGTGTATTTTTCAGGTATCTATAATTTGTGGTGACCAAGCACCAAAGTGGTTGCCATCAAGTCCAAAGGGGGGAGATTGTTGGAATTGTGACTAATATGTTGTCCTTGATGGAAACCTAATCAATGTGTTATCTTTTGATAGCAACCTACTTGATGAAGATTTCAAAAGGATGTATCTACAATCCAGTTCAGATGTGACAGAGAAATAAATACCATTCAGTGACAGAGGAATGATGAAGGTAAAATTTGAGGAAATATACATAGGTTCTGTGAAGCAAAACTGTGTACACACAGAGGTTTGATGAAGCAAAGTTGTGTATATTTAGGTTCGTTGAAGCAAATTCGCGTACACACGGAGGTATGAAGAATAAAAGGTGTGTACATTTGGCGCACTATGATTCACTAAATACCAAGGGTCTTTACCATGGTATTAGCCCACAATATTGAGCGACATAATGGCTATTTGATCCCTTCAAAGATTACCACCGACATTAATGTGGTTTTGACACATGCTATTGGCTAAGGCTTATGCTATATAAGGAGGTGAAGATCAAATTGATAGGGTGTGCATATGTGAGAGTGATCGATGATTACTTTGATCTAAAGTTTTATTGCATGGTATTAGCTATTAATCTGAAATAAGTATGCACCCGATAATACAATCATGGATCAGGATCATTAAACCTAAAATGAATGTGGATTGTATGATCTGCTCTTGGATCGATTAGATCTGGGTTTTGAAATGTGTTTATTATTGTGTCTGTCATGATCTGGTATGTATGAATTTTTTATGACTTGCAAATTTATGAGTTTGAAATTGCATATCTATATGCGGGTTTGACATAGGTAAGGCGCGTACACACACGGGTTCTCTTCTGAGAAGTAGCGTATTTTTCATTCATTACGTTGAGATCTATATGCGGGTTTTAGATTTTAGAAACGAGTATACACCCAGAAATGCTTTATGGAATGCGTGTTTGAAACTCAGAGTTTCTGTTGAAGAATATGTTTGATCTGTCTATACAATATTTTTTTATTTATGTTTTCTTTCGATGAAGTCTTCATCTTGATCTGGGCTTTAATAGTGATGTCTGAAGTTGAATTTTTTGAGTATTGATTTGTTGAATAATTTTCATAATGCAGCTAATTGATTGAGGTTCAGAGATATGTCATATGACAGAATGTATCAGTATGTCTGTTTCCAAGTCATTTTCTAGTTCAGGTTGACAATAGTCCAGGATTTAGTATGTTGAGATCTGTATGCAGGTTTCATACTTGAAAAACGTGTATATACGCAGGTTTGTTTAACAAAATTAGTGTACATATTATGTCATATGATTGATCAGTGTTGTAATTGATTCAATATGTTGATGCAATGTTTTTGGTTCTGTTTTGATATTTGGGTTAAAGTGATCTTACTATTTGAGGTTGATTTGAGTTGGTGATTCGTTCAGTGATTGTTTAGTTTAGTGATTGATTGGTTCAGTGGTTGTTTGATTCAGGGATTCATTGATTGGTTGAAATACTTGGTACAATGATCAGTTTCAGTTTTGATTTATGGTATTGGGCTTAAATGATTTTAGTGGGATCAGTCTGAAATTTTGATGAAAATTGGCCTACGGGTTGTGTTGTGTTGAAGCAAGTGGATCCAGTGTGAAAATCTATGAAACGTGGTCCACAATGGTGTTGAGGGTTGGATCCTTCAGTGAGGAAGTCAAAGCTTCCTGCCAGCAGTAGATGGTGATCAGATCAGGGGTTTGTAGATCCCTTCCAGTGGGTGTTAGTAAACGAGATCAAGGGGTTGGTGCTCCCTTCCAATAGGAGCTGGAGAACGAGTGAAGGTTGTAGCCTTCTTCCTGTGGGTTCCTACGTGCTGGTATGAGTCGGTGTCGATACAAGATTGTAAGAAGCTTTTCATAATAATAAAATTGAAGACAAAGACGACAACAGCAGTGGTTTTCTCCCACAATGGGTTTCCACCTTCAATCCTGGTGTTCATGTGTGTTGCTTTTGTATGATGATTTATTATTTTCTTACTACACTTGTTTACTACTTATCTAATGTCTCATGAATCACTGGTATATTGGTTTAAGACAAATAGATTAAGATTTAATTGAAATAGAAGCTTAGTGTATATACTTCAGTTGTCTACATAAAAGTCACGTACATACACGAGTTTACTTCAGGAAAGTAGCGTATAGAAATCAGAATAAAGGAAAAATTTATTGTTTGTTTTAAAATATTGATTCACCCCCCCCCCCTCAGTATTTTTCTCAAAACTATGCAAACAATGCAATGCAAAATAGTGAATGCATGATGAATGCATAATTTTAAGCAGTAAACTAAATTCCTGTGATAAATAAAACATGATAAAGCATATCTAAACTTTAACCACAAAATTAAACCCTAGTTAAAAAACTTTGACAGAGCAACATTAATTAGAAAATTAATAAGCAAAACCTAAAATCTAACTAGTCTAAACCATAAAACCCTAATTTAACCATATAGGAGGTCAGGTTATGTAAAATCAAACATCCAATGCAGCCATCGCAGCAATTCCTGACCTGCAAGAACAAATCTGTCATCGATTAGAACTGGTATAAAGAATTTTGTAAAAACAACCATGATTACCTGTGAATCTTACACAATAGCAATAATGCTGCATATATCTTCAAGAAAACATGCCAAAAAATATTTTTCAAGCCAAGCTGCAATCCTATCCTTGTAAATACAATTATAAAATTGAAAATCATGATCATTCAACTATGAGATGCATTCATTCATGCTTAACCCTAAATTTAATGCAAGTGAGGCAAGATGTCATCTGGCTGTATAGGAATTAGCCAAATAAGATCCTACAATCCATTCAGCAATATTATCATGATATTTAGGATGATCAACTTGATGACTCTAAGAAGATGGGTGCTCACTTGGTGCAACTCAGATATCGGAGGATTCAAGCACAGAAATTGTAACTTCGGAAACCCTAGTTTGAAGTTGTCCATGGATTTTGTCAAGGACTTGAGGACCACATTAGGAGATTTTTTAGGTTTAAAATGGGCCTTCTAAGGAAATATTAAAATAATAGTGGAAATAATAAAATAATATTATATTTCATCATCGAATTTTAGAGGGAAAAATAAAAAACTACTTTTGCAACTCTTATTTTCAACTTATCTCTATATGGGTTTACTCAAATTTCAAGTGGGAACACTCGTTGGATGCAAAATTTGATTCCTAATCCAAAGAATACTCATGTTTCATACTTTCAATGGACCCTGCTACATGAAAAAAGATAAATACATGAAAAAATGTGATTCCAATCAGGTTTTTCATGTATTTCTCATTTTTCATGTAGCAAGATCAATCATGTTTTTCATGTATTTATCAATTTTCATGTTGCAGGGTCCATCTAAATTATGCAACATGGGTACTCCTTGGGTGAGGAATTAAATTTTTTATCCAATGAGTACTCTCGCTCAAAATTTGAGTAAAACCTTAGGGAGATCAGTTTAAAATACAAGTTGAAAAAGTAGTTTTATTATTTTTTATTTTTTTATATTTTTATTTTTTTACCCCAAAAATGGTGAATCATCCCCCATGGTTGAAATCATCATCTTAAATCTTATTGGTTCTTATAAATTTTATTTTGGTTGTACATTTTTATTAGGAGGCCCATTTTAGATCTCAAAAGTTCTCTATGTCAGAGGAAGTTGAAGTGTCTCACTGTCCTGAGAAATATCTTAACTCTCAAATGGTAGATCTTCAAATATCAATGGTTTCATAATATCAATCGTTGAATGCATATGGTTGTGATTAGTTGTGATAGGACAACCATCAGTGACTGTATTTTTTATTTGATCAGATGTCCAAACATTGACAAGTTGGCAGCGCAAAAGATCAGATTCTTCATATTCCCAAGAAGGAGGTGAATTAACAAGATGAATATCCTAAAATAATTGGGTATTGTGGTTTTCTTGCTCACATAGAGTGGAATGTGTGACAACACCATCTTGTACTTAATGACAATCTAAACTAGTTGACCAAGAATAAGAAGGATTCGAAATAATGGTTGGTGCACTTTCTTCAGCAAACAAGTTAGGGTGAAAAAAGTATGGCATATCAAAATATTTTGAAAATGAGCTTTCATCGGATAGGATGGTTCTAAGGTGAGAATCATATGAGGAAAACCTCAATTTTAGAAACCCTAATTTAACCTAGTTCAAGGATATCATTAGGATCGTGAGAACCTGGCACAACCATTAGCGGAAGTTGAAGTGCCTCAACTTCCTAATGAGTCCTTGAACCGTCAAAAGGTTTATCATAAAATATCAGTGGCTTAGTGAGGTAAACAAGTGAACATGAAAAATCATCATCATAAATGTCAAAGAATACATTTTTGATAGGATGACGATTTTCGAAGCTATTGAATTGGTCAGATTAGGAATCTGGCACATGAGACTCTTTAAAGGTTATGAATGACAATGAATAAATCTAAGGGCCATCTTGAATTTAATGAGAAGTAGGGTCTTATTCTTAACCTATTATATATTGTTGGTTGAACAGAGTATGAGCAATGGATTCAATATCATCATCCTTTGATTGTAAAACATCTCCCTCGATTAGATGATCATAATCTAACCCAAAAAAATTCAAATAATTTGGAGAAACCGTTGATGTATCATATTCATGGAACAAATGAGGGTACAACAGATCAAAAAATTTAGGTGAAGAGGCCTAATTTTCATCTAGATTTAGTTCATAACTCAAACCCTGTACATTGATTTCAACTTGAGAAAGAAATGAATCAACACACATGTTATGCTCCGTGGAATTAATTGAGTACCCATTGTCATCTAGTATAGAGCTTTGTGATGGGGTTTTGAATAAAGGAGAGTGTAAAGGATCGCTAAAACAAGCATCACTTTGAACCAAACCTGATCCAAGATTTTGATTTACCAACAAAGGATTCATTCTTGTATCATGCTTCATGGGAAGGATTGTTTCTTTGGAATCATGGTCAAAAAATGAAGAAGGGAGCATAATATGAGGAGAGTCAGGGACAAAATTAGGAATATTTCTAACAGGATCGTGTTGAATCTCATCAATAAGGAGAGATGTCATTTCAACTTGATCCTTTGGCTTTCCAATTTCCACAAGATGATGAAAGGTTTTGGAGTCAGACCAATTGATTCATTTCCCTACAAACACTCTTCATCATGTGAATTGTTTATGACCGAATTTACATTAGGTAATGAATCTGAAGAAGGATGAGAAATATCACATGTAATAATTTCCTCCTTGGAGGCTTGAGGCTTTTCCCGACTCATAGAAATAGGCAAGACAAGATTAGGGATAATATATGGCCAATTTGTAACTTTAATATTATCATGATGATCATCAAAATTGGTATTTGTTTCATATTGAAAGTGTTGCATAGAAATGTGAATCAACCACTGAAATTTTTCATTCAAATACATCCAATTGAAATATCTCTCTGGAAATTCACAACAAAGATGAACAAGCCTAACAAAAAAATCCTCTAATGATTCTTCAAGTTTCATTCTAAGATTATTTATCCTTCTAAACACATCTTCAAATTTGTACATGTCAAAGGCTTATCATAGCTTACTCATGAGTTGCTCGAATGAATGGATGGAAGTTGTTGTAAACATGTGGCACCATTGCTTGACAAATCATTCAAGCGTGAGGGTAAAAAACCTGCCAATAACATCCTTACAACATATTTTCTTAGAGTGATATAAATGAAGAACTTTAAGCATGTGTCCAAATACAGTTATCTAACCCTCGCCATTAAACTTCAATTGGGACAAGTGATAGACTATTTTGATGGGCACTAAAATATTTACACTTTTATAAAAAAACATGGGATAGAGATTTGGGATGGAGCTGTTTATATATATAAAACTAAATTACAGGCTCCAGGGCTCAGCTTTTCATTTTCCCTCCTTCTAGTGCCAAATCTGTTGATGGGTTGGAATGTACCACCAACAGCTAGGGGGTCTCCCTGGTACGAAGTCCCAATTAGACCTCACACTGTTTTGGGTAGGAACCCCATCCGGTACATGGGACCGGATGCCAACATGAATGTTTGGCTCTTGTCTACCAAATAAAATATGTCATAGTGAGGAAAATAATGAAATTCCTAGACAATTAAATAAAGCCATCCCAAGATTGAAAAATTGCAGAAAGAGGTACAATAAAGTCACAACAACAATAAGAATAAGTATTTCATGAGGAGGATTAGTAAGCCAAAACCCACTTATACATACATGATTAAGAACATGGTAGAGGTTAATTGTAAATTAGTTCACAATAGATCACCGAGATGATGTTGAATAACGAAGCATAGATTCGAAAGAAAACATACATGACACAACTACAAACAAGTCCATGACTCATTGCATGTATGAGAGCACACATACAAATATAGTGAAATTATTGGAAAACCAATACAACCACTATGAGTAAGCATGGGAATCGGTTTCAGAACTGAAGAACATATTATCAATGTTAATGAAAATAAAAGTATATATCTTGCAGTTCATCAAATCCAAATAGTTGAACATGGTTTTCTCATACCATTATCCAATGCAAAACCCTAGCCTCACTACATCCCATCCTACTAGCTACCAAGATTTTATTGCCTCTATCTCTCAAGAATAAATCATATATCTAATCCTAGTCTAAGATCAAGTGTTAAACTCCCCTTGAAATGAGGTGTGAGGGTGTACTTATAGAGGTGAGGTGACTATTCACCTTCTCATGTGACCTTTCAACTACCCTCATGACTCTTGAGCTTACTCACTTCTCTATCGCACCTAATGACTATTACATGCTCAAATCAATCTGAACATAGTTGTTGCAATCATGATGAGAAATATTTACATTATGATGAAAGAGAAGAGGAAGATTTAGAGGGTTCTTGGAATCCCTGGAACTCTTGTTTCCAATGTGGTTTCTAGGCTATAAGATAAATTTGTGTGGCTCATTAGCTACATTTAATGACCATTTTCTTACTACGACATCTACCATCACAGTTGACACAATGCCTTGGGCTACTACATGGACCCAACTAGTATGTTTGTTAAAACCCTAATTGTGTAGCCTTTATGAGAAACCATAGATTTATTCAAGCAAATCTTCTTCCTGCAAAAAAATGACATTGAGCATACATACTTTTCAACAAATAAGGACATTGATCATACATACTTTTCAACAAAGAATTACATTTTAAAATCATAATTACTTGTTTTAAATAAATACATTCATTGGGACCCTTGTATATTCCCCTTACCTACCACATTATTGTTAATTCATGTGGCCTTTGTAGGGTTTTCTTGGCTTCAATATGTTCATGTATAAATTATGATTTATATTTGCAATTGCTTATGAAATTTTAATCAAAAACAGAAGACACAAACTTGCTATGTTGCTCTGTGAAAATCAATTCACAATTTAGAACAAAAATCTCAGACATGCAATAAGAAATAACACACATGCACACAGTGTTTTTTCTAGGGAAGGAAATCTGCTAAAAACCTCAATGCCTACTAGCATTAATTTTATGAATAAAAATGTATTACAATTTCTTTGCTCAATTGAGAACAAACTTCAAGTGAATAACCTATCTCTTTGCTCACTAAGAAGCTCTGACCCAGACTTAGTCAATTTTTTCCTTTGCTTGAGCCCCTATTTCCTTGCGCAATTCCTTGAGAAATTTTCCCCCTATTATTTAGTAATTTCTCCAAAATATATTTCACAACTCTTTGGGTTGATCATATGACTGCATACAACACATGTACGCTCGAGATTAGTCTACAACTGATGCTACACTGCCTTGGAATCTCCACCACATCTAGGGAAATCGAATTCTCCACATGCACTATATATTTTGTGTTGATTTATCATTTAACTCGATGATCACTCAGTTTGATTGAAGTCCCACAACTTAACTAGCCTTCCACTAGTTCCTCCAACAATTAGAACTAGTTTAACTGAAAACAACTAGAGATAAATGACCTTGATTGCTACAAATTATCCATCACACATGCTTAAATAAACTCTTACTCCTCCAAATCTAATTTACTGAGCTAACTGAGTGACAAGAGCCATGTCACCTCAATTAACTGCATACAAGTTGTCTACTGATGTGGAAATTCGAATTTTCTCAATTTACTCAAGGAAAAATCAAATTGAGAATTTCTTGTTGCATTTTTCAACCATTCATAATATGTTCTAAAAGAAATACCATCATTCTATGTTCTTGTTCATACATTTAAATGTATCTTGTCATGTGATGCAATACCCTATCTTTTTCAACCCATATACTCAAATATATTTCCATTTTTCATCTCAAGATTTACATTATATCCAGTGTAGTGCATGTTGAATTCAAGTTAGCAAAATGTGTTATCAAGTTAATGTGGTAGTTGTAATATTACCTTTAATGTTGTTTATTTCAATGCATTTCGTGAAATATCTTCAGCTCTTCAACATCACTATTATACCCTCAACAAGCATTTGATAGAATTGTGCTCATATCCATATGTTTAAGGTTGCGCCTGGATAACTTTGAAGTGTAGTTGTATTCCCCATTGATATTGTAGTGTATAAATCTATTATGCATGGTTATGTCCTTATTGTGTAAATCCCTCCATTCATGATACATGGGATTACATTTTATTTCCCTCGTCTTATTCATTTACCTTTATTCTTAATACAATCAACATGTGCATCATGCATTTGGCACTGGTTAAGTCGTATTATAAAACCCAACATGAGTTTACCACTTAAATGGAAATCACACTATGAATCTCAAGTGCAACTTTTGGTATAGTATAATCGCATTTCTTATGCGACATAATTCTCATCTCCAGGGAATGAGTTTGAGGAGTCAATTATGTGATTTTCAACCTACTTGAATTCTAGTCACAATTACCTTTGAGAGTGGGGTCGCATAGTCCCAGAAGATCGGAGGTTGCAAGGATTGACGGATTTTCAACTGTGACCTTGCGACCCTGCTACTTATTAGCATGGTCAAGAGGTAAGTTGCATGTAGATGATGTATCTATAAAATGTGACTTAATGAGGTCACACAATCGTGTTATATACAGGTCACATCTATTGATTGCTTCCTTGAGGCACTAAAATGAAATTTAGAGACTAGTAGTTCAAGTCGCATTTACAACTTTGCATATGGTTGTAGGTAAGAAATGTGACTTGGGACGAGGGCATGTGATTTGAGACCCACTCTCCCAAGTTACATTTTCGGAGCATCACTCCTCTTCTTCAAGCACCATAGGGTACCAAATCAAAGTGATCAAGATGCATAAGCATGCCATCATTTGCTTTAGGAAAAATTGTAACTCCTTAGAACCAGAACTCCCTTTGTGATCTCCATCCCATCGAACTGAGTTAGTTAGGAAAATAAAATATTTTCTCCAATAGCATCAGCTTCGTCAAAGGATATTATATTGGGGTCAATAAGCATGTTCTTTGAAAAGTCTCACATAGTAGAGATTCACCTTTCCAAACACATACAAAGTTTTGTCCCAACATTTTCAGTATGTATGTAGACCATCATGCATAAGACATGAAGCCCTTTATAGTAAATTTGTAAGCATTCCCACTTCAATGAACTCAAGCACAATGTTGTACCAATATACCAGGGTTTCGAAGCTCTAGTTGCACCAACAATAATTGTGATGCTATCAACATATGTCATTATTACTCTTGGTATATTACCTTGGCATGCTCTCCATGGCATTTCGTTGTCACTCTCATGCATGATTCGTATAGGTGTATTCGTAAAATTCCACCTTGTTCCAAAACAATGGTGGTATTACCCTTTTACTCTCGACAAAAGTGTATAACCCTCGCCACAAATATTCCTAGGCATTTTACTATGCTTTGATACATAAACAATATACAATTACATCCTTTATGTCGTGTTGTTCGTCCTTATATTTAAATCCATAGTGGGGTCTTCCATTATCGTGCATCATTATGTGCATCTTATGAATGCAACCCCTTGAAACCTCTAGTGGATTTCTATTAACACACTCCACACTTTACCATTCTTTGAAGTTCACACCTTATTAACACTATTGGCTCACAAATATATATATATATATATATATATATATATATATATATATATATATATATATATATATATATATATATATATATGTATGTATATATATAGATATATATAATCATGCCTATTGGGGAGGATTTGTATAGTTTTTTCCTCATACATTAACGCCTTTGGTAACATTACTTTTCACATGGAGAATTTGTATAGTTTTTTCCTCATACATTAATGCCTTTGTTAAACATTACTTTTCACATGGATTCACAAGAGTATGTAACTATATCTCCAAGGTGAGCTCACTTTAACCTTTTTTGAAGTATATATTTATATGTTATTGCCACTATCACCTTTACATCTCTATGTGCACGTTGTTACACACGCAGAGGTGTATTATTATACCCTCATGCATGGAGATACCCTTTTATCACATTGTATGTCAAGATCAATTTCGTTGTACTGAGGTTCAACGTTCAATGGGGTTAAAAATCGCCTTCAACGGAACTTAAACTTGGACTCTATAATAGCTCTACAACTTTCCTTCTAACCAAGACCAAAAAAAATTCCAAAGAGTGCCAAAAACCTTTCCCGCGAAAAACACCTCAAACTCAGCTTCACTTCACTTGGTTCATGGGGTATGAATCTCATAAATTCTCATATGCTTTCTTAAACAAACCTAAACTGGTTTGAGCATGTGATTCATAGATTCCTCCACATAATGTTTATATATAGTGTGTTTGACCCCCAAAACCAAGGTCGATTTACCCATTATCTATGCTAACTTGGAAAATTGTATAATGAATATTCAAAAAATCATTTCTCCTCAACTGGGAGGAGTTAGAGGGAGTTCCATATACCATTGGAAATATCTCAAAATAAGCTTTCCATCCATATATATTGTGCTCCCATTGAAGCTAGATAATTGGATTGAAAATGCATTCAAATATATGGTATATAAATGGGCCATAAAAATCCCAAAATGATACTTCCAAAAGGCTAGAAATATGTTATTTGACCATGTAACTTTCTCTTTCAATTGGACAGCCTTTGACATCAATTACAATCATTTTCAACAAGACCTACCGCAAATGAAGAAGAAGCTCAGGAGTTCCCACAACTAGGAATCGGTGGTAAAATAATCATATAATAATGAAATATTGAAATATATATGGCACTTGTTATGGTTTTTTTGGCATGTGGTATTGATAATCCATGGTGTTGGCCTATGGTATTGTAAAAAAACCTATTTAGAGAGTAAGAATCTCCATGGAAAAGTGGGATTGAATCTCCATGATTAAGAATATTGTATATATCATTTTTTTAATTAATAATAATTATAATTTAAAATAAATTTATAAATTTTTTATTTTTTTTTATTTTTAATAACATTTGATATATCATGAAGTGTTTTGATGCTTATCATGGGTTGATGCCAATCATCATTTACTAGCCATTTAATTTAAATGGCTATGCTGGCTAGTTTTATTGCAATATCGAAATGGCTTTATTCAAATTTGTTTAAACCATTAAGTTTGTGATACTTGTGATAGTATAGAACTAGTGCAACCATATAAATTAAATGGTTGGTAAACGTCGATAGGCATCAATCCATGGTAAACCTCAAAACACTTACCCCATAATGCATCTCACATGGTCCAGATTAGAGAGAGAGAGAGAGAGAGAGAGAGAGAGAGATAAGAATTAACTAATTTATAACTTTATAAACACAAAATTCATTAACACAAGAAATGCAACATAAAGATATGATCATACACATTTTAAATGCACACAACTATGTATTTGTTTCTTATGTAATTAAATAAATAAACAGATACATAGGTGTTTTAATCAATATGAACCCTTGATTAGTGCAAACGACTATGAATATTCCCTAGATATTATTTGGAGGTTAAATCTCCATCGTCCACCTATTTTTTTTAGATAAATAAATTAGAACTATGAAATCCCAACTATGAAATAATCATGCCTATCAACATAATAATATTACATTCCCAAAAATCATACATATTTATATGAATTTTTTTAATTAATTAATTTAATTAAAAGGATAAAAAGGACATGACTTGTATTAATCAATTTAATTAAAAGGACAAAAAAGGACATGACTTTAATGTATCAATAGTACTAAAAATATTCTAAAATATTTAATGGACTTTAAGTTATTACCATCAACCAAATAATTAAATTAAAATTTGAAAACCCTATTCCAAAAAAACATGCCTAGCTATGTAAAAATTACATATTTATTCAAAAACTTTATAACTTGAGAAATTGTGTCCCCGCACGAAATGGTTATGATTGATACCGCGAAGCGAAGTGGATACTGATAGGGACATAATAGCCATCGTGTTATGTTTTCATCTAATATTCATTTACAAATTAACTATAAAATAAAGAAACCTGCAACTCCCCCTCAATCATTTGTTGTACAAGCTATTCTCAAAAAATAGCTACCAGATTCACCACCAAAACTTGTTATGTCACTTGAGCATTGCAATATTCACTCAAACCAAGATTGAACAAAAAAAACCTACATAAGGTAGCTCGATGAAGAATGAATAAATGATATTTTAACTTCCACGAGACTAAAAATAGTCTATGGGACTACTAGCCTCCCTGTTTTTTGCCTTTTACAATTCAATCCTTTTCTTACTCAAATCAATGATGAGTTGACCCAACCTTCTAATAGTCCCCTCACTGAAAAGAAAATTCCAAGGAATTAATGCTCACATACTGCCATAATTGTCCCTAATGTCTCTAAAAGCATCACATTCCAAAATGAAATTTTTTTCCTGATTTCACTACCCCAGAAGTGTAAAAAGTACACACTCATTCTTCCCAAGCTTCTTTAGGAAGAGGTTTATGAATTAACAAGTGTTTTTCACTTTCCCATTATATCTATATCACCTCCATGGTTTTCTTCGAAATGAAGCCACATGTTCAATTAACATGACAAATAGCAACCATTAATACACTTGTTTGCGTACTAAAGAAACACTAAATTTTAAAAAGGAACGGTGGGAAAACATCATGGCTACAAACAAATTGACCTCACAAGTTAACTTCATTTTCTAAATTATACAAACAACTTGACCTCACAAGTTATATTCATTTTCAAAATGTAAGAGATGTTAGTTTTCATTTGCTAAATGCGAGAGATTTTACATAATAATGGAGAGGTTTATAAACATGCAATGCTACAATCCACAACGTCTTGGATAGACAGTGATCAGGTGCTCTATTAAGGAACTCCTTGATGTGAAGTCGCATGTTCAACTCCTAATTGGGGAGATATATTGTACATGATGAATATGTAGTCCTGTCAATCTTACAAAAAAAAATATGCAATGCTACAGCTCATTCAACAAGTCATAGTGTAGAATGACTCCATTTCTTACCTAAACGAAACCACCAACCAAACCAAAAATTCCTTGCAGTGAAATAATTTCAATGTCAAGGGTGCCAGGTTGCGGACTTAGTAGTATGGGTTCCATAAAATTTTGGCAAGGGTTTTAGGTGCTAGGTTGAGTTCCATGCATTGTTGGGTAGTAGGCATAGTAGAATGGCTTCATTTCTTACCTAAATGAAACCGCGAACCAAACCAAAAATTTGTTGCAGTGAAGTATTTTCAATCTCGAGAGTACTTGTATGAGGACTAAGTAATATGGGTTTTAGAAAATTTTGCCTAGGGTTTTAGGTGTCAGGTTGAGTTACATGCCTCTTTGGGTAGAAAAATATAGAAGTTATTGCAATCTCACTCTACGCTCCACAGTTATGGTCATGGACACTATGTTTATAGCCAGATTACGATTGAGTTGGAGAGAGTTTATGATGATACTAGAGGGTCGCAGAGGCACAACAACATGGAATGTTGTTCCTATGTCTTTTTCAGCATCGAAGTATGGGTATGAATGTGGCATGGTAATTACATTCAATAATTAGTTATTCATGAAAGGTGTAATACCTATTACATTCATTGACCCTAAGCTAAAAGTGGGCAGGAATGCTAGCCATTTTATTTTAATTAAAATTTTCAAATCAAATTTTCAATAAGCTCATAATTGATTATGAAATCAATATGAACCGTTGATGTGTGTAGATAACTATGAATATTCCATGAATATTATTTGGAGGTTAAACCTCCATCATCCGCCTATTTTTTTCACATAAAAAATAAAATTTTGGAAGCCCAATTCTGAAATAGACACACCTATAACCATAATTATCTTGCATAATATATGTAGCAATATTGTGTATTCAACACTATTATAAGGTAGTCCATAAATCCATGAATTTACACTAAAAATTTTCTTTAATACTAATAACAATAACAATCTTAAATGTTTTGATATTAATGTAGGTTTATGAAAATATATAATAAACACAAAAATACATGCATTCAAAGAATAAACTAGAAAATAAATAAATCCATAACATGAAAAATAATAATTCCTTATATTTATAAAAAAAATCAAGAGAGATTATCTTTTGAAAATTCTTCACTAACTAGTTGTAGAAGATGAAAATTCCACCCAACCAAAGGCTTTATATTACCCCTAGTCTCTTTATAATAGAGGTTGCCCCCAAGCTAAGGTTTTGAATCCACAAGGGCAAAATCCTATGGTCTAACTCTAGTCTCTCTCACTCAGCTCAATTTTCCATAATTCTCTAGTAAGAAAAAATAGCACTACAATTATCCCATTCTCCTCACACGTGTGAGATATTTTATCCCAAAACAGATCCAAAATTCTCGCTCTTCTTTCTTCTTGTCTTTACTATCTAAGGGACTTCTTATTCTTTCTCATTCAAAGTTATTTCCTTGACTTCAATTTTTATCGATGGTATCTTGAGTGAGGTCGATTCCTCCTATATATAGGCTCCTCCCACATACTTTTAGGCCGACTTGACATCCTTCCTAGGCCAACATGTCCTTTTGATAGGCCAACTTGATTGTAGCACATTCACAAGGCCTTGGAGGGTCTTTTTGACTCTTTCATTGATTAAAATATTATTTCTCACAATATGTAGCATTCCCTATATGTGTCTTTCATACATGACAATGGCTCATAAGCCCTAGAAGACATCAATGGGAGATTGACCTATAAAATAAATTCCTATGGAGCATGAAACCCATGCCTCAAGAATAACAATAACAAATTTATTTTTATTATTACATCAAATACATAAAATCATGATTATGTGTGTCACTGTGGAGACCGAACCTAGTTACATATTTCAACACTCCCTCTTAACTAGGGAGGTATTCATAATCCATACAAGGTACTTGGACATTCTCAATCTGAATAATTCTCATAAGAAGATTCGGATTGGTAACCCATTTGCATAGCATCATATCAACCATCATTGTCACATAGCAACACCTTGGCTAACAAATCTATCTTTCCACAAGATCATTGCACAATGTTGGTGAGACCAATGATTTATAGACACCATCATCATTGTCTCTCAAGGAACATACCCCAGCTGGGTTTTCATAGGGTATGTCCTTCTAGGACTATTCTTATCTTGGATTCCCAGTCCTCAAAGAATATTGGTCCTCTATGAAAACTCTTATCTTGGATGCCCTACCACATCCTCAAAGAGTATCGGATGTTGAATGCTTAACTAATCCTCCGTTCTTTCTTCCCAAGTGAAGTCAATAATGGTGTTTCTATCTCTCCCTCTCAACTAAGGTGGATATACCCATTCATATAACAAAAATTTACCCAAGCTCCCTCCTAATTAGGGACTCTTCCAAGCTCCTTCTTAACGAAATACTTGATTTCCAGTATCAGCTCTTTACTGGATATCATAGTACCTTGATTTGCTTGAAGATATCCTTCTTTTGATTTCATGAATTTAATTTTTATCATTATGGAGCCTTCATATTTTTGGACTTCTTCGTAGGGAATTGGCCATCCATCACTTTCCTGTATGAACGATGTCATTCATGTCATCCTTTTCTTTATCAAAAAGTGGTCTTCTAATCCACATCTGGATTTTCTTCATACAAGTACTTCTTCCAAGTCATGTTTCCTTTAGGATATTTCATCCAACAACATGAGTGCTAGTTTTAGGTGACATCTACAACTCTCTTTCAGTATCCCTGTATTAACCCATCTAGATGTTGTTAAAAAATGAAAATCAGTCAAAGTTACCTCTTGTTATGGCCCTTCATCGTGACATCTTTCTTGTAGAAATATCAACATCCTACATACATATTGACACATCTCCAAAATATTCAATGTCAAGGATCTCCTTTCTTTCCAAACTTCATTAGAGTCTTCATACCTTTTCCATGGATATGTCATGGTAAATTCTCTTAGTCATAGGATGTTGATTTGTGCTCATAGTTACATATTTCACGATCTTTTATTTCTTTCTTCACATATTTCTCCCCGGGAACTTTCGTACATAGTTCCTTCATCTTTTTCAACCACCTCATATTCCATATGAGGACATATTATGTTGATTTTAGTTAGTCAATATGTGAACCTTGCCATGCCTTCATGCATCTGTCCAACATAAGAGAACCATTTCCTTTCATCATACTCATGAGGTAGAGTATATATCCCTGCTATCTGCAACTATATGATGGCATGACTTAATTGAAAAATCGTATGCATACATACCTCTTTTCCTCTTTTGGTCATCTAGACTTCATTCAACAACTTATTTTCCTTGATTGTAAGTATTCCAATCATATAAACATGTTGCATTTATTTCATACCATCATTATTTCAAAAAGTGAATTCCATCCAAGGTGGAATTCTGATCCAGGTGGATATCGGTGGCCGCCCACCTATTCCATTTGGACCCGCGGCATCAATTATTTCAGTTTTTCAGCTTCAACACAGCTTACTATTTTTAGCAAGTTTTCGGGTCCTGCACTCCCGGAGCCGTTTTGGGGACTTAATGATCCAAGTGGATATTGGTGGCCACCCACAAAGTCCATTTGAACACCCACCATCAGTTATTTCAGTTTGTAAGTTTCAACACAACTTACTATTTATAGAATTTTTTCGGGTCCTAAACTTCTAGAGTCGTTTTGAGGCCCTAAACGACGCTTTTTGGGAAAACTGGGAGCAACATGGGTCGTGGACCAATGTTTCTCACTCAAAATTTTTATTCCTCAGATATATATTTCTAACGAGCTATTGAGCATGTCAAACAGAGATCGGATTCCAAAGTTACGTCCCCGAGAATTTGAAACACCAATTTACCCAAACGGGGCCCACAATTTTGGCGCTTCATCTACTAGGGTTAGGTTTTGGGACGTTTTAGATTTTACATTGTTTCTCAACAATAAATAGGCCTTCGAGCCTCATTGTAACATAGTTCAGGGGGTTGGTAGCCGACACATCTCTTCTCAAGGATAAGCGCTACCAGTGCCCTAGCTCGCTTGTTCTGATCATGTATGTATTGTAACACGGTACAGGGGCTGGTAGCCGACACATCTCTTCTCGGAGATAAGCATTGCCAGTAACCTAGTTGTTCATTTCCATTATGTCTCATTGTAACATAGTTCAGAGGCCTGTAGCCGCCACATCTCTTCTCAGAGATACGTTACCAGTGCCCTAGCTGTTCATTTCAGTCATTTTTTTTATTAATAAAATGAAGCATTATTTCCACTGCATCTTTATGCTTATGGTTATATGTGTATTCTGTTGCGTTCCTACATAAATCTGGATCAGTGGTATTAGAGCGGGTCTGCTCTTTCTCTGTTTTTCTTTGCATGTCCCCAACACGGCTAGGGTATAAGGAGTTCAACCTTGCAACCCCGACGACCCCCCATGTTGGAAGGAAAGAAATACGAGGGAGCAAGATATCCTATCAAAATATTGTTTGAGGAGGCCCTCGAGAAACATAGGAACGCGATGACAGATAATTTTTCCTAGATCCTTCAACGGCAGCACATCTACATCCAGCACTTCCACCAACAGGTCCACGACATCCTGGACAAATCCAATACCAAGTTCAGCAGAATCCCCCCCCCCCCAATGGAGGAACTTAACGCAAGGAGGGAGGAATGATCCAGGTGGATATCGATGGCCACCCACCTATTCCATTTGGACCCGCAACATCAATTCTTTCATTTTTTTAGCTTCAGCACAGCTTACTATTTTTAGCAGGTTTTCGGGTCCTGCACTCCCGGAGCCATTTTGGGGACTTAATGATCCAAGTGGTTATTGGTGGCCACCAACCAAGTCCATTTGAACCCCCACCATCGGTTATTTTAGTTTGTAAGTTTCAATACAAATTACTATTTATAGCATTTTTTTGGGTCCTGAACTTCCGGAGCCGTTTTGAGGCCCTAAACGACGTTTTTTGGGAAAATAGGGAGCAACATGGGTTGTAGACCAATGCTTCTCGCTCAAAAGTTGTAGTCCTTGGATAGATATTTCTAAAGAACTATTGAGCGCATCAAACGGAGATCGGATTCCAAAGTTACATCCCCGGGAATTTGAAACACCAATTTACCCAAACGAGGCCCACAGTTTTGGCGCTTCATCTCCTAGGGTTAGGTTTTGGGACGTTTCATATTTTACATTGTTTCTCAACAATAAATACACCTTAGAGCCTCATTGTAACATATTTTAGGGGCTGGTAGCCATCACATCTCTTCTCAGGGATACACTACCAGTGCCCTAGCTCGTCCATTTCCATTATTTCTATAAGCATGTTTCAGTCAGTTGTTTTGTAACACAGTTCATAGGCCTATAGTCGCCACATATCTTCTCAGATATAATCCGACCAGCGCCCTAGCTGTTTATTTCCATTTTGTCTGTAAACAACTTTCAGTTATGTAACACAGTTCAGAGGCTTGTAGTCGCCACATCTCTTCTCAGAGATACGCTACCAGAGCCCTTGCTAGTTTATTTTAGTCATTTGTTTTATAATAAAATGAAGCATTATTTCTGCCACATCTCTGTATCTATGGCTATATGTGTATTTTTTTGTGTTCCTGCAAAATATCCGGATCAAATTCTCAACAATACACTTCTTTTCAAGAGATGTGTTGGAAATACTGAGAGGGGGGTGAATCAGTATTTCTTTCCAATTGTTAATTAATGCCAGTTATATTCTTCACATTTAAAGACAGAGAGGTGTATAATCATAATATTAAGGATTAATAAGAATTTCAATTTCCTTTCTAATAATAGTATACAATAGATAAGTGAGGGCACCAACCCTTTTAATGAAACAAGCACCAACCTGTTGCCAAGCACCGACTTGGACTTTGATGAGGCTCCGACCTCTAGGGCTTTGACCCTATCTTCTCAAGGCACCAACCTTGTGTTTAGGAGCTCCAACTCCAAGGACACCAATCCTTCTTTGCTTGGTTTAATATAGAATGTGAATAGTTCTTACTTGAATGTTCTTGACATATTCATCACTATATTCTTTCTTCAAAAATTCTTCACTAACTTCACTATCTAATGTCTTCACTTGTCCAAAACTCCAAATGTTCCATTGTCCAAAGTCTTCAAATTTTGACTTGTATTAGTCTCCAGCTATCATCATTCAGGCTTTCAATGTTGACTGTTTACTAGCATCAACCCTTCCACAATTGTATTACTAATCTTCCACATATCCTTCAAGACCTTATCTGAGCCAAAGTCTTGTAGTTGGTCTGAGGCTGCAATAGGTGAGGATCATGTAGCTTGGTCTGAGGCCTCAACTCCATAGTCTGAGATTTAGATCAGTAGCCCAATCTGAATATATCTCTATCCTTCAACAATTACACGTCTTATCATGGTCAAGGCAATAGGTCACAGATCCGAGGTTTATCGGGATGAGATACTGAAGTTGTATAACACATTTCTGAGCCCTTATATATACACACACACCACTGTCTGAGCTAGTTCCAAACTGTTGTAAGTATTTTCTACACCACATGTCCTTCAACTACACCACTGTATGCACCACTGTCGAGCTGCTGTAGGTATTTTCTATGCCACAAATCCTTTAAAAAACACCACTGTATATACCACTGTCCGAGCTAGATCTGAGCTAGATCTGAGTTGTCCAAGGACATTCAAAATTTATTGCTTTCCAATAGTGAGGGTCTGTCACAGATTTATCCAAGCTCCAGTTTAGTGATGAGCCTTGAAGATGGGTCTGAGACAGCTGCAAGTCCAAGCTGTATAGATGATCAATTCATAATTTTAACCCAGGAAAATATTTCTTAAAATAATCCTCCTCAGTGCTTCTAAGTTCACGAGTTGTGAACTTTTTATATCTCTGCAATCTCTTCTGTATTAACTCTGAATTTCTTGACCAAAATTCATCTCTAGAAATGAAAGTTTGACGTTTTATTTATACGATTTTGACTTTAAAATGAAGGGACAAGTCTTTTTGGAGGTAGACCGACATGAAGGACAAGGATAGGTCGGCTCACTGCTAAAGTTAATTTTTCTTGATTTAAAAATTCATATCTCATCAACCTCTTGGAGTTTCCGACCAAGTGAGATCTCGTTAGAAAGCTAAAATTATGCTCTAAAAGGTAGTGTAGGTGTCATAGTGAAATTTTGCCTTCAAGGTAGAAAAAATTATTTTTATTTATAATTGTCCTTGAATATTTATGTGCAAAAAGTGAAATTCTGTCTCCAAGGTCATCTTCATTGTTAGGCTTATCCGTCATAGGGTCATAGTAGGGCTTCTCCTTCATCAAACTGTTTCCATCAATGACAACTTGGATTAAAAATCTCCCCCTGTGTCATTGGACGGAAATATTTTTCTTCTCTCCCCCTTTGACATCAATGGCAATGGGGTGCCAAAGTACTCCCCCTATCATGTTGCTCACCCTAACATACTTGTACCTCTGACATGCTACTTGATTTAATGTGATGCAAGAGCAATGACCCCCATCTTTTGGCGAAGATACTCAAATGCTTCTCGTGGAAGGGGTTTTGTAAAGATATCATCAATCTGTTCTTTTGTATTGATGTATTCCAACCTGATATTGTGTTCAGCAACTTGTTCACAGAGAAAGTGGTATTTGATTGGAATATGTTTGGTCCTCGAGTGCATCACCGGATTCTTTAAGATACTAATGGCACTAGTATTGTCACAAAAAATAGTAATTGGTTGCTTAGTTTCTATGTTGACATTCTTCAAGGCTTCCTTCATCCATAGAATTTGTGTGCAACAATCAGCAGTAGCTATATATTCGGCTTCAGCTGTATAAAGGGATATAGATGATTTATTTTTGCTGATCCATGATACAAGACAATATCCCATAAAGAATGCATTTCCATTGGTACTTTTTCGGTCAGCCACTCTTCCGACCCAATTAGCATCGAAGTAATTTGTCACAACAAGAGTTGAACTCTTAGGATACCAAAGACCGAAATCAATCGTTCCTTTAAAATATCTTAGAATTCTCTTCACAGCTACGAGATGGGATTGTTTAGGACTTGATTGAAATCTTGCTACCATTCCTAATACTTGCATAATATCTAGTCTTGTATCAGTTAAGCATAGGAGAGATCCAATTATTGACCTATAAAGAGTTGCATCTATGAGAGGGTATCATCGTCTTTGCTTAATTTACAATCTGTGGTCATCGGTGTGCTCATAGGTGCAAAATCTTCCATCCCATATCTTTTGAGCATGTCTTTAAGATATTTCGCCTTATATATAAACATGCCTGCAGAGGTTTGAGATATTTGTAGCCCAAGAAAGTAAGACAGCTCACCAATCATTGAAATTTCGAATCTTTTGGACATATTTAGAGCAAATTCATGGCTCATCTCATCATCATTGCTAGAAAAGATTAGATCATCAACGTATACAAGAGTGATCAAAAGTTTTTCCTTGTCCATCTTCATGTAGAGATTGCTACTAGCTACTCCCTTTTAAGAACCTCTTGTAGCAGATAGTGATCCAACTTTTCATACCATGTTCTAGGGGCTTGTTTTAATCCATACAAGGCCTTTTTTAGCTTGCATACAAAGTCCTTCCCTTCGGCAAGATCAAATTCTTCTGGTTGCTCCATGTAAACTTCTTCCTTGAGATCTCCATTCAGGAATGTTGATTTTACGTACATTTGATAAACCTTGAATCCTTTTGAGCAAGTAAATTCTAAAAACATTCTTATGGCTTCCATTCGAGCTACTGGTGCAAAGGTTTCTTCGAAGTCAATTCCTTCGATTTGCGAGTATCCTTTGCAGACAATTTTGGCTTTATTTCTGATGATTTTTCCATCTTTATTCATCTTGTTTTTTAATACCCATTTTTTTCCAATTATATTTTTATCTTTTGGGCGAGGTACTAGTTCCCAAGTCTCATTTTTTTCAATTTGAGACATTTCTTCTTCCATGGCCTTTATCCAATAAGGATCTTTTCTTTCTTGAGAAAAAATTCCAGGTTCTATTAAAGATAATAAAGCCACATCATCTTTTCTTGAGGTGCTTATAATCCTTCTTCGAGTTTGGATTCCTTCATCTATATTTCCAATGACTTGTTCTTCCAGATGATATCTCTGAAAAAACTTGATCTTGGAGGGAGTTTGTGAAGATTCACTTTGAGGTTCACTTTGAGGTTCACTTTCTCCTCTTCTTTTTCAGGTTCTTCCTCTTCACTTTGTTCAAATAAAGGCTCAACTTCATGATCCTCAATTCTTTTTTCTGGAAGGCCTTCATCAATCTTCACATCAATGCTTTCCACTATTCTTCGTAGACGATTGTTGTAACATTTGTAGGCTTTGCTCCTAATGGATTATCCAAGAAATATTCCTTCGTCAACTCTAGAATCAAATTTACCTAGTGAGTCATCATTTATTTTTATGAAACATTTCCTTCCAAAAACCCTGAAATATTTTATTGAAGCAGGTCTTCCTTTCCATAATTCATAAGGATTATTTTCATTATTAGGTCTTAGTCAAGTTCTATTTAAGGTATAAACTGCGGTGCCAACTGCTTCTCTCCAAAATTTTGGTTGCAAATCAGCTGCTAGTAGCATTATCCTTGCCATTTCTTGAATGGTTTGGTTCCTTCTTTCAACTACTCCATTTTGTTGGGGTGTCCTAGCAGTAGAGAGTTCTCTTTCGATTCCATGCTCTTTACAAAATTCATCAAATTTTTTTGAGGTGAATTCTCTTCCTCTATCTGTTCTAAGACATTTAATCTTAGAATCTTTCTCATTCTCAATGACAGCCTTAAGATTCTTAAAACATTCAAATGCTTCAGATTTATATTTTATGAAATATATCCACATCATTCTAGTATAGTCATCAACAAATAGAGAAAAGTAACTTTCACCTTGAAGAGTGGGAGTTCTAGTTGGCCCACACAAGTCTGCATGAACGATTTCCAGAGGTTTTGTTGTTGAGAACTACTTAGTTTTGTGGCTAGTTCTGGTTTGGTTTCCATGTTGGCATGGGCCACATACAACTTGATTTGGTTTGCACATTTTTGGAATATCACTTACTGCATTAATTTTGCTGATGTTGACTGGTTATCAAAACTTGTATGCCCCAATCGCTTGTGCCATAACCAACTTTCATCTGTTTGACTTAAGTAACATTTATCTTCTTGGATTCTACTGAGAATATAAACATTATCTGGTGTTCTTACTCCTTTTGCCAAAATTTCTCCCGAGGATGATGTTGAGCCCTAAAATTGTCTTCTCTGTTGCAAACCTTCACTTCATTTCATCATTTCTTTATCACTTCATAAGCCTAAAAATCAATGAA
This sequence comes from Pinus albicaulis, assembly GCA_034641835.2. Classification (NCBI taxonomy): domain Eukaryota; kingdom Viridiplantae; phylum Streptophyta; class Pinopsida; order Pinales; family Pinaceae; genus Pinus; species Pinus albicaulis. The sequence continues at coordinate 1,434,013,253 of CM076578.1, read as the reverse complement.
GAATGATTAAGATTGCTTAAAGGTTACGTAAAAATGATTAACATATTGTATTTTCATGGTTTTTGTTGTTTTAATAATTTTTTGCAATATAGTTACAGAATACAGACATTTCGTAGCCGATCAGGCGTTCCGCAGCTATTTTAGTGGTTGAATATGTTCCAGGTGTCAATTGGAGGATTGGGCCACATGGGTGTTTCTAGAATGATGCCTACATGGATTATATCCTACTCACTCAGTCAAGATCGACAGAAAATCGTGCCTAAACTCATGGTCAAAGGTGGAGTCAAACTATGTTATCCAAATGTAGTAGGACTCTTGATTTGAGTCCAGCAGTCCTATTACAAGTCTAAATTCGAATTAGCAAGAGTCCAACAGTCCTATTTCAAGTATAATTTGAATTAGCCACCTGTAGCAAGTATATCTCATAATCAGTTATGTAAATTCCCTTTAAATATTGGTTGTACAAGACTAAAAAGACAGTTCAGAAAAGTACAATACAGTTCAGATTTACAGTGATACTCTGTTTTTAAATGTTGTTTTAATAAAGGAGATGAGCCTTTGATGTTGTTTTGATTACAACCTTGAGGAGTTAAAGGATTAATTCTGAATTTATAACAGATGGCCCCTGCTATTCAAGGAGGTTTTACATGCTTTCTAGATAAGTAGCTTTCAATTCTGTTTTGTTATATTTCTTACTTAGACAGTTTTCTGAGTTCATATCTTTTAGCATTATGTTTTATGTCATTTGCCTAGGTAGAATATCCTCATGATATTACAGTTAATCTTGTTTTCAAATTCTTCCAATATATCTCTATTACATGAGCGGGATTTAATTGTAATGTTCTGGGTTACTTGAATTTTAGTTTCTGTCATTTAGATTAAGAAGATCCTCATTATCTTGCAGCTATTCATGTTTTCAAACTTTTCCAATATATCACTATTATAAGAATGAGAATTAGTTGTACTATTCTGAGTTATTAGCATTTTTTGTTTTTCAAATAGATAGAAGATCCTCATCTTATTACAAACAGTATTTTTCTCAAAGCTGTTCCAATAAATCTCTAAATCACATAAAAGACTTAGTTGTAATATTGTGGGTTACTGCTTGATTTTTTTTTAGGAAGATCCTCATCACATTGGAGTTTAATCTCTTTCACAAATTATTCCAAAAAAACCTCTAACTAAATTGATCAGGTTGAATTATAGTGTTTTGAGTTACCTTTCATGTTCATTTGCAAGCTATAACATCCATGGATTAGGATACTCTGTTTTTCACCATTTTCCTAATTAGGGACAGAATTTACAGCTAAACTCTGTTTTAAGTCTAAGATTTCCTTTTTCTTCCTTTTTGACATAGATATAACTTCATCTTTTTTGTGTAGAACAACATACTAAGAATCAAACATAACAAAAACCCAAAACATCAATAAAACACTGAAAACAATGAAGTAAGAAAAAAGGATATTTAGGCACATATAGTGCAGGTACACTTCATCAGTTTACTAGCCCTGGTCGATAATTTATGCTATCTATTTAGGACACTAAATTGACTAAACATTTTGGCGCCGTTGTCGGGGAAGTGTAACTAGGTAACCTTATTTCTTACATCCAAAAAAAAAAAAAACTTCAATCACCTACCACACCCACTATATCATGTGGTACAGTAAGAGGCACACATCCACATCATGAATTCATATTTTTGCAGGTAGAAGAAGAGGTGACAAAGGAGGTTGAAGAAATGGATGGAGATGATGACAATGAGGAAGATCCTTTTGGATTTCCCATTCAAGAAACTGATATCAACTTTCAAATGAAGAACATCCATCCATCTGTACTTCCTAACTTCAAAGGTATGAGATCAGAAGACCCAGAAACCTTTCTTTTTGAATTTGAAATAATTTGTAGATCTTATGGCTACTCATTGCACATTCAAAAATTGAATTTGTTTCCAGCAACATTGAAGGATAGAGCTCTTAGATGGTTCATGAATTTAGGAACAAGTTCTATAAGGACATGGGATGATATGAAAAGAGTATTTTTGGAAAAATATAAAGATTATTGCATGTAACATGATCTTAGAAATGAAGTCCTTAAGATGAACCAAAAAGAGTATGAAAGCCTAGAAGATTTAGTGGAGATATTTACTTATAATATCAAAATATCTAAATTGCATAATTTAGGATCAGATGCATTAAAAACTCTCCTACTAAATGCTATAAAGGATGAATGGATTGATCTTCTTAATCTTGTGGGAAAAGGAGATGTCTATCAATTTCCATTTCAAGAAATTTGTGAACTATACAAGAACATATCAAGAGGAAAAGCAAAGTGTGTAAGATCCCCTCAAGATCCATTTATGGAAAGAGTAAGTAAGTCAGCATCAGGATTGGTAAGTTAAACTGAACCTAAAAATTTGATAAACATTCTTGGTAATTTAAATGAACAAACTAACGTGCTAAGAATGCAAAACAAGCAAAAAGTTGCTTCATTTATATTTTTCCCTAAATGTAGAAAGAAACATGCTTTGCATGGATGTCCACTTGATAACATTAAAATGTGTAAAATTTGTGCAGGATCACATACTACTGAAGATTTCCCATCATTAACAGGGTTGAAGGCAATTTACCAGAAGGATAATGAAGCAAATCAAGTGCAAGAGCAACTTTGTTATGTAGCTCCAAGAGGACTATGGCAGCCTCATCAACCCAATATGATGCAATATCCTTATGCACAGTTTCAACGTTATGCACAACAATCTCAAGGTAATTGGAAAACACCCTTGCCTTGGCAACCTTGGGAATCTCAATCCCAACCTCAAAACCAACCTTGGAAACCTTGGCCATCTCAATCCCAACCTCAAAACCATTCTTGGCAACAAAGTTGGCAAAGGCCCTACAAAAGAAATCCACCATATCCTCAATCTTTCCCTCTCTATCCTCAATACCATCATCAATGTTATCCATACCATTTTCCTCCACCAAAACATCAATATCACCCTCATTTGACCTCAGTTCAACCTTTTCCATTATCATCCACACAAGCACCCCAAAGATCCATTCCCACTCCACTACATGCACAACCATTTCATATCCCCAACAATAAAACACCTCAATCAACTTACAATTTTGAGGTATTACAAAATGATTCACCAACTGTCATTGAAGAACAACGACCAAAAGAAGAATATTCAGATAAGGTCCAAGAATCATGGATGTCTATTGATAAAGAGAAGTTTTTGGAACCAGAGATTGAAAAGTCTCATGCATGCCTATCACCAGATTCTATGAATGAAGATCACATCTCCGAAGACTTGTATTTCATGATAGAGGAAAGACAAGGAAGACAAGATTACATTGAATCTTGGTTCAAGTCAGTCATCAGATCCCAATGCTCAATTCTTAAATATCTTCTGACATCATCTAAATCAAGACAGTTGGTATCTCATATACTGGTACATATCAAAGAGTATCTTTCAAACCTGCATATGAGTTTATCTATCATCTTGTTACAGACATGGTTCCATTGGAAGTATTCATATACTTGAATAAGATTTTATTTTTCAAGTAGAGTAGGACATATATATTAAAAAAAAAAAGAGTAAAGAGAAAAAATAAGTCCTATTGTGAAAACCAGCTTGTTGGCGCAATTTGACGTGAGTTTTTCTTGAAAACCAGGCAACTGGCAAGAAAATTTCACAATAAGTTATGCAATTTCAACACGGTTTCAATCTTTTATGCTTCTTCAAATCATTTTTTGTTCTATGCTCGAGTTGGATGATCAGGAGATCAAGTCTCTTGTAGAAAAATGCTCAAAAATTAAGTTGCTCAGAATTGATCTGAACTAGATCGACTGGAAAGAGCTTGGAAAAACAATCCTGTAGACATGAATGGCACTGAAAACCGACTCCGTATGAGAAAGTTATTCAGCTTTGAAGTTTGCCAATTTCAATTAAAAAATGGCCAAAATTGACTTTATAAAAAAAAAAATTATTAAAAAAAGAATATTCCACCGAATATTCTGGGAATATTTTGTGAAATATTCCACAGGCAGCCAATGAAAGGGCGCCATGTGGCCAGCCCAGAGGCTGCCACGTGGCCCCAAGATCCAATTGAAATGGCGTTTAAAAGTTTTGATATTGCACGCGACACGATTTGAACTTGGGTGGGCGCAGTCACAGCCGGGCGGCCCAACCACATGGGCTACGTTGCTATTTGTTAAACCATTGCAATGAACTTTAATTTAAACCTTATTGTTATGTATGGGCGGGCCCGAAAACGTGGTCACGTCACATGTCGGAACGTGCGGAAAACTTCGGTTTTTTCAACCAATTTTCGAACGGTCACGGTCATGTGGCCCTATTTTTTAGCCCTCAACATTAGCGTTCATTATAGCGCAGTGCCAAAAATTTAGCACCGCCCCTATTTTAACTGGAGTTAACTCCAGTTCTCCACATTTAGTGGAGCTTTTCAAGGGGTAACTGGACAAAAACTTCAGTTAGCCATAACTTTGGCTAGGGAAGTCCATTTGGGACGAATTTTTTTTTTTATTTTGGGGTATTGAAGAATTCTGGAGCTGTTGGGACAGGTTTCAGAGCCATCATGGCACTCTATCAGTGATTTTACCAGCGATTTTGGTTGTGGATCCACCAGGGCCTATTGAAAGATCAGTTGTGTTGGACTATACTCATCCATTGGAGGTGAATGAATAGTCGATTTATACTGATTTCAGCCTTCTGTTTCTGAATTTGTAGCTTATTTTTCCTTTTGAGGCTTTATACACAGTGTAATTCACATTTTTAGCATTAATGAAAAGGGGAAAATCCTAATTAGAGGCTTTTGGACCTAGCAGAGGTAGCCCAAGAGAGGGGTGAACTTCTTAAACAAATGCTTACTGTTATGCTGTGCATTTTTGTTGTTATATTTCAGATTCTGCTACATTAAACAGTAGCTTTTCATAAGTACACTTTTCCCAATCAGGCTTATATAGTGAACAAAACTTATTAGTTCAACTTCAAACCACATTACTTCATTTGCAGAATACTTGAACTTGCTTATTCACACATAAAATTTTGATTAATGAATACTTTGCACAGAAACAAATACTTTCATTGATCGGATCTATTTCAGTGTTTACATTTTATTTCTTTAGGCAGAGCCAGTTTGTGGGCCAGGAGCTTCTAGTTTCATCCTTTCTAGTAAAGGTGAAATAACCAGTAAAAGCCCCCTACTGTCAATCTCTGTATAAGAAATACTTTGTTCTCACAATTTCAGATCAGATTGGTATCAAAGCTCTAGGTTTTGCTTAAGAGTTTGTGAAATTTGTGCAAGAAGATTGTGTTATTCTGCAAAATTTGATGCTTACTAGGCTGAAATTGAAAAGAGGGGAAGGTCAATTGGTTAGAGAACAAGTTAATCCTCAACCAAGGAGGGCTAGAGTGCCATTATATCCACCTTCCATTTCATCCTCATTAGCCTTAGAATCAGCCACACACATGTCTTCCAGAGAAGGAGAAGTACATGAGGAAATGGATCCCAATGAAGAAGAAAGAGTATTTAGAAAATATTTCTTGGACATGACTGAGATGGTTAGGATCCTATACCAGGAGAGAAATGATAGGATTGTTGGAGAAGGGTCTAGAAACCAAAAAGAAGAAGGATATTCTTCAGGAGGAAAGAAAGACAAAGATGAGTCTAAGAAAGGGAATGGAGGAAATGGTGATCCACCATCTCCATCGTCATCCTCATCCTCCACATCATCCTCTTCTACTTCTGTTAATCAGTCACACAAAACAAAAACATCTCTTAAAAATCCTTTGTTAAATCTTGATGTGAAGTTTGAGTTGCCAATGTTTAATGGTGATGTGAATGCAGAAAAATTGGATAAATGGATTAGACAGCTGGAATTCTATCTAAGGATTCAGAATTTGCATGATGATGAAACAAAAATCCAATTAGCCTCTTTGAGAATGGATGGAGCAGCTTTGGTTTGATGGGAAGCCAAGACCAAGGAGGAAATTAAAAAGCATGGTAAGATAACTCTAACTTGGAATGAGTTTATTACTACTATTAAGAAACAGTTTTATCCTCTTTCCCATATTTAGAAAGCAATTATGAATTGGAAAAATTTTAGGCAACTTAAGGGTCAAAATGTGCAAGATTATACCCAAGAGTTTAGAAGGAGAGCACTTCTACTTGGAGTAGACTTACAAAGTCAAGACACCTTGTTGAAATACATAGGAGGTTTGCACAATTATATGCAACATACTATTCTAATGTTTAATCCTACCAGCTTAGATGAAGTCTGTGTCCAGGCTACACATTTAGAAGCTAGAGGAAAGAATACTTTTGATGAGGATAGTAATTTCAAAAACAAAGGAAAGAAGAGAGTTGCAAATTCAAGAAAAGAAAAGGGAAATTTCTTTTGCAAGAACTGTTCAAAGACAAGTCATGATGAAGATCATTGTTGGAAGCTTCATCCTGAACTGAAACCAGAAAAATACAAGAACAAAAACAAGACCAAATAAAAGGAGAAAATTGTAGCAACAGTTGAGCAAGACTTAGGGTCAGACTCAGGAGATGAGACAAAAAGCATAGCCATGGTTTTAAAGAACATTAAGGGGAAAGAAGTGGTGCAAGACACAATTCCTAGTTCTAGCTCTTTGAATTGTCACAAAGATACTCATGATGAAAAGAGGAGGATAGAGCTCTTCCATGTGAGGGTAATTTCCAAACATACCAAAATTGACACACTATTTGACAGTGGGTCACAAGCAAATCTTATATCTGAAGACTTGGTCAAGCAGCTTAAACTTGAGACCATTCCACATCCGAAGCCTTATCCACTTGGATGGATATGCAAGGATGCCAATTTTCAAGTTTCAAGGAAGTGCATATTGCGCTTTGCAATAACTGCACATTTTATTGACACATTGGAACTTGATGTGGTGCCGCTTGATATCTCAGGTATTGTTTTGGGAAGTCCTTACTTATTTGACAGGAAGGCCATCTTTCATCGCCATGAAAACAAGTATCACTAGTTCAAAAATGGTAAAGAGTACATTGTGAGAGCTCACAAGAAGAAGCTGGAATCTTCTTTACTCAATGCAAGTCAATTAAAATACTGGTTAATGCAAGTCAAAGTCTAACTTTTTTGATGTTGAAACGACCAGATTTTGAGCATTCGCCTTTTTATGATGTTGCTAATGATTTGTCTCAGTTTGAAAATAGTTTGTCTTTGAAAGAATATGATGTTATGTTGCGCAAATTACCTTTTGGGTCAGCCAATGCAGTGAATGAAGTGTCAAAGAAAAGCAGTGCAAGCAAGAAGGACACACAATTCAGCATGGGAAAAAGTTGGTTTCAGAATGGTAGAATTCGCCATGGGAACAGTTTGCAAGGTGAAAGTTATTTTAAGTCTTCTAGGAATTTTGATCAGTGTAGAAAAAAAAAAAATTTCTACAGATTACAATTGTTGTTCTGAAAATTTTAATAATTTGCATCATGACTCCGTCAATCTTAGCAATGGTCAATCAGTTGATTCCAGAGACAAATTATCATTTTCTCAAAAGCTTCATTTGATGAAATCGGGAAGATTTCAGTTATTCAAGGGTGGAAGAGTGGAGAATCAGTCTCCACATCATCAGTTTCAGTAATCAGAGATCTTTTGGGGTCCAAAAGCTTCCCATTTGGGAGGTGTGATCAGGAGATCAAGTCTCTTGTAGAAAAATGCTTAAAAATTGAGTTGCTCAGAATTGGTCTGAACTAGATCGAATGGAAAGATCTCGGAAAAAAAATCCTGTAGACGTGAACGGCACTGAAAACTGACTCCGTATGAGAAATTTATTCAGCTTTGAAGTTTGCCAATTTCAATTAAAAATGGGCCAAAATTGACTTTATAAAAAAAAAATTTATTAAAAAAAGAATATTCCACAGAATATTTTGGGAATATTTCGTGAAATATTTTGGGAATATTTCGTGAAATATTTTGGGAATATTTCGTGGAATATTCTACAAAATATTCTGTGGAATATTCCGTAGGCAGCCAATGAAAGGGCACCATGTGGCCAGCCCAGAGGCCGCCACATGGCCCCAAGATCCAATTGAAATGGCGTTTAAAAGTTTTGATATTGCACGCAGCAAGATTTGAACTTGGGTGGGCGCGGTCATAGCCGGGAGGCCCAACCACATGGGCTACATTGCTATTTTTTAAACCATTGCAACGAACTTTAATTTACACCTTATTGTTATGTATGGGCGGGCCCGAAAACGTGGTCACATCACATGCCGGAAGGTGCGGAAAACTTCGGTTTTTTCAACCAATTTTCGAACGGTCACGGTCACGTGGCCCTATTTTTTAGCCCTCAATGTTGGCGGTCATTACGGAGGAGTGCCAAAAATTTAGCGCCGCCCCTATTTTAACTGGAGTTAACTCCAGTTCTCCACATTTAGTGGAGCTTTTCAAGGGGTAACTGGACAAAAACTTCAGTTAGCCATAAATTTGGCTAGGGAAGTCCATTTGGGACGAATTTTTTTTTTATTTTGGGGTATTGAAGCATTATGGAGCTGTTGGAATAGGTTGCGCAGCCATCGTGTAGCACCTATCAAAGGATTTTACCAAAGGATTTTGTTGGGAGAGCCACCCAGCTCATTGAAAGATCAAATTGTCTTTATATACTTATCCAATGGAGGTGAATGAATAGTCGATTTATACTGATTTCAGCCTTCTGTTTCTGAATTTGTAGCTTATTTTTCCTTTTGAGGCTTTCTACACAGTGTAATTCACATTTTGAGCATTAATGAAAAAGGGAAAAGCCTAATTAGAGGCTTTTGGACCCAGCAGAGGTAGCCCAAGAGAGGGGTGAACTGCTTAAACAAATTCTTACTGTTATGTTGTGCATTTTTGCTATTATATTTCAGATTCTGCTACATTAAACAGTAAATTTTCATAAGTACACTTTTCCCAATCAGGCTTATATAGTGAACAAAACTTATTAGTTCAACTTCAAACCACATTACTTCATTTGCAGAATACTTGAACTTGCTTGTTCACACATAAAATTTTGATTAATGAATACTTTTCACAGAAACAAATACTTTCATTGATCGGATCTATTTCAGTGTTTAAATTTTATTTCTTTAGGCAGAGCCAGTTTGTGGGCCAAGAGCTTTTGGTTTCATCCTTTCTAGTAAAGATGAAATAACCAGTAAAAGCCCCCTACTGTCAATCTCTGTATAAGAAATAATTTTTTCTCACAATTTCAGATCATTGGATGATGTGGAATTCCTTAAGGTCCACCTTCTAACAGATCTTGTCCCATCGACCTCAACACTTTATCTATGATAAAGATCAGAGATTATTTGGAGTGCCTTGGAGCCTGCATACATCAATGGCAAGCTTCCTCGTTGATAACAATGGGAATAGAACAATGTCTCTTGATTGTCAAATCTTGCAGGCGACTTGACTTCGACACATTCATTCATCCCTGTTAAGATGCACTAAGGTACCTTGACACTCATTTACATTATCGATGAGTTGTCTCGCATTGGTTAACGATTTTCATTATTGATCGGTAATCCAATGATTTCTTCCCATGCTCTACTTCGACACATTCATTCGCATGGTAAGAATTATACCATGAATTTTGGCTTCGATGAAGAATAATAGTCTTATGGAATCAACAACAACTTGCAGCAGTACATTTTGTTAGTTTCTTGCAGCAGCATGTTTATATTTTTTTCAATTCAACAACAACTGCGAAAAGTGGCAGTTTCTGCAGCTATTGTTGTAGCAGCATGTTTTTGTTTTTGCAAACTTTTTCCAGAGGCAGTTTTGGCACAAATATTGCAAGAGATTAGAGCAGAAATAAAAAATTCTGAGCTTCTGGGTTTTCTCAGAATACGATAAATTGAGTAAGATGCTAAAATAATTCAAAAATAAGCAATTTTGAAGGACATTTCAAATGGGTTTCTAAGGCAGATTTTCATTTTTCAGCATTATGGACAGATTAGGACAGATTTCAGTATTTTTTCATAGCAGCGCCTTTTCTTCATCAAAATGGAATTTTGAAAGCATGTGGCAGTAGAAAAGGTAAAAATAGACAGTTTCCCTTTTGAATCACTCAATTCTCCCTTAAAATGAGTTCGTGGCGTATTTTTTTGTTGCAACATTGGGCAGAATGAATGGTGAAACAGGGCAGAAATTGATTTTATCATAACTTTCAAATTGTGCATCCATTGGTCCTAAAATTTTTATGGTAAATGCATTGAGTTAGGGTAAATAAACACGGAAAACTTTATAAAATTTTAGTGTGTATTCTTCAAGAAATTGGCCACTTTCACCTACAGCCATTTCTCATTTTTCGGAAGATTCGTGTAACCAATGGCTGAGATTTTTTGTCGGAATATGCATAATAATAATGGTAACAACCTCAGAAAATTTCAGGGAAGTCTGATGTACCATTTGAGAGAAATTGCAAAATTCATTTCATTTTACAATTCCACTCCATCTCACTCCACTTTCACTCCCTCTCACGCCACTTTCATTCCATTTCACAAGTCATATTCCACTTTCACTCCATTTCATTTCACATCCATATTCCATAGCCATACTTCATTTATTTTTATAGATTGCATGTTGCAGCCACATCTTATTCAGCAATTCTAACACAATTGTACAACCTACAAAGAGATGATGATTACAGGAAATTGAAGGATTTTGTTTTGAAGACCAACATACTAAAAGAGGACCAACGGAACAACATCAAGCACAGAAATTAACAAGGTCAAAATTCTGAGGTAAATTGTGAAAATTATTTTAATAGCAAAAAGTTAAAACATGAAATAGATACAATGTGTATAATCATATGTTTCCTAAACAACTTATCATTCGAATTGATTAACATATCTTGGCCATATCCCTTATCCAACATTCCATAACAGTCCTCATTAAAACCTTGATTAATGACTAACAGTCATAATCACAAACGTAACCTACTAGTCCACGTCTCCTTAAGATTGTATCATTCACTTATTTCACCACAAGTTCATCATAAATTCTCCATCATATTCGTAGCCACTTCATTTTCCCTCATAGCTTAATTACCTCCATCCATTCACCTCCATTACACTTTGCAGCCAATTTATCTTTAAGCATAGTAAAGTAAATATGAAGGGGAAGATATTTTGCACAGGTGAATAATGGGTCTAATTGTCATAACAGAGCCAGCAGGAGTCAAGTATCTGGAGGGATATCCACAAGTCATGGAGCTACTACAGCAAGCAGGATGGTTGAATTTTATAGAAAAAAATTGATGGCTTCCATAAGGAGATTACAAAATCATTTGCTAGATCTTTTGATGGAGCAGAAGTAGAGATTGGAGACATCAAATTCATAATAACAGAATCATTTTTGGATGAGGCAACAGGACTCCCAAGGCAAGGAGAATGGTGGTTCAAGAATAAGGAGTTTCATAATGAGTCTTGGAAACAAATATTGAAGAATCCAGGTATGGACATTAAAATATTTAGAAAGGGAATTCTGAGCATAGCTTTAAAAAGTAAATGGAGAAACATGTTATTAATTTTGCAAAAATTTATAACATGTGAAGGTAGATTTGGTACAATGTATATTTATCATACCAGGCTGTTGATGAATTTCTTAAAATATGGAGAAATAAATCTACTTTTCTTCTTGCTTAATAGCCTGAAAATAATGGCTTGCAATGTTCAGAAAAGAGTCCAATTTCTAGAAACTACTCTACACCACCATTGTCTAGTTAAAATTCTAATTGAATTCCATATGAAGAAAATAGGAGATAACTGGGAAGAGTTTCTGCTAAGAAATCATTTTCAAGAGTTTGATGAGACATCATCTAAAGAAGAAACTGTTAGGAGAAGCAAGAGAAGAAAAATTGGTAAGGCTATTGAAAATAAACACGATACATCGTCACAATAAGAGAGTGAAGAATTGATTTCTGAAAGTTGGAAAAAATTAGGAAACAGGTTAGGGTCAAGAGAAAAGGGAAGATAACAAGAAAATATACTGATGAAGGAAATGAAAATCCACCAAAGTTAAGGAGAATTTCTAGACTTAAAGGAATAATGAAAATACATTGGTCAAGAACACAAGAATTATAAATATTGAAGATGAAGAAACTCCAGTTCAAACACCAGTTGATAGATCTCCTTTACATCAGTTTGAAGAAGACCCTCATAGAAGAACTCCTGATATAGACCCAGTTCAACATCAAATCTTCTTTGGAAAGAAATGCCTCAGAAAATCAAGGAAGATCCCTCATTCCACAAGAACCTCCAATAGAAACCTTAAGAAAAGATAACTATGAATTGGAGATACTGAACGGACATATCAAAAATGAGAATGAAATCTTGAGAGAACAAATTAAATTGAAGAATGCTATGAATGATACTCTCACTCTACAATTGGATACATTGCATAAATAAAATAGGAAGCTAAAGAAGAGAAATAAGAAACTGAACAGGGCCCTCATAAATCTCAAGTTCAAATTATTCATGAGAAAACCAGAGTGACACTGACCACCAAAAGAAGCAGAAAGATAAGGTTGGATGTTCTAGCAGAGGTTTCAGAGCACATGGAATAAAGTTTTGATGGAATTGCATGAGGACATGAAAGATTTTTGCAGTGGGGGTATGTTGAGCCCTAAAATTGTCTTCTCTGTTGCAAACCTTCACTTCATTTCATCATTTCTTTATCACTTCATAAGCCTAAAAATCAATGAATAATGATTAAGATTGCTTAAATGTTACATACAAATGATTAAGATATTTTATTTTCATGGTTTTTGTTCTTTTAATAATTTTGTGCAATATAGCTACAGAATACAGATGTTTTGTAGCCGATCAGGCATTCCGCAGCTATTTTAGTGGTTGAATATGTTCCAAGTGTCAGTTGGAGGATTGGGCCACATGGGTGTTTCTAGAATGATGCCTACATGGATTCTATCCTACTTACTCGGTCTAGATCGACAAAAAAGCGTGCCTAAACTCATGGTCAAAGGTGGAGTCAAACTATGTTATCCAAATGCAGTAGGACTCTTGATTTGAGTCCAGCAGTCCTATTACAAGTGTAAATTCGAATTAGCAAGAGTCCCACAGTCCTATTGCAAGTATAATTCGAATTAGCCACCTGTAGCAAGTATATCTCATAATCAGCTATTTAAATTCCCTTTAAATATTGATTGTACAAGACCAGAAAGACAATTCAGAAAAGGTACAGTACAGTTCATATTTACAGTGATACTCTGTTTTTAAATGTTGTTTTAATAAAGGAGATTAGCCTTTGATGTTGTTTTGATTACAACCTTGAGAAGTTAAAGGATTAATGCCGAATTTATAGCAGAGGGCCCCTGCTATTCAATGAGGTTTTACATGCTTTCTAGATAAGTAGCTTTCAATTCTGTTTTGTTATATTTATTACTTAGACAGTTTTCTGAGTACATATCTTTTAGCATTATGTTTATGTCATTTGCCTAGGTAGAAGATACTCATGATATTATATTTAATCTTGTTTTCAAATTCTTCCAATATATCTCTATTACATGAATGGGATTTAATTGTAATGTTCTGGGTTACTTGAATTTTAGTTTCTGTTGTTTAGATTAAGAAGATCCTCATTATATTGCAGCTATTCTTGTTTTCAAACTTTTCCAATATATCACTATTATATGAATGAGAATTAGTTGTACTATTCTGAGTTATTAGCATTTTCTATTTTGAAAATAGATAGAAGATCCTCATCTTATTACAAACAGTCTTATTCTCAAAGCTATTCCAATAAATCTCTAAATCACAGAAAAGACTTAGTTGTAATACTGTGGGTTACTGCTTGATTGTTGTTTAGGAAGATCCTCATCACATTGGAGTTTAATCTCTTTCACAAATTATTCCAACAAAACCTCTAACTAAATGGATCAAGTTGAATTATAGTGTTTTGAGATACCTTTCATGTTCATTTGCAAGCTATAACATCCATGGATTAGGATACTCTGTTTTTCACCATTTTCCTAATTAGGGATAGAATTTACAACTAAACTCTGTTTTAACTCTAAGATTTCATTTTTCTTCCTTTTTGACATAGATATAACTTCATCTTTTTAGCATAGAACATCATACTAAGAATCAAACATAACAAAACCCCAAAACATCAATAAAACACTGAAAACAATGAGGTAAGAAAAAAGGATATTTAGGCACATATAGTGCAGGTACACTTCATCAGTTTACTAGCCCTGGTCAATAATTTATGCTATCAATTTAGGACACTAAATTGACTAAACAGATGAGTCTTTTATTTCACAATTTTTTGTACTAAAGACAACATTATGTCCTTGGTCACAAATCTAGCTAACACTTAAGAGATTGTGTTTGAGCCCTTCTACCAGCAAGGTATTTTGAGCCTTTCCTAGTCCATTGACAAGGGTAGCAGTTCCTTTTCTAGTGATTTTGGCGGATCCACTTCCAAAGGATACATTTCCATTTTTCTTGTGTAATGATATGAACTTATTTTGGTCACCTGTCATATGTCTTGAGCATCCACTATCCACGAACCAATGATTTTCTTCACTATGAGCACATAGAGCTAGGCCACATTTATCAGTTTTGAGATTTACGTTTTTAGCTTTCTCCCCTTTGAGAGGGAAATTTTTTTCATTATGATAATAATTATCACATAATGAGCAAGACGAATCAAACTTAGCCAAAGGATCAAAGGAATTTTAAGTTTTGATTTTTCCTTGCTCTTTAGGGCCACGTAGTTGGTTTGTTTGATCATTCAATCTTGGTGCTTCATCCTTATGAGCCTTGCAATGCTTAGCTTGATGCCCAAAGTTTTTACAATTGTACCAATGCCTAAGAAAAATAGTTTGATACCTATTTTAGTATCCATAACTTGAACCAACATTCTTCCTTGGAGTTGCTCTTTCTTCAATTCTTGGTTTTGAGATGGGACTTCGCTCCTGATGAGATGACTTTTCTTCTTTTGGATGGAAAAGAGAGTACAACATAACTTCTGGCATTATTCTTTGTACTTGATGATTCTCCTTTGAAACCAATTCCAGACTTGTCATGTTGAGGTTTTTGAGTATTAATAATGTTGTCAAGAGCTAGAGAGCTTTGCCAACTCCTTTTAACTTGCTCTAATTCCTTTCTTAGAGATATTATTTCAGCTTCACGTTTTTCACAGGTATCATCCTTCTCTTTTAGCTTAATGTTCAATAATTCTTCCCTTCTTTTTGCTTCCTCTCTTTCTATTTTGAGAGAAATTATCTTCTTTTGTAGATTCTCATTTTCTTCAATGGCACTCATTAGCAAACTCTCCATGTTTCTTTCATCTTCTAATTCTGAGTCATCATCATTTGTAAATGCCATGAATAACTTTTCTTTGCTTCCAACATAATCACTTTCCTCATCTGATTCATCATCACTTTCTTTGTAATGACGCACATTTCTAGTTGATTTCTTTTTTATGACTACAAATTCATCTTCATCAGACTCATCTTGTTTGGAGAAGAATTTCTTCTTATTAAACCCTTTATTTTTGTACATCATTCTTATAGAGTCATTTTCATCATCACTATCATGTTTATGAGGACATTTTGCAGCATAATGACCTATTCTTCCACAATTGAAACAAATAAGAGGGTACTTACCTTTTAGCTTAGATCCCCTTTTTAGTCTTCGTACAAATTGAGCTAACTCGTTTTCAGTGTCAGATTCATCGTTGTTGCAATTCCATCCTTTTCCTTCTTTTGTAGATCTTGAGGCTTTGAAAGCTGCTTCTTTGAAATTTGGGCTCCCTTTCCTCATCTCATAGGCAATAAGAATTCCATGAAGTTCATCCATCTTGAGTGTATCTAGGTCCTTCATTTATTCTATGGCACTTACTTTGGAGTCAAATCTGTCGGGAAGCGATCTCAGAATTTTTTGAACAATGGTGCTTTCTTCAATATTTTCTTCTAGTCCTTTAAGAGAGTTAACTACTTCAGCTACTCGGAGGAAGTATGATGCAATATCTTCTTCAACATCCATTTTCTGACTCTCGAATTGTCTTCTATAGGTTTGAAGCTTTGCCTTCTTAACTTTGGAGTCCCCATCATATAGAGAAACCAACTTATCCCATACTTCTTTGGCTGAGTCACAATCCATGACTTTCGTAAATTTGGAATCGGTAATTCCACTAGTGATGGAATTTAAAGCTTTGGCATTAGCAATGTAGGCTCTTCTTTCATCTTGATCTGTTGGAAGACTAGCGGGAGCTTTGTACCCATCCAAAACAGAGTGCCATACTTCAAGACCAAGAGACATTAGATAGTAGGGCATCCTCTTTTTCCAAAAACTAAAGTTTTTTCCATGAAAGATAGGTAGTTTCCCTGTTGCTTCCATGTTCTTCATTGTGCCTAAGAATCCTTCTTCCAGTTGTTAGGCTAATAATGAAGAAGTTGGCTCTGATACCAATTGTTGGAAATACTGAGGGTGAATCAGTATTTCTTTCCAATTGTTAATTAATGCCAGTTAGATTCTTCACATTTAAATACAGAGAGGTGTATAATGATAATATTAAGGATTAATAAGGATTTCAATTTCCTTTCTAATAATAGTACACAATAGATAAGTGAGGCCACCAACCCTTTTAATGAAACAGGCACCAACCTGTTGCCAAGCACCGACTTGGACTTTGATGAGGCTCCGACCTCTAGGGCTTTGACCCTATATGCTCAAGGCACCAACCTTTTGTTTAGGAGCTCCTACTCCAAGGACACCAATCCTTCTTTGCTTGGTTTAAAAGAGAATGTGAATAGAGCTTACTTGAATGTTCTTGAAATATTCATCACTGTATTATTTCTTCCAAAATTCTTCACTAACTTCACTGTCCAATGTCTTCACTTGTCCAAAACTCCAAATGTTCCATTGTCCAAAGTCTTCAAATTTTGACTTGTATTAGTCTCCAGCTATCATCATTTCATTTTTTCAATGTTGACTGTTTACTAGCATCAACCCTTCCACAGTTGTATTACTAATCTTCCACAAATCCTTCAAGACCTTATTCAGGCCAAAGTCTTGTAGTTGGTTCAAGGCTGCAATAGGTGAGGATCCTGTAGCTTGGTCTGAGGCCTCAACTCCATAGTTAGAGATATAGATCTGTAGCCCAGTCCGTATATATCTCTATCCTTCAAAAATTACACTCCTTATCGCGGTCAAGGAAATAGGTCACAGATCCGAGGTTTATCGAGATGAGACACTGAAGTTGTATAACACAGTTCTGAGCCCTTATATATACACACACACCACTGTTTGAGCTAGTTCGGAACTGTTGTAAGTATTTTCCACACCACATATCCTTCAACAACACCATTGTATGCACCACTGTCGAGCTGCTGTAGGTATTTTCTACGCCACAAATCCTTTAAAAAACACCACTGTATATACCACTGTCTAAGTTAGATCTGAGTTGTCCAAGGACGTTCAAATTTTATTTCTTTCCAACAGTGAGGGTATGTCACAGATATATCTGAGCTCTATTTCAGTGATGAGCCTTGAAGACAGGTCTAAGACAGCTACAAGTCCGAGCTGTATAGATGATCAATTCAGAATTTTAACCTAGGCGAATATTTCTTAAAAGAATCCTCCTCAGTGCTTCTAAGTTCACGAGTTGTGAACTTTTTATATCTCTGAAATCTATTTTGTATTAACTTTGAATTGCTTGACCAAAATTCATCTCTAGAAATGAAGGGTTGACGTTGTATTTATACGATTTTGACTTTAAAATGAAGGGACACGTCTTTTTGGAGGTAGGCCGACATGAAGGACAAGGATAGGTTGGCTCACTACTAAAGTTAATTTTTCTTGATTTAAAAATTCATATCTCATCAACTGCTTGGATTTTCCTGCCAAGTGAGAGCTCATTAGAAAGCTAAAATTATGCTCTAAAAGGTAGTGTAGATGTCATAGTGAAATTTTTCCTTCAAGGTAGCAAAATTTATTTTTATTTTTAACTGTCCTTGAATATTTATGTGCAGAAAGTGAAATTCTTTCTCCAAGGTCATCTTCATTGTTAGGCTTATCCATCATAGGGTCATAGTCTGGCTTCTCCTTCATCAAATTTTTTCCATCAATGACAACTTGGATTAACAAATCTTATAATGAAGATTCTAGCATGAGACCTTGACTATCCTCATCCTGCAAATGCTCCTTTCCAATGATGTATGATAATTTCTATACAAGATAACTTTCTTATACCCATAAGTACTACTTATGCTTCTATTGAGGTTACCAATAGCTACTTCCTTCTAATGATGACTGACATAGACTTCTATTTCAGTTATCCTTCAATCTTTTGTTTATGATGTCATGAGCTCTTGCTTCATTTCTATGCTCTTATCATTTCCTAAAATGATACATCCTATAATTCTTCTAATGTGTGTTACCATGATAGATATATTTTACAAGAACTGAAAATAACTCATTGCAGAAGATTATCTCAATCATAGCACGAATCTTTTAATTCCTCGTTCTTTGATTTCTTCTTTTCAACTTCTTCCACTTCTTCGATGACATGGGCTTCTTCCCTTCCTCCTTTTTTTGTCCTTCTTGAATTTGGGACTATCTCTCTTGTATTTCCCATATTATTTACATCCATAACATTGAAATTTTTCCATATTCTTCTTCCTTTTCCGAGGACCAAAATTTCATTTTCTCTTTGCCATGGCAAAAAATGCTTATGTTTGCTCATTTGATCCTACATCACTTTTTTATTTTAGCTTGGTTTATTCAATTTTTCACAATGACCACAGTTCATTAAATAAGGTAGCTTCCTCTTTTCCATAGATGTTTGATGTAAAGTTGCCCCATTCCTCCAATATTGCATTGAACATTATGGTAGTAATTTCCTTGATGGGCATTATTTCTCTTAACTCATGTAGTTGGTCCCTTATTTCAGATACCCTCATAAAGTATGAGGCTATTCCATATTCCTTTGATATATTAATATTGTAGAGTTATTTTCTTAACGATATTACTTCTCCAGCAGTACTTACGAAGAATAATTATACTAACTTCTCATATATCTCTTTTGATGTCTCCAACTTTGATACATATGGAATGAGGGGATCTTTGATGGATTCTATAAGAATCCTTTAAGTCCTTACTTCCCTTTTCATATACTTTGCATGAGATTGATATTCTTCCTTTGGAGGTTTAGTAATTGAACCCTTAACATGATTAACAACTTAATCTTTTATGAGGATCAAATCAATCCTCTTCTTCCATGCAAGAAAGTTTGATGACCCAACAACCTTGTTTTATTCCTTGCATAAATACATGTTGATAGATTCAAGTGTGGACATAAGGATACTTACTTGTGAAGGTACTCCTTAATGACAATATCTTCAACTTTCTGCCTTCTTGATTTTGATGATGATAATGGTAGAAATGTCTTCTTGATGAAGATGCCTTCCTTCAAAAGAGATTCTTCAAAGAAGGGGAGATCACCTTGGTTCTTTGATGATGGTGACAATGCCTCTTTCATGATTCCTTTGAATGTGTGAACTTCAAGATGCTTCAAAAGTCCTCCTTTTACTCAAGGTAGGGTTTTTGAGGTATTCTTCTTCTTGAGGTGATGATTGAGCGAGGTTCCCAAGAATGCTTAAAGTGGAGGATCCTTCTTTGAACAAAATAGGGTTTTTAGGTCTTGTTTATTAACTTCCTTCTTTAAGATGATGATTTAATCCTTGAATTTGATATTCTTTTGAGATGAGAGATCATTTTTTTATGATTGATGCTCTTGATTATCTTATAGTGCTTTTATCTTTGAGTTTCCTTTAATTTTCCCTTCATTGATTTGTCACCTTAGCTCTTCTACCATTTTTAGAAATCTAGTGGCAGTTGTTACACAACATTTTTTCACCATCCCCGCAATCCCCGTCCCAAACATTGGAGGACCATTTTAGTGACTTTTGTGTATTGTCATACCTTGAAAAAAGTGTCATTGCTTCCCTTAGCATGTGAAGAACATTTCCTCTGTTGATCATTCCTGAAGCAGACTCTGAAAAACATATGATTTTGAGTCGCGTTGTAGGCAGTTATGGCCTCGTGCCCATAGAGAAATTAGCATTGGGCCTCGCGCCCATTGGCACTCTGTCTCAGTGGATTTTCCATGCCAAGCTGTTTTTGGAACGTTTTTTAAAATAGAAACGAAGTTTCCATACCCAACCACTTCATGAGCGAAGTCATCATGGTTTGTTCAATTGAATAACGTCAAAGTCCTTCCTTTGGCTTCTTGTTTCCTATAATTGAGAAACTCCCCAAAGGATAAGGCCTCCCTTCCACCTTATAAGGGATCCCAAACCACCTCCTCCTCTCCTATAAATACATCCTTCTCACATAGTTTCAGTTAGTTGAATAGTCCTTACTATAGCTGGTGTGAGAATAAGGCAGAGAGGAATCCATTGTCGAGAGAGATTTTAGGCCCATTACCTCACCAAGTCTGATTCCTGACGAATGCTTTAGATGCGTTTGAATGAACCCGTCGAAGTAGATTGCAATGTCAAGGATTTTTGGTTGTAAACTTCTTTTCTCTATCTTTAATACAAGACTGGTTTTTGGGTACCAATTTTGTGTTCCATAATATGCAAAATGTTTGATTCTCCTTGACCAATCAAATAGTTGTGAATGAAATTATGTTTTCGTATGTTGTCACCATTCACTTGATCCTTGTGTAGGTACATGGACATTGTCACTGAAATACCGCGATGTTTAAAGACAAATATTAGCGGATCGCTACTGCAAACGATAACAAAAGTGTTGGACCAAGGTAGGCCATCTATCGTAACTCATTTTCATTTATAATATAAGAGTCTGAATTTCCAGCTTGTTCCCTTATTGCTAGACCCACTCCAGGGCTAGAGGGATCACTTATGTCCACAGAGGGGATTTACCGGCACAACAAGTTGGGGACCATACTGGGGATCAGTGTGTTTTTCGTCTCTCGTTGTTCATCTAGTGTTTTTCTTGTCGAACTGACTTTGGTCGTTTCATTGTTTTTCTGCTTTGTTTTGCCTATTTGACTGTTTTCATCCATCCTGATTAGTCTCAAAGTGTCAATTCTGACCTCTACTCAGTGGTATTTTATTTTTTCCATGGTTTTCTAGCTCGGTGTTGTTATTTCTTGAGCAGTCGCGCCGATTGGCACATGTTTCTTTTGTCACAAGTGCGCCAACCTCTGTTTAGCATGGATTACAACTAAACAGATGTGTCGAATCCTTTAGGTTAAAATTTAGCCTTTCTCCTGAGTTTTGTCAATTTTCCTTGCCTCTGGGTTGGATTTTTATTTTTCAATTGGTCCACTGGGATTGTTTTAACTCTCTAGTCTCGTTCTTCTCAGTTGTTTTTCCCGCATACAATCAATGGAGTTTTTCATCCTAGGGTTTCTAGGTGTCTCCTGCCGCTTGTTCGGCTCTCTCCTCACTGAGCCTTCTGAGTTGAGTTTGAGTCAGTTTGGTCTCTATCATTTCATTTTTTCGACTGATTGTTTTAGCTTTTCTTTCGGTTCTACGTGTCATTGGTTTTTTGAATGATCGTCTTGAATTTCGTTTAGCTCTCCATCTGTCACCTTGAGCATAGATTACATTGCTCACTGAATCAGTTTAGAAGCCCTCTTTTTCCTGAAGGAGTGCATATTTTTTTGAGTATGTTTGATGTTTTTATTGGATTGATCTCTTTTCTTTAGATCATTACATTCAAATTGCTCAAAACTAGTGTCTATTTTTCTTTTTAGTATAATAGTTTAGTTTTCTTCTCATTCATCTAAAAGACAAAAATTGCATTCTTTCTCTTAGTTTGAAAATGAAAAGCATTCTTTTGCATTAGTAGCTTTTAGTGAACAAGGAAAGAGCTTTTCATTTTCTTCTTTGGTTGTCTTAGATGCATTAGTGAAATTATTCTTGTGTTCAATTGATTGTTTCTTTGTTATGAACTACAATCCCTCTCTTAGCTAGCATTCATTGAATGGGAATGATTTTCTTTTGCATGTAGTTGTGCATTGAGGATTCGAGATTACATTCGGTAAGGCCTTGAAATCGCAACGTTAATTCAAGATAAACTTTAAAATGAATTCAATCAACCTAAGGAAGCATTGAAACCTAATTCACATATATTTAGAGGTTTAGGCTAGTGACATGTTCCGACGTCGTTAAACCTAGTAGTTGTCGTTCGCCATTTGGCATTAGACAGCGCTAGCACGGACTTGTGCTCCACGTACCGTCGAGTATATAAATGGATAACCTCATAGGTTGCAATCCTTTATCCATAGGAAGCAAAGTCTGTCGCTTTATAAATGTGATACACCAAACACAGCATTCGGGGAGACTTCCTGCACGTACGTTAAATCCTTGGTCATTTCTCTCTTATTTGATCACCAAGGTGTATATTGCAGTTCACGGAAACTTGGTACACCCTCTTGCTTAGATTTTTTGAGTAGTCATTTTGGTCTTTTCGTGACTCTCTAAAATTGAAAATATAATTGAGCACTTGTCCTTTCACGCTCATTCAACCTGAAAGTGACTATAGTCACCTTTTTCCTATTTCTTGACTCTTAAAATATGAAACAGCAGAGTTTTGTTTCAATGTCATAAAATAAATTGCCTACGATCACATGCCCGTTAAATATATTTTCTTGGATTGTTCTTAAGTAACTCCTTAGTTTTTTATCTTGAAGCCTTGAGTTATTTATCTCGGTTCTCTTTTTTTTTTAGACACAGTCATGGTGGTGGAACCACCAATTTTTCCATCCTCTTCATTGCCTCCTAGTGGCAATCCTTCTGTTGAATTTTCTTTGGGAGCATCTCAGCCTACTAGGTCTATCTATTTCTGGCAGTCTATTCTTCTGAGTATCTTACCTATTACTACCCGATCTCCTCTTGAAGATCCATTTGATATCAATTGGGAACCTCAAGATGTTTGGTCTGGTTTTGGGAACGAGGAAGAGTTTTTTCACCTTACTTCGGAACCATCTTTACTAGCTATTGCCTTACTTTCCACTGCTCGTCGCCTTTTCGACGATAACATGGCTTCATCCGACATGGATTCTTCGATTCCTCTCAGTAGTGAAGAGCTTTATGTTTCTACAGGATATCATCAGCTCCCTCCGCAGAATTTTTCTTATGTCTCAATTCAACCTTCCTCACAACCGATATCCCTCCCGCGTTGTTATCGTACGTTGAGTCAGATCATTTATGGCGTTGCATCATTGTATCAGAACCCGATATGGTCAGATACATCGACTCCCTCAATGATCTCATCTATCTCGGCATTGAGGGCATCACCCTTGACTCCCATGACATCGATGATTGTAACCTATGTTCCTTTCCAGCCCATTATCTATGTGGCTTCATCCACATCAGCCGTTAATATGGCTCATTCATCGTCAGTGTCTTCTGTTGTTCGTATGTCCATTTTTATCAATCCCACGATACCTGTTAGGCCCACCGTGAGTGGATCACAGCCTCACGTTTCAAGAACCCAACCTGCTAGTAGTGTGCCTATCACTTCTACTTCCATTCCTGGAGGTTTGACATTCGACGAGTATCTGTTGGCCATTCAGAGGTAGAATTTATCCCCTCATGGTTCTCAGCAACCACAAAATTATGTTAATCCTCCGCATCATTATGACATGTACGGTAACCTAGCCTATTTGCCTCTGATTGATCCCAATCATACCATATACCAATCGGGACAACCCTCTAGTCCACAGGGACAAACTTATGGTCCGCAAGGCCAACCCTTACAGGGACAACCTTTGGTCCAACAAGGACAACCCTACTGTCCTACTGGTCAACCTCATGATCAACAGGGTTCATCTTATGTTCCCGGGGGGGAAATTTATCCGCAACAAGGACAACCTTTTGTGCAATAGCACCAGCCTTACGTTAAGCAAGGCCAAACTTTTGTACAACAAGGAAAACCCTACGGTCCTGTGCCGGGTCAACCTCGTCTTCAGGGGAAACCTAGCCCATCCCAACCATCGGGCCAGCATTTTCCACAAGGGCAACCTGGTGGCTCTCAACATCCAGGCAAATCTTCTCCACAGGGACAGCCTATCCAACCACAGTATCCAGTTCAACCTGCACCCCAAGGGAAACTCGTTCAGATTTAGGGTGCCACTTACATTCCTCAAGGTCAATCTCAGGTCGTATATAGTGCGCCCCAAGGCATTACTTACATTTCTTAAGGTCAATCCCAGATGGTATACAGTGCACCTCAGGGCACTGTGTACATTACTCAAGGTCAAACTCAAGTGTTATATAATGTGCCTCAAGGCACTGCTTGCATTCCACAACAAAATCCATATTTTTCTCAAACATAACCTCAGTGGTATGCTCAGAATCCATATCCTGGTCCTCAACCCATGTATGGGCAGAATTGTCAGGCTTATAACCCCTATGCACAGAATTTTCCAGGAAAAAACATATGGGGGAAAAATTTCTCTCAACCTGGGTGGAATCCTAACACTGGTCTTTATTAATGGCCTGCAATTCCTTTCAATCCTCAATTACCTTTCCTTTCTACGTTGTAACTGCCCGATGTGTCAAAGTTGATGAACGATCCTATCCTTCATAATCCATATTTTCCTCCACTTCTGACTAAAATCCCTAGCGATTGTCCCAAATTTGAGGGCAAGTTCGAAGAAGACCCCCAAGTGCATGTTATGACATACCATCTTTGGTGTTCCTCTAACTCTTGGGTTGACGATTCCATTTGGCTTCATCTTTTCCAAAGGACTCTCACTAGTGTTGCTGCCAAGTGGTACATTTAACTCTCCCGCGACATCTTCCAAGATTTCAACTCTTTAGCCATGGAATTTCTCACGCACTTTCAGCTACCAGTTCGGTATGAAACTGGGACACACCTCCTCACATCCTTGAAGCAAGATCGAGCTACTCATATCTCTGATCATATTCATGAAAGGAGGCAACGTTGTCGTTTGATCAAGTTTGAGATTCCTAATCAACTTCTAACTGATTCGTTCACTACCTCCTTCATTGCTCCAATTGCTAAGGACATTTCTATGGGGGCATGTGTTACTGAGGAAGAAGCCATCGCTTGTTACCAGTACCTTGATCTTGTGTACTCTCAGTCTGGCACATTGTATGAACTCTTGCCTGATTCCCCTCGACCTGGAACTTCCAAAGCATCGGTGACACCATCCATCGACGACATCATAGGTTCTGTGTGTCAGACTTCTCGGAAGTCTTCTCGAAATCGTGCGAAGCAAAAATTTACTCCTTCCAATGATACTGCTTCTCAGCCACCTCCAAATTCTGGTAAAACCACAGAAGTGAATGTCGTCCAGTCCAATTAGGCAGATAAGACTTCCAAGGGTAAAGGTAAGGCCAAAGCTGATACCTCGAAATAGGATTCTCAGAAATCTCATGTTGATGATGGTTCAGAACGCAAACCCAAGTATTCATGTCTAATTTGTGACGAAGAGCATTACACCAAGGACTATCCACGATGGGCCGAGGTGATTCAATTGCTAAATGGCACCCAAGGCACTCTGGTTGTTCTTAAAGAGCCTTTTCCATCACAGAAAACTCAACCGATGGAGAAACCTCAGTCCTCCGCCCCATTTGGCTCTCAGGTTTTCATAATGAATGGTTCTGCATATGTCTCCATTGATACCCGATCGAAATATTATACCGAACCGCGTCAGGCAGCAGGGAAGGAAATCGCTCATGGTCCTCCTCCCCTGCTTTCTTCTGGCCCTCTTCATATTGAAAGGCCCAGTACTGAGCCCGTTGTACAGCCACCTTCCAAAGGTGTACTCCGTAAGTCTTCTTAAAATCCTAACACCTGTGTTGCTCAGCATTACAGTATTATTGAGGATATGGCTCAGGCGCCATCCGCTATGTCTGCATTGGAAGTACTTCAGAGTTGTCTGTCACAATGGAAGGCTTTGTTATCTGTGATCAGAGGGGTTGATCCCGTCAATTCTAGCCTTATCACTTTCGATTTCGAAAAAAATTTCCCACGTCTCCCTCACCATCTTGCACTGATCATCCAAGTTGGGATTAATGGAAAGAATATCCATTGAGTGGTCATGGATGAGGGTGCATCTAGATGCATCATGTCGTCTGCCTGCTGGAAATCCATTGGTTCTCCAGCCCTCAATTCATCTCCAAATGCTTTAGAGTCTTTTTATGGAAGGGAATCTCGCCCTCTTGGTGTTCTCGCTAGTTTACCTATTACTTTAGAAGGAAAAACAGTTAACGTTGAGGTTGAAGTCGTTGACACTAAGCTCAATTACAATCTTATCCTTAGTCGCAGTTGGACTCACGCCATGATATGGGTTCTGTCCACTCTCTTTCGTGTTCTTTGATTTCCGCACGAAGGAAAGATCATCATTGTCGATCAGTTGACCTTTTTTACTTCTTCGTCTTCCGAGAGAAACGACCCATATGTAGATCGTATTCCTATGCCTTATGAGAGCATAGGACCGGGTCTTTTCAAAGATCTGGCCCTCATGGGTCTTTTTCCTCTTCCTCCACCCAACACTCCTCAGGTTAACATGATCTCCAGGTCTTCTAATCCATGGGTCGTCCCTTCGCCCGAGCAGATTGATTTGTTTGGTGACTCGATGACATTAAGCCCAATAGAAATTTATTATTTTGAACTTAATTCAGCTTCGACTCCTCCTCCCTCTGATCATGCTCCTTTGAGTATGTATCTTGACACTCATTCTCAATCCCCTTGGTTAGGCGCTTCGGATTCGCCTGATCCCTTAAACGAGATATTTCCCACTGATGAGGCCATCGTGGAAACTATGTATCTTGAGGAACCTCCTTGAGACGATAGTCATCATCGTTCCTCTTTCATGCCTGGCCTTGGGGCCATGTCTACTTGTCTCGAGAATTTCACTTCTCAAGTTCCTTCTCATCTGCTTCAAACGCCTATCCTGACACATGAAGTCTTTGCGGAATGTAACTTACGAAACATCACGGAAATAATTCCTATTGACATCTCCGTCAAACTGGGGGTTGTCGAGAACATCCACATTGGGGTGAAATGTTCTCCTGATGAGATCGAGGTCTACACTAATCTCTTCCGCGAGTTTCATGACGTCTTCGCTTGGTCTTACGAAGAAATGCCTGACATCGATCTAAGTATAGTTTTGCATCAGATTCCTACTTATCCTAGTGCGAAGCCTGTTCGCCAGCGTCTTCATCCTGTGAACCCTAGAAAGGTGGTCGCTATTAAAGGCGAAGTTGAAAAAATTCTTAGAGCTGGTTTCATTTATTTGATTCCCTTGACAGAATGGGTTTATAATATTGTTCCTGTGGGTAAGAAGTAGGGTACTTTTCGTGTCTTTGTCGATTACTATGATATCAACCGCGCTTTCCCTACGGATAATTATCCCACTCCTTTTATTGACCAGATCATTGATGAATGTGCTGGGAGTGAGATATTTTCCCTTATCGATGGATTTTCCAACTAGATTAATATTCTTCCGGCTGATCAACACAAGACTGCCTTTATCTGTCCTTGTGGTACCTTCACCTATAAGAAGCTCCCTTTTGGCCTTAAAAATGTTGGGGCTACATTTCAAAGAGAAATGTCATATGCTTTCCATGATATCAAACGCATTGTTCAACCTTACCTAGATGACCTTCTAGCTCATTCGGTTAAGCATAAAGACCACCTAGATCATCTCCATCAAGTATTTCTTCGTTGTCGATGCTATAACATTCGGCTCAATCCGCATAAGTGCATATTCTACATTGATTCCGGTAGGCTCTTAGGTTTTATCGTATCTAAAGACAGAATTCGTCTCGATCCCCTCAAAGTTGAAGCTATTGTTAATCTCCCCTCCCCTTCCTCCTTACATCAGCTGTAAAGTCTGCAAGGGAAAGCTAATTTTCTGTGCCATTTTATACCGAACTATGTTGAAGTGGCCAAATGATTTACACGATTACTAAATCAAGGTGTCACGTTCCTTTGGGATGAGATCGCCCAAAATCCTTCGATGCACTAAATACATTGTTGATCAATGCTCCTCTGTTGTGTCCTCCCAATTGTCATTGCGATTATTCCCTCTATTTGGCTGCCGCATTTAGCACTATTTCCATGGTTCTAGTGCAAGACGACGATGATGGTGACAAGCACGTCATTCACTATTTGAGTCGCAATATTCTCAATACTGAAATGCGTTACACACATGTCGAGAAGTTGGTGTTGGTTTTTGTTCAACATGTTCAACATTTTCGTCATTATATTCTATTGCGCATAGTGACCGTGATTTTTGATTGCAACCCCATGAATTACATGTTGACTCGTCAATTGTTGGAGGGGAAATACTCGAAGTGGATTGTTATCCTCCAAGAGTTCGATTTGGATTTTACTACCGCCAAATCAAAGAAATCATTGGTTTTCGCCAATTTTAGTTGCTCTCTCCTTTCTAATTCTGCTCCATATGGTTCCGAGGAACGCATTCCAGACGACACATTTTTTTTATCATTAACACCCTCGATCCTTGGTACGGTGCTATCATTGTATATCTTCATACTTCTACCTTCCGATCTAAGTTGTCAAAGGATGCTCATCGACGCATCCGCCATCATTCGCAACCTTATCGCATAGTCGGAGATACTCTCTACCACATCGGAGCTGATTCTGTTCTCCGCGGGTTTTTTACTCTCAAGGAGGCTGAAAATATCCTCAATGATTGCCACTCTGGCGCCTGTGGTGGTCACATTCTGGATATGATACTGCACAGAAGATTCTTCTTGTTGGATATTTTTGGCCCACCCTCTTTAAATACTGCATTGTTGTTGTCCGTAAGTGTCATGATTGCCAGATTTATCAGCACAAGATGCACGCGCCACCCACACACCTTTATCCTGTCATTACCGTTGGTCCCTTTGCGAAGTGGGGCATCTATTTTATGACATCTAACCCTCACTCGGCTGGGGGGCATGCTTATATTATCATAGTCGTTGACTACTTCACAAAATGGGCCGAAGCAATGCCTACACTTACAGCTGACAGTAAGAAAGCCGCACAATTTTTTTTCAATCATGTCATTACTAGTTTTGGTGTCCCTCAAGCCATTGTTACCGATCATGGTTCTCATTTTCGTCATTACATGATGGCTGAGTTAACTTCTAAGTTGGGTCTGTGTCAAAAAATCTCAGCGTCGTACTACCCTTAGGCCAATGGCCAGGTTGAATATGTGAACAAAGTTCTCGTCACTATGCTTCAACGTACGATTGGGATGCACAAGTCAAACTAGCATCTCATGTTGTTTTCAGCTCTCTAGGCTTACCGAACCTCAGTGAAGGATGCGACCGGATTCACTCCATTCTAGCTTGTCTATGTTCTAGAAGATACCCTTCCGATTGAATGTGAAATCCCTTCTCTCAAGATAGTTGAATTGTTTCCTAATGCTTCGCCAGAAGAAGAGTGTCTTCTATATTTATAGAGGATTGATGAAACTCGCCGCTTTGCTGCTCTTGTCATAGAAGCACAGAAAAAGTGGGTCAAAGCTCATTTTGATAGTCGGTTTCCCCTCGTTCATTTGTAGAAGGAGACCTCGTCCTCCTGTACGAACAAGCTCACGATAAGCTAGGGGCAGGAAAATTCCAACCCATGTGGCATGGGCCCTACATTGTTAAGTGTGTTTTGTAGAATGGGGCTTATAATAAAATTGATTATGAAGGTTATCCTCTGGATCAGCCCATAAATGGGTTGTATCTTAAAAAATACTATGCATGAGTTTCTTGTGCATGTTTCTTTTGTACATAGGTGCTTTTTCATTTTTGTACATTTTTGGCTTGGTGTGCTTTGTGAGCGATTTTCCTGCTTATTGTGTCATTGCTTATTGTGTAGATGTCTATCACTCCTTATGTTGGTTTCGCAGATGGTGCCTCCCATAGTACCTGATATTTGTCTTCTGCGGCCTAAGTGATTTATAATCCTAATGGTGAGTTGATAGACCTTCAAGATATTTGTCTAGGATGAACCATAAGCAATGTCACTGAATATAGTGTTGTCATTGAACTCTTAAACAAGGCCAGTGCTTTCGACATTTGTGCATTGATTGTTAACCTAGATTCTCAGCTTGTTGTTCTTCAGCTTAATGGGCATTATTCTGTTAGAAATACTCAAATATTAAGGTTGTATTTGCATGTTCGTTTATTAGAACAGAATTTTTATTACATCACATATCAACATATTCCTAGATGAATGAATGCGTTAACTGATACAGTAGGCAATATTGTATTAGATAGACATTTCTGTATTTTTTCAAACATCATCATCACATGATAAGATTCATACAGGAAAATAGGAAATATATATATATATATATATATATATATTTATGGAGTGTTTGCATCCACGTGCATCATAAGTTCAAAAGATAGGTAAGTTTTGGTTACATCTTGAGACATCATGTCTCTCAAAAAATATGCAAAAATAAAAGCCTAAGTGTCTAGTCAGCATGATGCTCGTGATAGCATGCCACTGCCCGCACAATCCGCCTCAATAAGCAGTGAACACAGTTTGACACCCCGCAGTGTGCCTCTGGTATGCACGAGGAACATCATCAAATCTCGCATAGTCTGCGATTCTACTGGTGATTCCCTCTAGGTTGCATACGATTTCCTCCTCCTCGCTTCCCTCACCATGAGGGGCCACAGCAAAATCACAGGGAACCCTTCGTGCTATCGAAGACATTCCTGCAGGTCTTTCTGGGCCAACGTCTGCAAATACATGGATTAACATTAGAACATTTATAATCAAAAAATCATAATGCTCATCAAAATCAAAAAATGAGTCTCACCCAATGCTTCATCCCAATCCTCTCCTGTTGGGAGTGGGAGATCCGCATCACTGGTAAAGTCTGTGCTAGAATAGAGTCAGTCCTCCACAACAATAATTTATCGATGGAGCCACTCAAAGAACTCTGTTCTCCAGGACATTTGTTGACCACCTCCTGATCTTGGCATCAAAGTCGCCCAACGGACCATGCGTCGCTCTTGGGCTGGTGATGTAGGAACTATCACTTCTTGACATTGAAAAATTGGTAATTGTTCAAAGATTAATGGTACCAAGATGAACCCATAGCTGAACTGTTTCAGCTTTCCATTCTTTAATTTTGTCAATTGGAATTTCATATTGATCGTTACCGCCTCTGCCCAGTTATAGAGATTTGGTCCCATACAATCTACTGCAAGAAGTAGTTGTGTTTTTGTAGCCTCATGCAGAGCTTGAGATCCAACAACTCGCGTGATGGTGTGCAACACTAATTTTAGTGCCAAATCGAGAATGGTTTGGATATCCACCTTCCCGCTCTTGGATCCTTTCCTTGCCCCTCGGCAAACTCTGTCGATGACCATGCTCATGTTTTCCATTGTGGGTCGGGTACCTTTCAGGATTGGTATTGCCCCGCTCCATGATAATCCAGTTATGAAGTAAACATATGATACCTCAATCTCTAGCTCCTGATCGTGAATTATGAATCTTTCTCGATCAATGTCCCATACACTGATCAGGTACTGTAATAGCTCTGGTTGAGCTCGGAGACTTGGTGTCATGAAGAAATTTTTAAGCCCGCAGTCCCTAAGAACATCCATGCATCTTACATTGCCCAAGGCTTGTTCATCTTCTTCATGATGTTCTCTTTTCTTCCACTCGATCACCATTTGGTTTTCAAACACCTGCAAAAACATCAATCTGGTTGTCATTAGTCAAATTATTTTCTATTTAGTTGAATTCTAAGCCAAAATTCATGGTCAAGGTTAGCGTGACTGTTTTAAAAACAGTCGCGCCAAGTGGCGCGCCCCTGTTTGGATTCAAGGCAGGTTGGTGCGAGTCCATGCCTGGAACCCACGCCAACCGTCACACCCTAATTTGAACAAAAACCCCTCCACATATCTAAAAAATGGATTGCAGGCAATGAAAATTACATCAAAATGTAGGCAAGGATATGATCTCTCACCTCGAAAAGAAAAATTCATGATTAGTCCCCTGGATTGTCTGTTGTCATCTTTGCAAAATCATAGTGAAAAAGGGTAAAAAATGCTCACAAGAGGTAAAAGTGAATAGTAATTTATTTTTACTATTTTTGGCATTTTATAAACTTTTCAGAACCCTAATTAGGTTTTTCAGCATATTTTTCAATGATTTGCTATTTTATCTCAGAAAATGGGTTTTACGTGCGTTTATTATGCAACAACGGGTCCTCAACGTGACAACGATGAAGTGACGAGTTGTATTTTATACTTTTTCGGACTCGATAAAAACACCAAAAATTCACCCCCTGGAATCATCTTTCAGCTCTTTTCTGACTCTCGAAAACTGAAAATATTGTCGAGAATATTTTCATTTTGAACTCATTAAAGGTTGTGAAATGATATCTACCCATGATATGTTTACCTCTTTTTCGGGCTAGGATAGATTATTTACGAAAAAGGAATACCTTAGCCTATCGCGACTAAGAGTTTCTCTCAGGTATCGTTTTCTACCTTTTCGAATCTATGATACTACCTATGAAAAGGGACTTGCTGGAGTTTTCTTTTCCTCTTATTTTCAAACTCTTTAAACATGAAAATATGCCAATTTCTTCCTTTGTTAGACTTGTTAAACCCTAAATGACATTGGAAACTATCACCATGACGTAACCGAGTTCCTCCTTCCTAGGGCTCGTAAAATGTACTAGGATGGGTTTGACTGAAGGACAAACTTATAGGACAAGCATATGTTATCCCCTTCAAGTTTGTTTCCAAAAATAATTGGGTTACTCGCCAGCAATGGTGGGGGGAAATAGAACCAGTTCTCAGTCTTGTCGGCAGTATGTCGCTCTTGAACATGACAATCGTCTGCAGTTCGTGTCACGTTGGGGAAATCCCATTTTATCATTTTTTGCCTCCGTGGGTTTGGGTAATCTGTTTTCACCTCTCATCTTCTCTTTTCCACGTCATCATGACCTTAGATCCCTTGATGTCAAATGTTGCCAAATTCTGGAGTCATGTCACCAATATGTTCAAGAGAAGTTTCCTTTTGCAGTTTTCAACCTTTGATCCTCTATTTAGTCCTAATTCACTATCATCTTGTTCCTCTGTCTCATGTCGATGATGTGGGAAACATTATAGCCCTCCTTCGACCAGGTCACTTCCTGTCGACATCAACTCATTATCCAGGAATCCGATCTAGAGACTTCCTTCTGGTACCTTGGAGCTTGCATGCCTCAATGGAAATTTCTTCGCATTCGATGACAAGTCCTCATCATTAGCCTTTTATCGAGTGATTTCGCGGGTGCTCGACACCAGCTCACTGTTCATGTTTCACGGATTGTACTAGTTGTACCTTGAGAGTCATTGTCATTATTGATGGTTTCTCTTGCGCCTATTAACAGCTTTCATCATTGGCTAGTAATCAGGTGACTTTCTTGCATGTTTGAATTTAGCCCACTCATTCGAATGCTTGACTTTGTACTCGTTCGGGTTGAGATGGAGCGCAAGACCCTAAGTTTTTTTTGATAAAATCCAAGATATGAGATGTTTTGGTTTATCATGACTATATGCATGACTCTTTTTATTGGATGGATGCAAACATACCTGAGTCTATTTATTGATCCTTCTTGCTGGATGGTTGCGTCCATACCTCAAATCTCATCTTTATATGTACACCTTTATGGATGGTTATGCCCATGCCACATATTCATGTATCAGAGATATCATTTGTACTTGTACCTACAAGTTTTCAAACGGTAGTGTTTGGTTTGAACACGTTCTCGTAAATCATTTCACTCCTCCCTCTCTCTCGGGCCTCATGCTTTAGGGGGCATCTATTACACAAAATTTTTTCACCATCCCTGCAATCCCCATCCCGAACATTGGAGGACCATTTCAGTGACTTCTGTGCATTTTCATACCTTGAACAAAGTGTCATTGCATCCCTTATCATGTGAAGAACATTTCCTCTATTGATCATTCTTGAAGCAAGCTCTCAAAAACATATGATTTTGGGCCGACGTTGGTAGGCAGTTATGGCCTCGCGCCCATAGAAATTAGCATTGGGTCTCACACCCATTAGCGCTCTTTCTCGGTGGATTACCCGCGTCGAGTTTTTTTTGGAAAGTTCTTTAAAATAGAAATGAAGTTTCCATACCCAACCACTTCGTGAGCGGAGTCATCATGGTTTGTTCGACTGAATAACGTCGAATTCCTTCCTTTGGCTTCTTTTTTCCTATAATTGAGAAACTCCCCAAAGGATAAGGCCTCCCTTCCACCTTATAAGGGATCCCAAACCACCTCCTCCTCTCCTATAAATACATCCTTCTCACATAGTTTCAGCTAGCTGAACAGTCCTTACTATAGCTGGTGTGAGAATAAGGTATTGAGGAATCCATTGTCGAGAGAGATTTTAGGCCCATTGCCTCACTAAGTCCGATCCTTGACGAATTCTTGAGATGCGTTTGACAGAACCCATCGAAGGAGGCTACAACGTCAAGGCTATTTTTTTGTAAACTTATTTTCTCTATCTTTAATACAAGACTGGTTTTTGGGTTCCAATTTTGCATTCCATAATATGAAAAATGTTTGATTCTTCTTGACCAATCAAATAGTTTTGAATGAAAATATGTTTTCATATGTTGTCACTGTTCACTTGATCCTTGTGCAGGTACACGGACATTGCCACTGAAATACCACGACATGTAAATCCAAAGATCCGTGTATCACTACTGCAAATGATAACAAAAGCGTTGGACCAAGGTATGCCATCTATCCTAACTTGTTTTTATTTGTAAGCTAGGTGTCCAAAATTCCAGCTTTTTCCCTTGTTGCTAGACCCACTCCAGGTCTAGATGGATTGCCAGTGTCTGCAAAGGGGATTTTCCTGCACAACAACAGCAAGTGTTGGTGATTACTTTTCTTAGATATATTCTTCTTTCACTTATTATTATTAGTTTTTTTATTCATCAAAAAAATATCAAACCATAAAGAACAATAAGACAAATGACACAAGATATAGGAAATTATCTAGGGCCAAAACCTATCTAACTCTGAGAGGAAAACCCACAAGTATTTTTCTTCTTACAGAATCTTCAATTGACAAATTCCAAGACCTGGACCCTTAACCAAAACCCCTCCAAGACAATGTCAGTTCCTTTCCTTGATTATTTTTATATTTCACAAAGTCATCCTCATTCAAACTAGCTTTTTAGTAGCAACATCTTCTCCTTCGACCTCCTTTTTAGACCTAAAATTTCTTGACTGCAATTCGGCCTTACTTCAAAAACCCTAGGATGCACGTGTGAGAAAGGACATGGAGAAATATTCCTCTTGTCTTCTTCTCTTTGTGAGATACTTCTCCTTCAAAAACTTGGCCTTCAAAATGATACCTTTGCCACCCAAGTTCGAACCTCTAGAGTGACTGTAATATTCAGTCTTTCGGTAGCTGTGAGAGCCCTAATTCTCCTCGCACATGTGAGATATTGTAGCCCAAAATAGATCCAAACTTCTCGGTATTTTTTCATCTTGTCTTCGCTATCTAATAGGCTTCTTATTCTGTTTTATTTGTACTTATTTTCTTTACTTCAATGTTTTATCGATGGCATCTTGAGTGAGGCCGAGTCCTCCTATATATAGTCTCCTTCCCCATACTTTTAGGCCAACTTGATATCCTTCCTAGGTCGACATGTTATTTTGAAAGGTTGACTTGATTGTAGTACATTGACAAGGTCTTGGAGGGTCTTTTTTACTCTTTCTTTGACTCAAATAATTCGTATCACGGTATGTAACATGCCCTATATGGGTCTTTCATAGATGACAATAACTCATAAGCCCTAGAATATCTCAATGGGAGCTTTACCTATAAAATAAATTCCTCTTGAGCATGAAATCCATGTCTCAAGAATAACAATAATAAATTAATTTTCCTTATTACATCAAATACATAAAATCATGATTACATGTGTCATTATGAAGACCGAACCTAGTTACATATTTCAACACAATTGTCACTTTACCAAGAAAATCATATCGATAACTCTTAACAACTTGTTATAGTACATATATCTCGGGATCATTGTCCATATAATCCACAAATATGTCTAAAAAAAATCTCAAAATGGCTTACAATTTTTTGATGCTACATCAAAATTGTGCCCATGGCATATCCCAAAAAAATCCACTTCAATCTTGAAGTCTCGTTGAATGTCAGGCCTTATAAAGCACCAATAACTCTTAAGTAACACAAAGGACCAATCACTCTTTAATGCTCAATCACATTTGATTACTTCCTACTATGTATCTAAGTGACTAAACCAAACATTTTTGTAGTTAAACATATTGAGTGATTGAACAACATGGAAAAAATCGCCAACAATATTCTACAAATCAAATTTTGTAGGTCATGGATGTTCATTCGCAATGGCCAATGGAATATGGTAGAAATATTTGTTTGGGTGAATGCTCAATCTATGTGAAATCCAAAATAAAAAAAATGATAATAATAATAAATAAATACAATAAAATAAAATAAAAGTAAAATATTGTTCCCTAATTGTACATTTATTTATAGTTACATGTAACATTTCTTTGAACAACATTGTAAATACTTTCTCGAAATGTTGCAAGTCATCCTTATAATGGCAGTGCTAAAAATTATTCCTCCCAGAAAATGTAATACCCAATTGCTGAAACCTGGAGTAGGGATAAAGCAAGGTGAGAATAGTAAAAATTATTTTCTAGGTTTGAAAAGAAAACCCCGAGAATCAAATATTATTGAGAATTGGAATATTTATTTTCAACAATCCTTCAATTAAATCTCCCATACTTGTTGTTGTGTGATCAAAATCAAAATGTTGTAAAGCAATAAAAGAAGATCCCACAAACAACTTCCACATCCAATAGAGAAAATTATGTATACATTTGAATTTGACTTTCACTAACAAAGACTAGTCTAAACTGAAGAATAGTGAGAATAATATCCATATGTCTCCTTTTCACATATGTGAATAAGGTAAATGATTACCTTGATAATGCTTTTCATCATAATATATCCTTTCATATTGGGATTTTTGTACAACTACTCATTGTATATATATATATATATATATATATATATATATATATAATCTCAACGTTATAAACATAGTATTTGTTAAAAATAGTGACAAATATCACAAGTCATATCAGAAATCATAAGGGTTATATCAAACTTGTAGTGAATAAACCCTTACATAAATGGACATATTATACTATTTATTCATGTTTTGCATGATATATCCAATTAGGGTACTATACCACTTTATATTTTTATTAACTTTAGCATAACTACCACATTAATTATGGTCCATTAGACTACCTTATAACTGCTGAGAAAACTAGGGCAGCTAGATTAGGGTGATTTCTCTTACTTTGATAATTGCTTGTGATGTTCTTTTGATTAAATTGATGTACTTTTAATTAGCTTATTCTTTTACTTGATTATTATTGTATTCTTATCATTAAAAAAATACCAAATTATGAATATCAATGAGAAAATAAGACACAAAATATAGGCTGCAATCCAGGACCAAAACCTCTCCTCTTTGAGGAAAACCCACAAGAATTATTCTCTTCTAATAGAATCTTTAAATAACGAATTCCAAGACCTATGACCCAGGACCAAGACCCCACCAAGATCAAGTCAAAACTCTAATTGATGAATTTTCTTCTCACAATTTCAACCTTATCTCAACCTACTTCTAAGCTTCAGATTTCGGCCCTTTCTTTAGAAATTTGGTTGCTACTTCAAGACTGCAATTTTCGGCCTCTGCTGCAGAAACCTTAACTCGCACGTGTGGGAATACATGTTAATTTTATCTTTCTCTCTCCTTCTCTTAGATTGTTCTTTTTTCCTTGGAAATTAGTCTTGCAAGCTTGATTCCTTTGACGCTTGATTTTGGCCTCCTAGTATGATTGTAATTTTTGGGTCTTTCTGCAATAAATGTTGCCCTAATCCTTTTGCACGTGTGGGGGATTCAACCCTAAAATAGTGCTCTTCGAATTTGGTTTTGGTTTCCTTTTATTCTCCTTCTTCGCTCCTTTTAGATCTCTTTTCTTCCTTGATCGAACGTGTTGTATCATCCTTAATGAGTTCGAGTACTTCTCTATATACAGACTTCTTATGGAGGTATAACAGCCCTTTCATGAGGCTGACTTGTCACTTTGTAGTCTGACTTGTTGCAGCTAGGCCGACTTGATCTTGGAGGGTTTTTATGACTAAAATTGACTTACATAAATTTTATTTTGCATGATACAACATGCCCAATAGGGTTTTGCATATATGAAAATGACTCAATTGACTTCTTGACTCTATGAAAAATATTAGAAGCACTCAATTGGGTGCTTTGACATGTAACTAAATTGACCTTGAGCATGAAACACATGCTACAAAAATAATAATAATAATTTTTCTTTCTTTTTGCAATACACAAGAATCAAGAGTACATTCCATATATATGAATACCAAACCTAGTTACCTATTTCAACACTCCCTCTTAACTAGGGAGGTATTCATAATCCATACAAGGTAGTTGGACATTCTCATACTGAAGAATTCTCATAAGAAGATTCGGGTTGGTAAGCCATCTCACAAGTTATCTTCTCAGCTTATATCAATGCATCCCATCATATCAACCATCATTGTCACATAGCAAGGCCTTGACTAATAGCTCTATTTCTCCACAATATTAGAGAACAATGTTGGGGAGACTAATGATTTATTGACACCTTCATCTTTGTCTCTAAAGGCACATACCCCATCCAGATGTTCACAAGGTATGTCCTTCTAGTACCATTCTTGTCTTGGATTAACACATCCTCAAGGAATTTCCTCTTCGACTACTCTTACCTAATAGATTCCCTACCTCATCCTCAAAGAGTATTAGAATTCACATGCTTACCCAATCCTATATTCTTTCTTCATGACATGAAGATAAGAATGATGTGTCTATCTCTCCCTCTAAACTAGGGAGGATCTACTCATTCCTATAAAAATAATATACCCAAGCTCCCTCTTAACTGGGGACTTGGTACCAACATCAGTTATTTACTCTTTGGTGGAGATCATTTTACTATCAACTGTTTGTTAGGCTTTTACTTTCGACGCCATGTCATGAACTTCAACTTCTTCATCATGGAGCCTTATTATTCTATAACTTCCTTGTAAGGCATTGGCAATCTTCTTCATCACTCCCCTTCAATGAAACATAGTGTTGAACCAATATTCATGTCATCGTTCTCTTCAGCAGGAAGTGACCTTCTAGTCCACATCTGGTTATCCTTCATACAGCTACCTCTTCCAAGTCATATTTCTTTTACGATCTTCCATCCAATCTCAGTTGTAGATGAACTTCTACAACCTTTTTTCGCTAGCCCTATTACAACCCAACTAGATGATTTCTCAAAAAATAAAAATTGAATCAAAGTTACGTCTTTATAATGTCCTGTTGTCATGACAGCAGCTTCTAGTAGCACCAACATCCTCTTTCATGAACTCTTTTTCACCTTCTTCGCATATGGATTCCTCTGGATCTTCTATACATGGTTCCTTCATCATAGGAACCATAGTTTCCAACCACCTCATATTCTTTATGAGGTCATATTATGTTAATTTCATCCTGCCAATATGTAGAAGATTTCAAGACACATTTTTTACATGTCTTCAAGTATCATTCTAATGGAAGAGTTATTTCTTCTTCAATCATGTTCTTGAGATAGAGCATTAAACCATTCTATCTGCAACCATATGGTGCATGACTTTATCTATCTATTACCAATTGTGTACATACCTCTTTCTTCATATGGTCAGCTAGACTTCCTTCGAGCGGCTTCCTTTCCTTGTTTGAAGATGAAAATACTTCAACTAACTTGACAGGTTGCAAATATTTTTCATCATACCATCATCATTTTATATTGTGGATTCCACATTATGTGTAATATATAATATATGTGTGACATGTGTTTCTTTAAATAATGATTAACCCTTCTAACAAGGATTTCAATTAAGAATCTTGACCTTACTCTACAAATGTTCTTTTCTAATGATGTTGATGTATGATGATCTCTTTATCTTCTATCTTGCTAGATGAATTTCTCCAACCATATATACTGCTACTTTGGTTGTCCTATGATTCTAATGAAGATGGCATGAGTTATCTCTTTTCTATTATGATGACAGTTTCAACCATATGAACTTCTACTTTGGATATCCTTCCATGCATTTATGATGATGTCATATTTATCTCTTCTATAATGCATCATATCATACTTGTGTTGTTTTCCACCATGAAAGCTAACTTTCACAAACTTGAAAATAACTATATATATAATGTCATCTTATTCATAGTAGAGGTCTTTTACTTCCTCCTTTGACGACTTATTTTCAGGTTCTTCTACTTCTTTAGTGACATGTGCTTCATTCCTTTTCTTTTTCTTCATGTTGTCCTTATTTATTTTAGGACAATTCATTTTGAAGTGCCAATATTCATTACACTCATAACATTGAATCTTAGACATATCAATTATCTTTTGAAACTTCTTTCGAGATTCAAACTTTCCAAACAAAAAATGCTTCCTTGTTGTTGTTGCATGTGCTTGAGTTTGTTCATTTGGCCCAACATCGTTCTTCACCTTCAATTTAGTTTCTTCAATATTTCATAATGGCCATATCTCACTGAATGGATTGGTTTACTTCTTCCCACAAATGCTTGATACAAAGTTCCCCCATTCATCTAGTAAAGCATTGAGTACAATGGTGGTCATCTCTTGATCAGACATTATTACTCCAAGTTCTTGTAGTTCATATATTATTTGAGATACCCTCATAATGTATGAAGCTACCCCTTCTTCCTTTTATACCTTTATCTTATATAGTTTGGTCCTTAATGATATAATTTCTCCTGCAATGCTTACAGAGAACAATTCTACCTGCTTTTTATAGATATATTTTGTTGTCTTCAACTTTTCTATGTGAGGGATGAGAGAATCCTTGATTAAATCAATGAGGATCCTTTGAGCCCTTGTCTCTCCTTTCATTTATTTTCATATAGCTTGAAATTTCTCTTGAGGAGGTTTATTGATTGATCTGTGACATATTCACTAACTTCATTTTATATGAGGATCAAGTCAATTCTCTTCTTCCAAGCAAGGTAATTCGATGACCCAACAAGTTTATTTTTCTCCTTGTAGAACATTAGGGAAATTTTGAGGTCTAAAATGGGCCTCCTAAAGAAATTATAAAATAAAAGTGGAAATAATAAAATAATATTAGATTACATCATCAAAGTTTAGAGGGAAAAAAGAAAAAATTACATTTTAAACTCGTATTTTCAACTTATCTTCCTATGGGTTTACTCAAATTTCGAGCAGGAACAATCATTGAATGCATAATTTGAATCCTCATCCAGGGAGTACCCATGTTGCATACTTTCGATGGACCTTATTACATGAAAATGAGAAATACATAAAAAACGATATTGCAATCACATTTTTCATGTATTTCTCATTTTTCCTGTAGCAGGGTCCATTGAAAGTATGCAATATGAGTACTCCTCGGATGAGGAATAAAATTTTGCATTCAAAAATTACTCCCACTTGAAATTTCATTAAAAAGTTAGGGAGATAAGTTAAAAATAAAAGTTTAAAAGTAGTTTTATTATTTTTTAATCTTTTTACTTCTTTACCCCAAAAATGGTGAATCCTCCCCTATGGTTAACTTCATCATCTTGAATCCTATTGGTTCTTATAAAGTTTATTTTGGTTGTACAATTTTCTTAGGAGGCCCATTTTAGACCTCAAAATTTCTCTAATGAAGAAGTCATTCTAGATTGAGACATAAAATATAGAATACTTACTTGTCAAGTGAAGATGCTCCTTTGATGTTGATATATTCAACTTGATGCCTTCTTGATGATGTTGACTTCCACTACCCATTTATTTTGACAATTGAAGGTGCCTTCTTGATGATGAATGCTTGATGAACTTCTTTAAGGGAGTTTGAGATGTGGTATTTTCTTCAACGTGAGTGAGATACTTTGATTCCTTTGATGATGATGAAGTGCTTCTTCCCTGCTTCCTTTGGTTTTGGAATGTGTAAGCTACCAAGAATACTTGTAGAGTCCTCCTTTCAATGGAGGCCTTTGAGGTCTTCTTCTTATTCAAAGTGTTGTTCCTTATAGATGATGTGGTCCTTGTGATGAGATGAATGATCATCCTTAATGCTTTTTAGCTCTCCTTGATGATATCCTTCTACTTGGACCTTATGTATCCTTATTCAATGGAGTGATATTCAAGTTGCCTCTTCTTCTTGTTGTAATCATCTTATCTCTAATACCATATCGGAAAATCTAGGGCAGCCAGATTAGTGTGATTTCTCTTACTTTGATAACTGCTTGTCATGTTATTTTGCTTAAATTTATGTCTTTTTAATTAGCTTCTTATTTTACTTGATTATTATTGTATTTTTTTCATCAAACATCTACCAAACTATGAAGATTAATGAGATAAGGACACAAAATATAGGCTACAAGCTAGGGCCAAAACCTCTATTAAGTGGAAAACCCGCGAAGATTCTTATTTTTTTATAGAATATTCAAATGGCGAATTCCAAGACCTATGACCCAAGACCAAGGCCAAGTCAAACCTCTTCTTGATGAATTTTCTTCTCACAAAGTCAACCTTGAGTCAACCTGCTTCAAAACTTCAAATTTTGGCCTCTTCTTCAGAAATTTGGTTGTTACTCCATGTAACAACCTAAAATTAAATATACAACTAATTAGATCAATTATGTGATTTACAGTCAACACACAATCATTCAACTAATTAACATAGAATTTTGAAAATTATGAGCATAGACAATTTCCTTGTAGCAATGATATTCCTTACTTGTGATTCCGAAGTTGAACGTTATTTGAATTCTACAAACTGCAACAAATTTTTGGGGATGACTCTCCACCCAACCGTAGGCTCTGTTACACATAATATTTCTACAGTTAACCACCCTCGAGCCCTCAATCAACTTACTACTGCCATAGAATCCTTTGTCTCACAACATTTTTCTCCCAAGAGAATGGATGAAGGAATGATGAATCTTATCTTCCTCATCGTCCATTAAATAGATCAAGCAATGGAAAGAGGACCGCATGCTCACATTGTATGTGTCAAAATGCAACTTTTATTTCTTTATTTTAAGTTTTACTTAATTTAATATTTCTCATAATTTAGCTCTTTCTTATTTTATTCCTTTATATTTTTTGTTAACTTAACTTAGTTTTACTATATATATATAACTTATTATTATTTACTATGTTATTTATTTATTATTATTATATTCTCTTCATTATTTATTATGAATTTGCTATTATTATCTTTTCTTTAATTTTTACTATTTATTTACCATTATTATATTTTATTTATTATTTATCATTTATTTACTTATATTTTAATATTATATTATTTTATTTATTATTATTATTAGGGGACATTACATACTCCCCTCTTTAAGGAACTTTGTCCCAAAGTTAAGTTGAATCATTTAATATTTTTATTTAGTTATTTATTACTTCACATTTTCCCTACACCCTCTGCTGAATTAGTATAATCAGCAGGCATCGAAAGTTTCCACAACACCTGGGAAATCCCAAAGAATCTTTGTCATTTTTCCCACTTTCGGAACCATGCATAAGCCTCGTCGGCCTATACCATAGCCTATGGTTTGCCTCAAGGCTCGCGCAAAGGCATAGAACTCATCTGCCCCAAGGAAAGCATCCAGTCCGAGTACTCAATGACTCCAAACATCTCACAAGGTTGGCCCACTCCCTCCACACTCACTAAGGTGCACAGCCCCAGGCATCAAAGTCCCTACACCCCACCAAACTTCAGCATCCCAATCCAATATCAAGTGCTTGACTTACAATATCAAGCACTTGAGCTCCTCAATATGGTCTCATAGCCCCTCAAGGTCTATCCATCAAGAGCTATACAAGACAAAAGAACCACTGGCATATGTAGTTTTGATTGAGTTTTCCCCTAACCCATGTGGTGCTACATATTCTCCCTCGCAAGTATGGGCTCCCACGAGATCATCAAATAAATTGGCCCTCTCGACCCATTTGTGGATTTCCTGTCAATCTCCACATCTCAACATACATCCAATGCATTAGTTATAATCATAGTATTATAGAAATTAATCCACATGCAAACTCTTGTATGTCATCATGATAATATAACATCATTGTTAATCACCACATTCTGAATAGTAAAGAACTGCATACTCTTGCATGTCATAAAATCTGAATGCAATTATTGCATGCTTCACATCATAAAATACCTTCATAAGTTATAACATGAGCATATCAGCATCAAAGACATGTCATGACATCACATAATAAATTAACCTCGTGTCAATATACCTCATATCATAACATCATAATTCCTATGCCACATTATGCATATCATGGCCATCATGAGCATACAACATCATTGTCATAACAAAATAAATAAATAAGCATCAAGTATGCATCACTATTCTCTCATCAAGACTATTTCTAATTACCACATACCATCACATCATGAAACATCATCATAGATTATA
This sequence comes from Pinus albicaulis, assembly GCA_034641835.2. Taxonomy (NCBI): domain Eukaryota; kingdom Viridiplantae; phylum Streptophyta; class Pinopsida; order Pinales; family Pinaceae; genus Pinus; species Pinus albicaulis. Next base: position 1,433,968,587 of record CM076578.1, on the reverse strand, counting down.
CATCAATATTTTCATGTTGACCTAAAAAATAACTAAAAGTATAGTCTCATACATAATACCATAGTATATAAATAAAACATAATTTAGATGTTTCCAATAAGTTCTTTTTATTTTTCTCTCTTTCCTTTTTTTTCTACAAATATTTATCTCATTATTTAATATATATATATATATATATATAACTTACCAAAATATAAACCTCTTTTTAAAATATTATTATATCATCATTTCAATATTTTTTACAAATACATAATTTTTGTTTATAGAAATTCAAAAATTCTATAAAAAATTATATCCATATTAATATTACTTTCACCCTATATCTTATTAATTTACTTAAATAAAAGTAAACACAACTTTCATATGTATATTATAACAAACTCACAAGTTTGTTTTTTTTAATTAATATTAAATAAAAAAATTTATTTGCACAATATACGTCATAACCTGTGAAGATAAAATACTTATTTTATTTAATAGTATACAACCATCTTACTTTAATTTATATTATTTAAAATAAACTTAATATTTAATAATTCTCATAATTTTTATAAAATATAGTTTATATATTAAAAAACTTAAAATTGTTCAGTTATTTATATATATTTCGAAAAATATAAATATCTAGAATATTTTGAACCTAACCTTTCTCAAACCCATACTTCCTCTAAACATTGTAATATTGAAACCTAGCTTATATATTCTAATATTGTAACATGTATACATATATTATATTTGGGTATTTACTCTACTCTTTTCTGGGTAGAAGTAAAAATTTCAAACACAATTTCAATTTTCATATTTAGTTATCTTTTTGTGATTGATTTTCTTTTTGTCATCCATGCTGAGATGATACATGGATCAAAGCATGTCATACGCTGAAAAAACAATTAATAATTATGGAGCATACTTATTTGTTATGGCTTACTATTGGTGCGTGGATGTTCGATTATAAGTGAATAATAATTTAAAATTCCATTATGAAATAGGGTGCTGGAAAAAGCTAAAAGAAATGTGGAAGGAAAGAGTATGTATTTTTTGCTTTTTCGGAAAAGTGGAAACAGAAAAACATTTCATTTTAAAATGTGAGGCCTTCAAAGACGGCAAGGAAAATTATGTAGGTCTTCTTACAGTGAGCTCTTGGAATAATCTATTTAGCAAGATGGAGAATTAATTTATCCTATAGACTATTTTTAGCCTCGTGAACGTTAAAAATACTTTCTTTCTTTCTTTCTTTCTATATTAAATAAAAATATGAATAAAACTTAAAATCAAATCTTATTGCAATGTCTCAATGATATTATTATATAATCGATATTCAGACATAATATTTAATTACATGCAATGCAATCCCAACTTCAAAATATGCAAAATCATGATATGCATATATTGTGAAAAAATTACCTTAACGCCAAAATTTACAAATATTTTAAAAAGTAGCAAAGATCTACTAATTCACAAAAACAAAAACAAAAAAAACACATTAATTTTCATTTTACCTTTACAATCTGGTCACGAGTCTCGTAGTAACGTACTAAATATGGTTCTTACGAATTTCGAACTTGTGACCTTGAATTTGTAAGGAGCTCTTAACCTTGTGGTCGTGGGTCCGAGTTCCTCCATTAATAGTTCATGGGTCCGAGTTTAATTATCATTAATGGTAAGCCGTGTATTTCTCCATCAAACTGAGCTACCCAGAAGATAGGTGCAAGTTAGTTGATTTTCTAGATAGGTGCAAGTTAGTTGATTTTCTTCTTTCGCTCTGGTTTCTCTCCAGAGAAGAGTAAACAAAAATTCATCTTATTGCATCCGCACCATTCTCTTTGTATGCCCTCATGATTCATGATGTAATATTCCAATCAAAGCCATAGATATTTTATAGGGTAAAAGCTTGAAAATTTGGGTACTCTACAGTGTACTTTTCTAGAAGTGCCTGCCATTCATATTCCATAGTGTACAGTGTATTTACCTAGAAGTAAGTGTTACTCATATTCCATAGTGCACGCAACTTAATATAAGCCGTAGTATAAAAAAAATAACAGAATGGCCTAGAATCTGGCAGAGATTTTGAAAAAATCCGGCAAAGATTTTATCAAAATTTTGTTTACAGTTGTTAAACTTCAGTATTTTGGGTGTCCTAAGGGTTTTTGATAGTGCTGAATCCATTTCCACTCTCAAAAATGAATTCCAAACACTACAACTACTTCATTTTTTGAATTTTACTGTACTGGATTCCAGCAAAAACCTATCGTCCGAGCTATTCTGTTGCCTGGATAGACAACTTCTTAATATAGTAAGTGTTATTCATACCCTATAATGTAAGCATGTCGTCATAGTATAGAGTATGTATACATGCAAAGAAGTGTCCACGATTATATTTCATAATTCAAATAAAAAATCTCTATTTTTTTAAGAAATGGTATTATTTAATGATATATATAATAATTATTTTTATTTTGAAATATTTAATTTGACAAAATTTATAAACATATATATATATATATATAATTTTGAATGTTTTATTGTAAAAAAAAGGTTTAAAAATTATATTTAATTCATTACAACTAAATTTCACTTTGTCATTAAAAGTAAAATTATTGATATACATGAAGTTTTTTTTTTCCTCAAATTTGTAGAGGTCACATAGAGTTGAAATCCTCTCTCAGACTATATGTAGCAACCCGAAATTAAATATACAACTAATTAGATCAATTATGCAATTTACAGTCAACACACAATCGTTCAACTAATTGACATAGAATTTTGAAAATCATGAACATAGACAACTTACTTGTAGCGGTGATATTCCTTACTTGTAGCGGTGATATTCCTTACTTGTGATTCCGGAGTTGAACTTTATTTGAATCCCGCAAATTGTAACACGGCTTGGGGGATGACTCTCCACTCAATCATGGGCTTAGCTGCACATAATCTTTCTACCGCTCGCCACCCATGAGCCCTCAATAAACATACTACTGCCAGGGAATCATTTGTCTCAAAACACTTTTCTCCCAATAAAATGGATGAAAGAATGATGAACCTCATCTTCCTCATTGTCCATTAAATAGATCAAACAATGGAAAGAAGTCTGCATGCACACATTCCATGTGTCAGCATGCAACTTTTATTTCTTTATTTTAAGTTTTACTTAATTCAATATTTCTCTTAATTTGACTCTTTCTTATTTTATTCATTTTTACCTTTTGTTAACTTAACTTATTTTTACTACTTTTATATATTTTTATTTAGAACTCTAGTATTATTATTTAATTTTTTAATCATTTATTATTATTATATTCTTTTCATTATTTATTATTTATTTACTATTATTAAAATTGGAGAGATCAGCCATTCTACAAAAATAACATACAATAATTGTATTACTCACATACACAAGAGATACATATAGTTGGAGTGAGATCCAACTGATTCTAATCTTGGAGAGAGAGGTTGAGACAATCTCTCAACAACCTCAACAAACCCAATCCAAGATATACTTAAGTAAGCATAATCCTAACTAATTCTAATACCCTCTCTTAATGCTTACTTTACAAAACATATAATAATTAATTACAATTACAACACTTTGAACTTTCGTCTCTTTGTCTGATCTGGTCTTCATTAACATTTGTACCCACTCTGAGATCTCATAGACAACGCTCTTTTCTCCACCATTTTCGAGCTACCATTCAACCCATTTAAAATACATTTGTTTCTGACCAGCAATGTTGAATTTGTAAGATCAAAGATTCTTGACACCCCCGAAGAAGAGTCTCGACACTGAACTATCCTATGGCAATATTTCCATCTGTGAAATAACCTCGAAGAATAAATTTCAACAGTCTATAGGAAAATATTCTAGGTACTGAATATGATCAGCGATCAATCCTACAAAGTGACCTTTACACACTAGGATCTCATTGTATAACCTGTAACCGATGTGCTCTTGAAGCCCGAAGCACAACAAGATCCATCAACATATAACAAATTCACACAATCAAATTAGCCAATTGTTCTCTCGGCACCGAAGAACGTCGAGAACGACTAATTTAAATTGTGTAAATCTATTCAATAATTGGTTCTTCTTCAATAATTTACAAACAAAATAATAATAACTATGCACACCACTCAATTATCAAAATTAACAAACTTAATAACTATTCTATTACATTAACCACGGTCTTCAAAGTGGATTTTCCCACTCACCAAGCTGAATATGAGCCTGTCCTACCAAACCTCTACGGCATTGAATCCCTTGATAGTTGATTCAAAATGTTGGTAACTTATCCGCTGAGCTTATACACTGGTAACGTATCAGACGAAGAGATCTGATCTCAGTTGCGGGGAATTTAGGGCTTTCTTAGCGCGAAATCAATGGCTACCCGTTACCTGAAAGAAAATGAGCACCAAACCATTTGAAAAAAAAAAGCACAACACTGAAATCTCCAGGCGACAGCTTCTATGCCATTCTTGTAGCATTACGGAGGCGTGCTCAGCCCAAGCCCTTTCATTCGTAGGCTTTAAAATCATTAGCTAGATATGGAAGATAATTTTCGGAAAGCATTACAGAGCTCCCCAGAAGAATTTCTAACAGCAGAGGCCATATATTACAGATTTCATTTGCGGCCTTACCAAACAATTCCTTCTGTCCAATTGCATACGTTGACTAAGAAATTCAATCAACATTGTGATTCTATAATGGGAAACTGTATGCGATCTGGATCCAATAGGGCCGCTGCAAAATTAAAAGGCGATGAGATGATAATGGAATTCATGGCTCTCATTATTGTCGGTGATCTCATGATGAGGTTGCCACAATTGCAGGAATTAATGGCCACGTGGTCCAAGATCAAACTTTCACATATTCCACACTTTAAATCATTGTAGGACTCATTCTGATAATCGACATAAAATAGGTTGCGAGTCCAGTAAAACACCCACCAAAATATGGATTATTGGCCCAAATTTTATCAGCTGAGACGACCTTCCCTAATTGCCAGCGAGTGCTGACATAAATTTGGCTCTTCGGCTGGATATACGTTCCAATACCTTGGCAATATCAGAGAATCGATCTATCCATGCACATAACAACAGCGTCTTCTCTGGATCAACAACTCGCCCAAGAGCATCCTTTAATGCCAACGATTCTTCCACCGCTTTTTTTTGCTTCTCACTAGTCTCATAGTTGGGCAACACTTCTTGCACATCAAATAGATCGCACGATTCTAACACAGAGATACACACACAGCACTCTCACAAACAAACGAATTCAACACTCATAATCTACGTATGTACCGAGAATTTCTCCCAAACTATGTCATTTTCCTGGGCACTCCCGTGAGGGATTAAGCCCAGCTAGGCTCCGATACCATATTAAAATTGGAGAGATCAGCCATTCCACAAAAATAACATACAATAATTGTATTACTCACATACACAAGAGATACATATAGTTGGAGTGAGATCCAACTGATTCTAATCTTGGAGAGAGAGGTTGAGACAATCTCTCAACAACCTCAACAAACCCAATCCAAGATATACTAAAGTAAGCATAATCCTAACTAATTCTAATACAACAATGGAAAAAAGTCTGCATGCACACATTCCATGTGTCAGCATGCAACTTTTATTTCTTTATTTTAAGTTTTACTTAATTCAATATTTCTCTTAATTTGACTCTTTCTTATTTTATTCATTTTTACCTTTTGTTAACTTAACTTATTTTTACTACTTTTATATATTTTTATTTAGAACTCTAGTATTATTATTTACTTTTTTAATCATTTATTATTATTATATTCTTTTCATTATTTATTATTTATTTACTATTATTATTTTTTCTTTAATTTTTACTATTTATTTACCAGTATTATCTATTCTTTATTGTTTATCATTTATTTACTTATATTTTAATAGTTTATTTATTATTATTATTAGAGGAAATTACACTCCATGACTATAATTTTCAGCTTCTACTGCAGAAACCCTAACTTGTATGTGTGGGAAAATATGGTAATTTTATCCTTCTCTCTCATTCACTTAGATTGTTGCTTCTTCCTTGGAAACTCAGCTTGCAAGCTCGATTCTTTTGACACATGTTGCAAGAAATGTTGCCCTAATCCTTTCGCACATGTGGGAGATTCCACCCTAAAATGGTCCTCTTTAAATTCGGCTTTGGTTTCCTTTTATTCTCCTCCTCCTTCAGTCATTTTAGATCGCTTTTCTTCCTTGATCAAACTTGTTGGATGATCCTTGATGAGGTCGAGTACTTCTCTATATATATGCTTCTTATGGAAGTAAAACAACCCTTTCATGAGGCCGACTTATTGCAGCTACGTTGATTTGATCTTGGAGGGCTTTTATCAAAATGGACTTACATAATTTTTCTTTTACATGATACAACATGCCCAATAGGGTCTTTCATCTATGATAATGACTCAATTGACTTCTTGACTCTGACAAATCCTAGAAGCACTCATTGGGGTTCTTTGACCTAATAATAATAATATTTTTTCTTTCTTTTTACAATATACAAGAATTAAGAATACATTCAATATTTATTAAGACTATACCTAGTTACTTATTTCAACAATAACTACCATATTGATAAAGTCACTAAAGTGACATTTAAACCAATGTATTAATTGCGGATAACTATAGTTCTACATCAAAATTAGCTATCAAACCTTTGACACCAATTGTGAGCACATAAACAATATTTTATAACATACATAGTGTTTAAAATCTTAATTATATTTGACATCATTTTTAAGTTGTAAAAGTTGTATATTAATGATCAGATGAAATGTCCCACACACTTATGATGTTTAAATCACATAACTTATAGTAAACACATAAACAATATTTTATAACATATATAGTGTTCAAATTCTTAATTATATTTGACACTATTTTGAAGTTGTAAAAGTTGTATTTTTAAATTGTATATTTATGCTAAGATCAAATGTCCCAATCACTTACAATGCTTAAATCACATAACTTATAATATGTCTTTACTATCTTTGAATTTTCATCATCACATTATTAATCTTATGCATTTATAATGAGATGAAGCATGTAGTAGCCTTTACCATTAAATCATATAAATCATACATTTTAAGATAGATATATTATACAAGTTAAACTTATGAGAAAGCTAGGAACATTATTAATCATACATTTTAAGATAGATATATTATACAAGTTAAAATTATGAGAAAGCTAGTAACACTATTGTTTCTATGTCATTAAATCATATACTTTAAGATGGATATATTATACAAGTTAAACTTCTGAGAAAACAACGAATTTATTATTCCTATGCCATTAAAACTAAAGCTATATTAGTTTTTTCTTTATATGGTCTTGTTCGAAGATGGTGTCATACACCTTAAGATACATTATGATTGTTTTTGAATTATTTTTACACTATAAAAAATGTGTGTTTATGACAAAGTGTGCAATAGTATCATGATTTGGATTTGAATTGCATATATTAATATAGATATCTTATTTTTATAAGATAAAAATTGTGGGTTTATGACAAAGTGTGCAATAGTATCATGATTTGGATTTGAATTGCATACATTAATATAGATATCTTATTTTTATACTATAAAAATTGTGTGTTTATGACAAAGCGTGCAATTATAGTATTATGATTTGGATTTGAATTGCATATATTAATATAGATATCTTATACAAGTGATAGTTATAAAAGTTCATAGAAAAGTTACAAAAGTCTATTGTTCCACTATCATTAAAGTTATAATAGTCTTAATTTCTTGTATTTATGTTGTATGCTCTTGTTTCATAGTGATGTCTTGTATGATCAATATAGCAAATTAATAAATCATATCATTTTAGGGCATATGGCATGTAGCATATAGTTAACAAATAATTATTATTCAAGAGGTCGTATATGATGACTCCATGTTTGCATTACAACGATCATGATCTATAATTTGAAAATCCTTGTTGGTCGTAAAAAAGCATCTTTTTGGTTAACATTGTGCAACATTCTTTGTACCAAAAATAACTCCACGAAAAACACTAACTTTATAAAAGGGCAAAAAAATTACCATGATTGCCGAAATATTTTTTAATAAGATAGTGCAAAATTCTTCGTACCAAAAAATAACTTCACCCAGGAAAATTTACTTCAAAAATGTAAAGTGCACATGACGAGGGAAAGAGAATTAAAACATGTTGCACCTGTTGGGAAAAATACTAAGAGGGGGAGGTGAATCAGTATTTAGAGCTGACTGAAAAAATTTTACTTTTTCTTTGAGCAGATTTCCATACGCGGTTTTTATGAACTGAACTAGCGTATGCACGCAGAAAAAATAGAATGAAACTAGTGTATACTGATTTATCTTTTAGATTTAGAGAATCAGTCTTTTAAACAGATTTATCAGTTATGAATAAGGTTAGATAATCATAAGTTATGAGCAGTAAACAACAGTATAAAGCATCACACACATGAACACCAATATTTAAGGTGGAAACCCAAATCGGGAGAAAACCACCGCTGCTATCGTCTCTGTCTTCAATCCTTATTATATAGAAAACCTTTTACAACATTGTATTGATGCAGACTTATACCAGTACGCAAGCTTCTACCTGCAGAAGGCTGCAACGTTCTCTCGTTTTCCAGCTACAACTGGAAGGGAGCTCCAACCCCCTGATCTCGTTTACCAGCCTCTCCTGAAAGGGAGCTTCGACCCCCTGATTTCAACACCAGCTTCTACTTTCATACTGAAGGCTTCTACTTTCATACTGAAGGCTTCAACCCTCAAATCCACTGCAGACCACGTTTCATCAATTTTCATACTGGATCAAAACAGCTTCAATACAACCCCTTAACATCAACAACCCAAAACTTCAATCAGAACAGCAATACCACTGTAACCAGAATATCAGAAATAACCCAGACTTCAGAGTAGATAATCAGATACACATTCAACCTTGAACAACCATTAATTCAGATACCATACGTTGTTTTTCTTTATGTAACCCGCGTATATACGCGTCTTTCTTCACACCAACCTGCGTATGCTTCAATGCATGCTAGTTTTTATATTTTGAAATAATACGCGACTTTTCTTCACAGTTTCTGCGTATACACGCGCTTTTATTTTCACCAAATAGCTTATGCTTTCTTTCAGAATCTGTTTAGACTCATATTCAGATCTGAAACTTTCAATTCAGACAATCTATCAGCAATGCAGAACTGTTTAGATAGTCACTCATCCTTCATCATGTTTTCTCAATCAGTGATTAGATTTGTTCCTTATCAAATCAGCAACATACTCCATATTCAATCAACCCAGAACTTCAAGTAGACTTGACCGACAGCAGAGAGAAAACAGAAATCACAGAAGTAATATTTGTAAATAAGCTTCAGAAACCCTAACTTCCATACGCGCTATTTATTAAGCGAACGCGCGTATATACGCGCTTTTACCGAGACAAACTAGCGTATATATATGTAAAAGATAAACTTGCAGAACAAACCAGATCTATTAACTTACCCAGATTTCTTCAATTTCTTCATCAGACTTGCGCCAGTTCTTCATCATTTCTTTTGTAGATCATCATAGAGATTCATCATTTCTAGATCTAGAGATCTTGAACTTTCATCATATCCATAGGTGCATCATAGATTCAGATCTATCAATTAAGAATAGAGTTCAACCATGCAGATATTCCTTAGAGGAATTGATTCATCAACAACCCTTACACATGCACACTTTGCACTATGATCTTCTTCTCCTTAAATAGATTTAGCTTTTACCAATACCATGAGCCAAAACCACACAACTTCCGATGGTATTCTTGGACGGAATCAAATAAACCATACAGTGCTCAATACTGTGTGCCAAAACCATGGTAATGCCCCTTGGTATTATAAATTTGGAGCGCAAAAGGGCATACGCGACTTGGGACGTACTTATCCGCGTGCATACGCGACTTGGCCTTTACAAACTCGCGTATACATTGTGACATATTATATTTATCATTTCTCCGGCACTTACTGGAATTCTTTTCTCTATCACATCTGAACTGAACTGTAGATACATCATTCTTACATCTTTAACACATAGGTTGCTATCCAAAGACAACTTCATCAAGTAGGTTTCCATCAAGGACAACACATTGCATCATATTGCCAACAATCTCCCCCTTTGGACTTGATGGACCATGATGGTGTTTGATCACCACAACAGATAGATACATTGATTATAACCATTATTCAAACACCATGATACTCTCCCCCTTTGACATCAAGGGCAAAGGGCGGATCAAAACCAAAACAAGGTTTTTCTTTTCTTGTAGAAAGAAGAGCTCTGTAGATCTGATGTGCACTGAGATGACCATGCTCCCCCTAAGTTCACGTTGAATCTTCAAACATATTTTTCAATGAAGTACATGACTCTATGACCTTTCCTATCCCCAAGGACTCATACTTACATTAATGATCCAACCAAGTGGATTTACATATGTGACTCAAGTACCCAACCAAGTGGGTTTACACATTTTGACTCAACTACCCAACCAAGTGGGTTTACAAATTTGAACAAGTCCTTACATGACTGAATATTTCAATTTTACATCATAGGTCTCAACATGACCTTTTTCATCAAATTACAGAAATGACTTATACAATCAAGATCAAAGATTCTGAGATCATATTACAACAAATAATTAGAATGCCAACAATGCATCCTTTCCATATGACCAATGCTCCCCCTTAGCCTGTGCATCCTGAACAGCAAATCATCAAGGCATCTTCATCAGAAGCATTAGAGAATGAAACAGAAGTATGAGAGCTGGAACATCACCAGAGATACCCAACAGCACCACAGCTGTGCTGAAGAATGCTGACCCAAAAAAAAAAATTGTCAGCAAACACCCATACTCGGTTTTCTGTGTATAAACTCGCGTATATACGCGACTGTCCTTCAGGAAATCTGTGTATCCAATTTAATCTTCTGAATTTAAGCAGATTTGATATTCTGAGAGGCAGAGACAACTCCCAGCTTTTGTGTGAGATATTCGAACGCTTCCCTGGGTAAAGATTTGGTAAATATATCAGCAACTTGTTCTTTGGAGGGAACATACTCCAACTTCACCTTTTGTTCAAGCACTTGTTCACGTAAGAAGTGATACTTGATGGGAATGTGCTTGGTCTTAGAATGCATAACAGGATTCTTTGAGATACTAATGGCACTTGTATTATCACACATAATGGAGATAGGAGGTGAACATTTGATTTGAATGTCTTGTAAGGTTTGCATCATCCAAAGAAGTTGAGTGCAACATGATGCGGCAGCCACATATTCTGCTTCTGTTGTAGATAAGGCAATAGAGCTTTGCTTCTTGTTGAACCAAGATACTAACCGGGGCCCCATATATAATGCACCACCACTAGTGCTTTTCCGATCATCAACATTTCCAGCCCAATCTGCATTAGTGTAAGCATGAAGAGTGAGATCAGCATTCTTTGGATACCATAGTCCAAAGTCTTGAGTTCCTTGTAGATATTTGAATATTCTTTTGACAGCCTGAAGGTGAGACTCTTTTGGATTAGCTTGGAATCGTCCAAAAATCCCAACTGCATGCATAATGTCTGGTCTAGTCCCAATGAGATAAAGTAGACTTCCTATCATAGATCTGTATTCTGGTTGATTCACCGTGGGAGAATCATCATGAGAACTGAGATTACATCTAGTTATCATTGGTGTACTTACAGGTTTGCACTCTTCCATGCCATACTTCTTCAGAATTTGCTTAAGATATTTTGCTTGTGATAAGAATATGCCATCTGTTGCTTGTTGCACTTGCAAGCCAAGAAAGAATGTTAGTTCCCCAAGTAAAGACATTTCAAATTCTTGCTGCATAATAGAAGCAACTTTCTGACTCATAGATTCTTCATTACTTCCAAAAATGATATCATCAACATATACAACCACAATCAATAGTTTATCACTTTCAGTTTTTGTGTATAAGTTGCTATCAGCAGACCCTTTTGAAAATCCTTGTTGATGAAGATATTTGTCAAGACGATAATAACATGCCCTTGGAGCTTGTTTGAGACCATATAGAGCCTTTTTAAGTCTACAAACAAGTTTTTCATCATTTCCCAAAATGAATCCTTCTGGTTGTTCTATATAAACTTCTTATTCTACATCACCATTGAGAAAAGCATATTTAACATCCTTTCAAAGAATATTTACCGCTGTATGTGCTGCTTCTCCCCAAAATGTGTCAGGTGTTCCGGAATCATCAAGCATAGCTCTAGCCATTTGCTGAACTGTTCTATTCATTCTTTCTGCTACGCCATTTTGTTGTGGAGTGCCAGCTACAGAAAACGGTCTTTTTATGCCATGTTCTTCACAAAATTCAAGGAATTCATCTGATGTATATTCTCCTCCTCGATCAGATCTAAGACACTTGATTTTTAGATCTAGTTCATTTTCAACCAGAGCTTTGAAGATCTGAAATTTCTCAAATGCTTCATCTTTGTGTTTAATCAACCCAATCCAACACATTCTAGAGAAATCATCAAGAAATAAGATATAGTATTGTTCACCATGTGGTGACTTTTTCCTCACAGGTCCACATATGTCAGTATGAATGAGTTCAAGAGGCTTACTTGATGATCCTTCCTTGGAATTAAATTGCACTCTGGTTTGCTTACCGAATTGGCAAGATTTGCATATGATACTTTCAGGTAGAGTAATATTGGGAAGATCATGAACAGCTTTAAGTCTGCTTGATTTGTTGATTTGAGAGAAGCTCAGATGCCCCAACCTTCTATTCCATAGCCAGTTTTCTGAATATTTACTCAAGTAACATTGTTCTTTGCAATTCTTCAATACATACAGGTTGCTTGGAGTTATTTTTCCTTTCATAATTGTTTTACCTGTATCAAGATCACATACCACACATTCCTTTGAACTAAAGACAAATTCAGTTCCTTGATCACACATTTGACTTACACTTAACAGGTTATGCTTTAATCCATCCACATACATGACATTATTAGCTTTCACCTTTTCTTTTAGAAAAACAGACCCTTTTCCCTTAATGACAGTAGGAGTATCATTTCCAAATGTAACATTCTTTTCCTTTTCTAGAGCACTATATGCAAGAAGTTTGTTTTTGTCACCTGTCATGTGTTTTGAGCATCCACTATCAATGTACCATTGATTTTCTTCACCTTCTGCAAATAAAGCTATGCCACAATTTTCAACTTGTAATTCCTTCTTTTTCCACACTTTGGAGCTTGAAGGAAAATGCTCTTTTGGCTGGACTTTGCTCCTGCATTCAGATTCTTCATGGCCAAAGTTATTGCAATAAGCACATTCAACTTCATTTTGAAGAGGATAAAAGTTGTTATAGGTATTATTCTTTGTTCCAATATCAATCCTTTTCTTTCTTGCTTCTCTTGTCATGATGGTTTTATATGCAACACATTGAACAGCTTTATGACCAAAATTGTGACATGAGAAACATTGTCCATTGAAGAAGAAATTTCTGCGATCATGAAATCTTCTACTTGAATTTACCTGTTGGTTGGTGTTTCTTTGAAAGGTATTCTTGTTAGTGTTCTTTGAATTGAGCTAGTCATGCTTTACCTGTGAAGAATCTTTATTCCCTTGCTGAGTGGCAGAATGTTGTATACTAGCTGTAGTTGCTTTTAGATAATTTGGTGTTGAAGCCTGAGAAGATTCTCCGATATATCCAAGACCTGTCTTTATAAGAGGAGAACGTTGTACCTTGATAATCTCATCTAAGGTTTCAGATCCTTTAGCAAATCTAAGATTCAAAGTCTTCACTTTCTCCATTTCTTTTCTTAGACTTACTATTTCACATTCTAATTTCTCATTGTGTTTCTCCTTTTCTTCAAGCTGATTTTTCAGAGTTTCTATGGATATTTTACTTTCTTCTAAGCATATTTTACTTTCTTCTAAGCATATTTTGAGTTGATTGAATTCATCAAGAAAATGATTGTCCTCTAAAGCATCCATAAAGGTATATTTTTCTTCTCTAGATTCTTTTTCAAATGCCATGAGAAGTCTAAGATCTTGTTCACATTCTTCCTCACTGTCAAACAACCCATCACTGTCTTCATGAGTATAGTAACTTTTTATAGTGCTAACCCGATTCTTATTCCTTCTTGCTACTTCCTTCCCTTTTTCATGTGTTTCTTTGTAAGGACACTTAGCAGCATAATGACCAACTCTTCCACAAGCAAAACATTTGAAAGGAAGCTTACCTCTGAACCGTCCTGTGCCAAGTTGGAGTTTCTTTACAAAATTTACCTCATCTTCTTCTGAGATATACCCTGATCCTTTTGTCTCTTGTACTTCTTTCCCTTTTGTAGAAGCTCTAAAGACGGCTTCTTTGACTTTAGATGGTCCTCCTCTTCTCATTTCACATGCAGTTAGTATGCCATGAAGTTGCACCACAGTAAGATTTTGAAGATCCTGCTTTTCTTCAAGAGCAAAAACTTTTGACTCAAATTTTGCCATTAGTGATCTTAAAACTTTCTCAACCAAAGAAGATTCGGTTATTGTTTCTCCCAGATTTCTCATACGGTTTACAATATCATCAAGACGTAAAAAGAAACTGGCAATGCTCTCCTCATTATGCATTTTTAGATTTTCATATTGAATTCTGAGAGTTTGGATTTTAGCACTTTTTACCTTTGCATCACCTTCATAACTTAGAATGATTTTGTCCCATATTTCCTTTCCTGTATCCAGTTGCATGACTTTGACAAATTTTGATTCAGTTAGACTTCCCAATAGAGCATTGACCACTTTTGCATTTGTTTCATAATTCTTTCTTTCCGTTGGATCTGTTGGTATTGCGGTTGGATATTGATATCCTCTTTCAACAATAGCCCATACATCTGCTCCTAGAGACTGAAGATAGGATCTCATCCTTGTTTTCCAGAAGATTAAATTGTTTCCATTAAAGAGCGGAGGCCTGATAGATGCTGTTCCATCTTGATTGCTCATCTTGATTGATCTTCCTTCTAGCGGCTAAGCTTTTTCAGAAGGACTTGCTCTGATACCAATTGTTGGGAAAAATACTAAGAGGAGGGAGTGAATCAGTATTTAGAGCTGACTGAAAACTCTTTACTTTTTCTTTGAACAGATTTCCATACGCAGTTTTATGAACTGAACTAGCGTATGCATGCGGAAAATAGAAGGAAACTAGTGTATACTGATTTATCTTTCAGATTTAGAGAATCAGTCTTTTAAACAGATTTATCAGTTATGAATAAGGTTAGATAATCATAAGTTATGAGCAGTAAACAACAGTATAAAGCATCACACACATGAACACTAATATTTAAGGTGGAAACCCAAATCGGGAGAATACCACCGCTGTTGTCGTCTCTGTCTTCAATCCTTATTATATAGAAAACCTTTTACAACATTGTACTAATGCAAACTTATACCAGTACGCAGGCTTCTACCTGCAGAAGGCTGCAACGTTCTCTCGTTTTCCAGCTACAACTGGAAGGGAGCTCAACACGATCACAATTTGACCTCTCACAGGAAGAGAACTTGACCCTTGATTTCAACACCGGCTTCTCTTGGGTAGCTTCTACTTTCATACGAAGGCTTCAACCCTCGGATCACTTTACCCGAGACCCACGTTTCATGATTTTCATCTTTGGATCAAAACATCTTCAATACAACCCCTTAACATCAACAACCCAAAACTTCAATCAGAACAGCAATACCACTGTAACCAGAATATCAGAAATAACCCAGACTTCAGAGTAGATAATCAGATACACATTCAACCTTGAACAACCATTAATTCAGATACCATACGTTGTTTTTCTTTATGTAACCTGCGTATATACGCGTCTTTCTTCACACTAACCTGCGTATGCTTCAGTGCATGCTAGTTTTTATATTTTGAAATAATACGCGACTTTTCTTCACAGTTTCTGCGTATACACGCGCTTTTCTTTTCACCAACTAGCGTATGCTTTCTTTCAGAATCTGTTTAGACTCATATTCAGATCTGAAACTTTCAATTCAAACAATCTATCAGCAATGCAGAACTGTTTAGATAGTCACTCATCCTTCATCATGTTTTCTCAATCAGTGATTAGATTTGTTCCTTATCAAATCAGCAGCATACTCCATATTCAATCAACCCAGAACTTCAAGTAGACTTGACCGACAGCAGAGAGAAAACAGAAATCACAGAAGTAATATCTGTAGATAAGCTTCAGAAACCCTAACTTCCATACGCGCTTTTTATTAAGCGAACCCGCGTATATATGCGCTTTTACTGAGACAAACTAGCGTATATATCTGTAAAAGATAAACTTGCAGAGCAGACCAGATCTATTAACTTACCCAGATTTCTTCAATTTCTTCATCAGACTTGCGCCAGGTCTTCATCATTTCTTTTGCAGATCAGCATAGAGATTCATCATTTCTATATCTAGAGATCTTGAACTTTCATCATATCCATAGGTGCATCATAGATTCAGATCTATCAATTAAGAACAGAGTTCAACCATGCAGATATTCCTTAGAGGAATTTATTCATCAACAACCCTTACACATGCACACTTTGCACTATGATCTTCTTCTCCTTAAATAGATTTAGCTTTTACCAATACCATGAGCCAAAACCACACAACTTCCGATGGTATTCTTGGACGGAATCAAAGAAAACATACAGCACTCAATACTGTGTGCCAAAACCATGGTAATGCCCCTTGGTATTATAAATTTGGAGCGCAAAAGGGCATACGCGACTTGGGACGTACTTATCCGCGTGCATACGCGACTTGGCCTTTACAAACTCGCATATACATTGTGACATATTATATTTATCATTTCTCTGGCACTTACTGGAATTCTTTTCTCTATCACATCTGAACTAAACTGTAGATACATCATTCTTACATCTTTAACACGTAGGTTGCTATCCAAAGACAACTTCATCAAGTAGGTTGCCATCAAGGACAACACATTACATCATATTTCCAACAGCACCTCTAAAATCTACCATGGAACTCGACATGCACTTAAAGGAATCGAGCAAGTTGTGTTGAAAATTTGGCAAAATAGCAATACTTGGGCCGATAGGCCTTTCTTTTGAATCGGTTCACGATTCATTTCTATCTTCCCTTTTGTTATGCTTTTGACATGTGTCCAATCTGTTACTTTGCGCCCAATACTTCACACGCATGACATCTGTACAATTGTTTTACGCCGATAAATTCGCTAAATGTTGTTACAGTAAGAGTGGCTCCATGTCTCGCACATATGAAATTGCTTTTACAAACAAACATAGTTACCGATCAAACCGGAACTATTACCTCAAAATGAGAACTCTAACAAAAAAAATCAAAAAACCATGAAAAAACAACTTGAAAACGAAAAGTTGTATTCTGGAATAACCTTCTCTTTTTCTGAGTAATTTTTCAACATTTTTTAAAAATGAAAATAAAAGTCAGTTTATTTTGCAAAAAACACCTCGAAAACAAAAAATATTGAAATAAAAATTTATATTTAAAATGTTTTAAAAAAAAATGAAAAACACGTTTTAAAATAATTGAAAAAAAAACCAAATTCATTACATTTTTTAAATTAAAAAATTTTAAAAATAAAATTTAAAATTAAAAACATTTTTAACATTAAAATTTAAAAATATATTAAAAATAAATAAAAACAAAATAGAAATATTAAAAAAAAAACATAAAATAATAAATAAATTTTAAAAATTAAAATATACAAATAAAATTTTAAAAAGAAAAATTAAAATTTTATTAAATCAAAAACCAAAAAAATTAATTTAAAAATAAAGAATTAAATTTAAAAATATATATATTAATTTTTAATAAATTAAAAATTAATAAAAATTAAAAATTAAAATAAAAAACTTTATTTAAACTAAAATTTAAAAAAAAAAATTATTAAAATAACAAATTATATATATATATATATATATATATATATATATATATATATATATATAATTTTATTAATTAAATATATATATATATATATATATATATATATATATATATATATATATATAAAAAGATAAAAGATAATTTTAAAAATATATTAAATTTTAATTAATAAATAAATTTTAAAATAAAATTAAATAAAAAAATAGAAAATATATTAGTTGGTTCGAAACGCGTTTTTTTGTTGACAATATTTCATTGCATGTGATTACTACCGAAAGAATTTTATAACTTGTAACGATAGATCACAAAAGCCAAAATTCTAAAAACACTTTTAAAATTAAAAATTTTAAAAATTTAAAATTAATTAAAAATAAAAAATAAAAAATAAAATAAAATAATGTAAAAAAACAAATTAATTTAATATATATATATATATATATATATATATATATATATATATGACAATAGTAACTTGGAGGAAGTGTCTTCTTACAAGTACCTAGGAATTGATATTCATCACAAGCTCAACTGAAACTATAGCATTCAGAAAAGGATTAATGGGGGATAGAAAGCTTATTTTGGTCTTGAAAATAATTGTAAAACGGAAAACCTCGTAATGTGGGATAGAAAGAAGTTCCTCTTTGAAACTTTAGTCACTCATGTTATCTTATATGGATGTGAGGTTTGGGGTTGCAGCCTCTCTAGAGAATCCTGGAGAAAGATTGGGGAAATCCAGAAGCGTTATATAATGTATGACCTTAAAATTAAAAGCAATACACCCTATCCTATTTTCCTTATAGAAGTTGGTCTTTCCCCTATTGAAAGCCTAGCTATGACTAGGCTTCTGTTGTACAAGCACAAGCTCAATAGCATAGGAGACCATAGACTTCCTAAGCTAGCTTTAAATTCAAGCCAAAACCACCTAAGGCTTAAACAAGGTTGGTATAAAGACACCAAGGCCTAGTTAAACCATTGGGAGATCGACAAGAATGTTGCATTGCAAAACATCAATAACATTAAAAAAATTGCTACTTCTAAGTTCAAAGAAAAAATGTGGTGTGAGAAAGATCTAACAGCTATAAGAAAATTAAAGTATTATAAGGAGGTCATCAAACCCACCTTAGAAGATCAAAAGTATCTCTCTGTTTTAACTAGCTCAAAGAAGAAAATTAATATAGCCAAGATTAAAACAAACTCTCATGACCTCCATAGTGAAACGGGTCGTTGGACAGTTCCTAAAACACCATGGATGGAAAGGATCTGCGATCTCTGTGAGAATATGAACATCGAGGATGAAAATCACTTCCTCTTAGAGTGCCCCACGTACAAACACATTAGAGCTCAATTTCATAATTTTTGTTGCAATACTGATCTTCTTAGTCTTTTAAGATGTCAAAATTATAGTGAGCTCCGGAGGCTTCTCTCCAAGCTTTTTGAGCATAAAGATAAAATCTTAAATCAAATTAAATAACTCTTTTCTTTAGGTCCGATAGACCAAAGATTGGTCTCAGTGGACGTTAACCATCGTCATCATCATCAATTTAAATAATAGATAATAAATTTTATTTAATTAAAACATATATATGATAAACCACACTACCTGGTTCGAAACACGTCTACCAAATCTATTTTGATGTGATTTTCACCAAAAAAAAATTAATCACAATTTATGGATCACAGAAACAAAATTCCTAAAATATATATATATATATATATATATATATATATATATATATTAATAATAATAATAATAAATTTGGCCTTGAAATGGATTCTCAAAATCAACCTCACTGAGCCACTATCTATTTAAGGGTCATTCTGAGCACATTGTTCCCATCAATAACTATATGATGGATGGATTGAAATTGTCCTTCCAATTGAACAATGTTCACACCCTTCCCCGCTGAACATATTGTTTACAATGTTAACAGCTTATATCATTTTCCTCTTAGACTATTACAGCAATATATAGGCGTAGCCTAAATAGAAACTATTAACATTATCAAGTTTCACGGGACCTTCTGCAACAATGCCGGTGTAATCCATATAAGCATGGAGAATCCTAGTCTGAGTCAATCCACCGACCTGTAGTTTGATTCCAACTCCTCCGAACGCCGTCGCCTTATTATAACAGTGGAATGCAGTTATTACATTGGCCTGACCACTCACCAAAATCTCTACAGCAGCCGAGAAAATGACTACATCTGTTACAGCATTCTCTTTGCCCATGAGATTTATGGCAACACCATTGAATTGTCTCTCAATGGGGCTTCCACCCGCGGTAATGTGCTCTCCAAGAAACGAATTATGGATGAGTGTCTAGTCCCTGCCCTGAACCATGATTGCAGCCGACCTGAAATGCGAGATGTAGCAGCTATCTATGTGGAGTTCGATTCTCAGAATTGACATTCCACTGCCACCTGGGCCAGAGATCGAGATCGATTCTCGGAATCGACTTCCACATAGATCGCTGCTATATCTCTCATTTCAGGTCATATGCAATCATGGTTCAGGGGATTATGAGACACTCGTCCATAATTCTTTCATGGAGAGCACATTACCGCGAGTGGAAGCCCCATTGAGAACCAATCCAATTGCGAGTGGAAGCAACTATTTGGAAAAAATTACCAACTAGTACTGTCGAAAAGTGTGTCATTTAAAGGATGCAGCCCTCCAACAAGTCAAAGTGCAATGGAAAAACTCTACCAATCAGTGAATTTTTGTGATTAATCGCCGGTGCGCTTGTCGAAAAGTGTGTCGACACTTTAAATGTTTAAAAAATCTCGTGCGGCAAAGTTAAAAGTTGAAAAATTAATAATTTGACAATGAATTTTTAAAATGCGTGGGTAAGTTCTAAAAATCTCGTGCAGCAAGGTTAAAAGTTGAAAAGACAATAATTTGAAAATGAGTTTTTAAAGTCTGTGGTCAGTTCTGAAAGTTTTTGCAAACTTCATCGTATTCGAAAGGGAAAAATATCGTGCAGCAAGGTTAAAAGTTGAAAAACTAATAATTTGACAACGAGTTTTTAAAGTGCGTGGGCAAGTTCTGAAAATCCTGTACGGCAAGGTTAAAAGGTGAGAAAACAATAATTCGAAAATGAGTTTTTAAAGTGTGTAGTTAGTGCTGAAAGGTTTTGGGCCTGTCATTCGAAAGGGTCCGTGTGATATTTAATCTATTGTTGTTATTTATTTTAAATTTAATATTTTTAAGTTTTTTTTTTAATTTAATTTTAAATTTTAAAAAATGTTTTTTTTTTTTAATGGTTTTTTTTTCTTTTTTAATCTTAATTTTTTTATTTTAAATTTTTGTTTTGATTTTGTATTTGTTTTTAATTTAATTTTTTTTATTTTAAAAATTTTATTTTTATTTTTTTATGAGATAATTGTCATGGTGCATCTTATAAGGTATCTAAAAAGAATTGAGCAAATGGGAAGAGGTAGATGGCCGAAAGTTATTTCAATGAAAGTATGAGTGAAAGAAAGAAATCATGGATGAGACAAAACAACAAATGAATGCAAAAATGGAATAGTTACCTGAATGCATGTCCCACAAATAGCAAGGAGATAAAGAATTGTGCTAGAAAAGATCTGTAAGAGTATATGGGGAAAAGAGTTGAGTAGAAAGAAAAAGTATTATGTTTAGAAATTCAACCCCACTTGTGATCTCGAACAAAAAAAGTACATTGGAGCTAGCACTCCGTGGAGAGCAAAGGTTCTTATTGCTCAATTAAGAACTAACTCACATCAACCAACTTCAGTGTGAAACATGACACTGGAAGAGACTTAAAGAAACTTGGGAAGAAAGGGTATGTATTTTTTGCACCTCTGGGTAGTGGAATCATAAAAACATTTCATTTTCGAATGTGACGCTTTCAGAGACATAGGACGGTTACCATAGTATGTTAGCATCAATTTCGTGGCATTGTCTTTTCAGTGAGGGAACTGTTAGAAGGTTGGGTCTGCTCATCATCAATTTGAGTAAGAAAAGGATTAAAAAATAAGGAAACTACTGGTCCAATAGACTATTTGTCTCGTGGACGTTAAAGATATCATTCATTCATTTTTTTTTAATTTCAATTTTTAAATTTTAATTATTTTTTATATTTTATTTTAATTTTAATTATTTTTAAATTTTCTATTTTAATTTATTTTTTAATTATGTGTTTTTTTAATAACTTAAAAAAGTGTTTTGTGTTTTTATTTTTTATTTTTTTAATTGTTGTTTGCAAAATTGACTGTATACTAAAGAATTATTAAAGTTTTAAAAGGATCTGAAATTTATTATTTTTAAATTCTTTTATTTAATATTTTTAGGTTATTTAGTTTTTTTATTTTTATTTTAAAAATGTTTTTTCATTTTGTTATATTTTTTTTTTCAATTATTTTAAAATGTCTTTTTTTTTTCTTTTTTAATCTTGATTTTTTTCATTTAAAATTTGTGTTTTAATTTTCTTATTAATTTTTTTTTAATTTTAATTTTTATATTTTAATTTATCGTATTCGAAGTGGTCCATTAAAGTTTCAAAATGATCTTTTTTTAATTTATTTAATTTCTTTTGAAAATTTAATATTTTTAGGCTATTTATTTTTTTAATTTTTAAAATTTTAAATGGTTTAATTTAAAAATATATATAAATTTTTGTTATTTTTTTCAATTATTTTAAATGTTTTTTTTTTCTTTTCTTTTTTGTTTTTTAATCTTAAAATCTTATTTTTTTTATTTTAAAATTCGTCTTTTTTTACTTTAATTTTTTATTATTTTAAAATTTTATTTTATTTTTTTAATTTAAATTATTTTTTATTTTTTATTTTAATTTTTCTATTTAATTTTTAATTTTTAAATTTTAATTGTTTTAATTTTTATTTTTTTTCAACACATTTTTATTGGTTTTTTAATTATTTTTTTTATATTTGATTTTTTTTGTCATGTTTTTTAATTTTATTTTTAAGTTTTATTACCAACATGAAAATCATCACTCTAAACAAAAAATAGTTGATGCTGCATACACTTTTCAAAATTAGCATGAAAATCACAAATATTTTAAAACTGATGTTCATACAATGAAAACAACCATATTTTGTCCATATCAGAGTTCTTTTAATTTTGTAATTTCTGAAACAAAAACAAAAAGTAACAAACAAACAAAAATCCACAATGGAACATATTTGTTGCCATAAAAGGCGATGGACATATCTAATACAATTTCTTAGTGTGTAGATATTAAAATATACCACCATTCACCCATGCCAAAAGACTACGGAGGCAACAATGCTAGACTAGTAAACAAAAAACTTTCAAAACCATTTGACCACGTTGTTTTAACTTTATAAAATATGTTTCATATTACTATGATTTAACTAATTACGTATAAACCTATAAACCAATGCCAGACTCTTGAAAAAAACCTTTCAACTCTTGAACAAAAACTTTCAAAACCATTTGACCATGTTTTAACATATATGTTGCATATCACTACGATTTAACTAATACTTGTAAAAGTTCAAACATACAACAAAAACTTTCAACTCTTGAACAAAGACTTTCAAAACCATTTGACCATGTTTTAACTTTGTCAAATATGTTGCATATCACTATGATTTAACTAATACTTGTAAAACTTCAAACATACAACAAAAACTTTCAACTCTTTAATAAAAACTTTCAAAACCATTTGACCATGTTTTAACTTTGTCAAATATGTTGCATATCACTATGATTTAACTAATACTTGTAAAACTTCAAACATACAATGCTCACGAATGTTTATTTAGAATTTACTTAAGTATTTTATTTTTCAATTTAACTTCAAAAGATGTCATAAATATTAAATTAAAATAACTATCTATAAAATATTTTGATTTATTTATGTCTTTTTCTTGTCAATTAAATTTAATAAAAAAAATTATCAAATTAAATTAATTAAAATAAAATTTATATAAAATATTTTGATTATAAAATTAGTCATATTTACTTAAAGATATAATATTGATAAGTTATAATATTCTCCATAATATTATAACAAAAAGTTATTTACACATTAGAAATTACCTTCATAAAATGAGAATAAATCTTAAATTAAGAATTTTGTTATATATTTTCATAATTAATAATAAAATTAAAATAAAGCTATGACTTTAAAAAAAAAAAAATGCTTAGTTTCTTATAATATGAGATGCATCATAAAATAAGTGTTTATCAACTATTTAATTTATATGACTACACTAATATAATAATTATATGAAATAATTTAAATATAATTTCTATTACAAAAATATTATTGCTTTAAAATGTAAAATATTCAAATTATTACCTTAAAATATAAAATATTCAAAAAAACATTTTTTTAGAAAAATAACTTCAAATAAACTCCACTAAAAACAATTACATTGAGATAACCTAAATAAAATATGAAATAATGATATATTGTTATAAAAATTTGGTATGGAACTTTCACAACCAATTTTAAAACCATCCAAATTATTAGTTAAAAAGAAAAATCAAAATATATAACATTTTAATAAAAAAAATATAGTGTCAAGTTCAACTATAAAATATTCATAATAGCATCTTTGCTTCTTTCACAGCCTAAGAAAAGCATCTTTAATACATTTTATCATCATTAATATGTTAGATTTAAAATAGATCACCTCCCTTACGATAAGATTATATAGTTACCACCATTGGCATCTTTTACAATTTTTTATTTTAAAAACATCAAATCAATTATAAACTAAATCATTCCACTAAATTAACTTCATTGTTAGTTTTATGAGATTGAAATAAAAGTCCATTTGTAATAACAGTAAAAATGAATCTTTTTATACAAAGACCTCTTTATCCAAGGCCTTAACCTTTCACTTAGCACTTGTAACATTTCCAATGTAATAATTTTCTAAATAAAATTTCCAATAAATAATTTGTAGGATAACTTTTCACTTTTCCTAAATAATCTCTTTATTTTTATTTTATATGGATTTTAAAAATATTCTGTAAATTAAATATTATTAAGATTGTTTTTTATTTGTTTTAGTAATTTTATAAAATCATTATAATATAATTATTTTTATTATAAAATTATTAAACTAATAAAATAAATTAAAAGCTTAAAGAGATTATATACATATGTGTTTTATGATGTAGTAATTTCCAATTTTCACAAAAATAGCCCAGGATGGAGCATCTGCCCAAAAAGTAGAAACCAGACGTCTTTCTGAAAAATTCATTACATTTAACATAGAGAACAGCCAAAAGACAAAAACAAAAGAAGTAAAATTAAGTTGGCAAAACTTGTTTAGATGTCCATAAGATTGTCAAACTCATGGATAGTCTTTTATGTGTTATTTTACATTATTATTTTGAGTAAAGTTATCTATGATGTACTATGAAAACCTGCAGATCGGATATGCTTTACTGCCTTCACCATTTTCATTAACTGCGGTCCCCAAATATTTATGACCACCATTTTATTTTAAAAAATGTGATACACAACGGTAAATGTGAAGCTCAAAGACGATTGTATCATCCAAAATTCAATCTTCCAAACAAAAATTCACTTATTATTTGCTTGATTATGGAAACCAAATTACATTTTTTTCAATTTAACAATCCTATCAGCCTCTCTTTGCACCTTTTGGGGCAATTGCTAGTATATATACAAACAAATTGACACGGGCAAAAGCTCAACATTGTTAAGTTTGGTCAACCATTGAATACTTATCGCAAGACCTTGTAATAAAGAACAACCGATCTGAATCAAAGATCAGTCTGCAGGTTATGACATCTATTTACTCTTACCGAGTGAACTCAAACACTGTATTAAACACAACTAGACTAACAGCCTAAAAGAAAAAAGGTCACGTTGCTACATTTAGAACTCGTGTCATTGTAACTCGTTAACTTGCTAACAGATTATCAATATTAGTTTGTGTAACCCCCTAAAACTATAACAGATTTAGACCATATTTCAAAACTTTTCCTACACTACTGCCAGTAATAGTTTGTCAAAACTAACACTCAAAATTCCAAAAGGGATACTTCACCAAAGGAGAGATTTCATCTGCATCTTTGCATTATAAGATCTCCTGCCACCTTTGTCCTTTGAAGAATTTCTTGAAGCATGGGACCTCCTCGCACCATGGGCTGCTGCAATTGCTCGCTTCCTCTGCTTGTCTAATCGCCTATCAAGTTCAGGATCATCATCACTTGTAGCAGATTCATCATCTCCTCCTTCCTGGTTGAAAAGACATCCACTAATTGTTATCAAAATTGTTTCCAAGTACAATGCAAATAGAACTGAGATCCTAAGTTTAATTTCAGTTACTGCTAGATGAAAAGAGTGCAATTTAACAGTGCAAATATTCTTAGAAAAGAAATACTAACTGAGATGCCATATTAACAACATAATATCACCATGTTATGCTCTCCTATATTTCAAAATTTCGAGTCATCAGCATTCATTCCTATTGACCACAATGACTCAAATTATCATTATTGCAACAAGGTACCCTCATCATATAAATACCACGCCTTAAACCACATCATTAAAGATACTGCACTTCTTTAAGAATTTATTCTGTGCTACTTCTGAGGGTCCCTAAGATCTGCTCATACTTTATAGATGATCTGTCTGGACCATGATCCAAATGATAAAAAATGGTCATTGCCAAAATTAAACCTGAAATAATGCTACCTAACATCAATCACTGATAGAGAATCAAGAAATGAGCATAGATCGGCACAAGGAAGACAGATAAGCAACATCAAAGAATGGCAATATAAACTACAAAGAGTATTTGACAGGAGTCCTGCAACAAGAAATAAAAAATAACGGTATGAATGACATAAGGTGAATTTAAGTCATGTTGACTTCAGTGCAACCAACAAGATAAGCATCACTGACTGTTTTATCAGATGCGGAGAAGGCAATAAAAAATTTCGACCGAGACAAAGCATCTTGTGAGATCAACCTCTCAAGTCAAGGAAGTGCATCTGGAGCTATGCACGAAACTTGGAAACAATTAAGGGTTTCCAAAACTGGTAAGCCATGGAAACATGAGCCCCCAAAACTTTAGGGCACATAAAATACAAACATTTCATAAAAGTCCCCTCTTTTAAATATCAAATTATCAGGAAACCAGAATGAATATATCAAGATTACTCCCTATGCTCCAAAAATCAGTAAAATCCTGTGTTGTTGTAGGATTCAGGAAAGCTATTTCTGTTGAAGAAAATGTGATAAATGTTAGAGAGCAGGTTTGATTATGTTAATGAGGGGAAGTAGTTAATTTTTTTTGATATGTTTACCTCCTGTGAGCTGACTGGGGCTCGCAAGGTACCAGCAATCTCACTCCCACATAAGTTGCTTGAAGGTGGGACGAGATGTCTCCAAATATTTTTGTAACAGCCAATCCCACTGATGGCTGGATTTTGCCATGTAAATACATGATTGTGAGTACATTTCAAGTTAAAAAAGTGCTGAGTAAGGGACACGGATTCCAAAAGGGACTGAGGGAGATTAATTGCTTGGGAAATTCAGCTTACTTACTGAAGGAAGAAAACTGGACAGTTTGCAAAGCCATTGAAGACTGGTTGTTGAGCTTTAAATGCTCTGGAATGGTGTGTTGCAGAGATGGTTGTTGTAAATTTATGAACTGCAGGCAAGGGACAAAAGCCCATGCTGGCTTGGGAAAACACAACAAGGCAACTAGGATGCAAGGCATGGAAAAAAAAAAGGAGAGACTGCGTGGAGAACGGCGGAAGAGAAAACCTCAGTTTTGCTCAGCGAGGAGGAAACGAGGAGCGAGTTTTGCTCAGTTTTGCTCAGCTTTCAAGTGTTAAGCTTATTCCTGGTAAACAACAACAAGTTCAAGTGTTGGGAGGAGTCTGACTTCTTCCTTTACTCTCAAGGTGCCATAATCCTTCGATGAAGCAATAGGAGCACCAGAGGAGTTCTCCTTCAGGTGAGGGTAAATCTACGGATACCTCAGGGGGCTGGAGGGTGGATATGGCGTTCTCTAGATTCCCTTGACAGCCTGGGGTAGAAGTTTAGCCCTTGGATTCTGGAGGAAACTCTGGAGGTCTCCATTGCCTGTCATTTAACAGTGGGTTCTGGATTCCCTTCATTGGGTGGAACCACTTTGTTGCATGCTGCCAGGGTGGAGGTGAGACCTTTGGACTCCCTGGAGTATGTGGGTGTGTTTCTGGATGGCTAGAGAGAGTGGAGGTTATAAGTCTAAGGAATCCCTGAACTTGGTCAATTGCAATTGATTAGTTGAAAGGTGGCGGCAGCAGACCGTTGGATTCCCTGTTTATTGTTGATCATCATTTGTTAGACAAAGGGTGGAGGCAATAGGCCTCTGGATTTCCTGAATGCAACTCACTGTCGAGTAGCTAGTGGGTGGAGGTAGGAGGACCTCAGAAGTCCCTGTTTCAGCTGACAGATGTTGATTATTCCCTTGAACAAGACCACCTCAGCCCCTTCGGATCTGGCTCAGGGGTGACAACTGCAAATAGCTTGGCTGCAGTTATCTACAGTTGGGTGGAGAGTTGAAGTCCCGAACTCAGTCGCCCATCAACCGCATTAATTAAAGATTATTTCTTATGCGAAACCTTGTATGATCTCATGGTTGATTATTATGATTCTAAGTTGATTACATGCTTGTTATAGACAACTTATGTATGTGATTGGCATATGGTGATATGTGATGGGATGTTGTAATCTTGTGTCAATTGATCTGAATGAACTGCAATATATTAAGTGATAATTGTATAATGAAGTCAGACAGTAGTAGGGAGGACTTATCCTTCAGAATCTGACCTCTGGAAGCTACCAGAATGTTGTGGAATTCAATGAAAATCATCGAAGTCACAGCAGGTCGGGAGCTAAGACCCGACTAGGTCGTATTTCGAGAGGTTGGGATAGTCCCCTGAGGAAATGGTTCATCAGGGAAGTCGACCCCGACTAGGGCGGAGGTCGGGAGGTCAATCAGTCACCTGAGGAAGTAGTTCATCAAGGAAGCTGACCCGACTAGGTCGGAGGTCAGGAGGTCAGGAATCGGGGGTCAGGTTAACTTTGGAAGTTTTGCACTTCGAGCGGAGGCCAACCTGACCTGATGGTGGGCCCGCTATCACTACAACCAATGGTAGATTGCCACGTGGCAACTTTCTGATGTGGTCAGGGGGAGTGGAGCCCACTTTGAAAGACTATTTCTCTCTATCTAAGCTCGGATTGGGATGAAGTTATGTGTCCAGATTTGTTTCAACAAGATGAACGCAATAGTGATGATAGTTTTGGGTTTAGAGGAGTTCCACGAAAGTCGAAAATTTTATACCCCATCGTCATAACAGTCTTTTGAGGGTTGAGTATTGAGAGTGACCGCCTCTTGGTCATGGGTTTGAGTAAGGGGTGTTGTTACAGGTGGTATCAGAGCATGGTTTAGCACTTGGACTAAATGGGCCTAGTCATATGTGAATGTTTAGAAAATTATCTAATAAGTTGCTTACGTGTTAAAAGTCGGTTTAAAATTATTCGACTTAAGTCTATGCATGTCGATGATTTATTGTTTGATGATGTTATGAACACACTGACATGGTTGTTATGAGGAAGTCGAGATCTCCATGGCAACCCCATGATTTTATGATTATTTATAAAATGTCTAACAATGTGTGATTGACAACACATTACAAGTAGCCTAAAACAAAGATAGTGCAACAATGGTGATAGGGATGGTACAGTATCATTCAGACTAGTCACAGCATGGAAGCGAATGGTTCAAGGCTAATGAAGAAGAGAGATCAGTCGACCAAGGGGGACGAAATCAGTCTCTGAATTGGTTGGACACCTTGAGAAGCCTAAGGGATGAAGTTAGGAGTTTCAAGGCAGATAATGAGAAGTTGGTGAGAGCTCAAGAAAGGCAGGCAAGGATAAATGCAGTCCTTCTACAAAGCCTTTCAAATTTGTAGAAGTAGAGACAATCTGATGAGAGGGTCAACCATAGAGGTAGGAGGAGCCCTCGAGAACCTGAAGGTAGCAGATCAAGGAAGAGGCATAGGCCTAGAAGCGAAGACATGGTGCCAGGAGGTGCACCATTGAGCACACCTAGAGGTGGGACCAGCACACATGTGCATGGGACTAGTAGGCCATCTAGCTCTACTACTAGAAGGCACTATCATTATTCTCGCCATCACCATCAACAAAAAGGGAAGGATAAGGACTATATGCCAGAGAAGTTCAGGAAGGTCGAGCCACCCACATTTGATGGAGATATGAAGAAATTAGAAAAAGCAGAAGCTAGGTTGTTGGGCATGAAGAAGTTTTTCAGAATTCATGATTACTCTGAAAACATGAAAGCAAGGATTACCACTTTCAGTTTAAAAGGGAAAGTAGACATCTGGTGGGAGGACTTGAAGAACGGATGAGGCATTGTTGAGAAAGAGTTGAATAGGGAGGAATTCAATAAACTCTTTAGAGAGCATTATTTATCTGAGCATTACTATGACGACAAAGCTAAGGAGTTTTATGAACTCAGGATGGGGCAGATGATGGATGATGAGTATGTCACCAAGTTTTTGGAGTTGTTGCAGTATGTACCTTACCTCAAGGACGAGAAGGAAAAGATTCAAAGGTTTTTAAGTGGTCTTCCCATAGTCTTCTAGGATAAGATTGAGTTGTTGGAGTCGTGGACTCTAAGTGATGTTGATCTGTATTTATGAAAAAGGTATTATTGACGTCCATGTGAGCAGCTTATGTTACTTAGTGCAATAGATCGAAAATATTGCGAATAACATAAACAACATAAGCAATGAAAACACAGTCAAACACATTAACACAGCAAGAATTTAATAACGGAGTTCACCAGACTTCCTAGCTACATCTCCAAGTCTTTAGCTTCCAGTGTTGACTGCTTTATTTTGTCTTCAAAATGCTTTTACAAGTATGAGCTCAAAAACAGAAACTCAAATGAGAAAATGAACCTCACCATTGCGACTGGCTCAAAATTTCGGTCAAAATGAGTATAAACTTGCCTATATTTCGCCACTGTGGCCTCTAGACCACCAGGAGAATCCAAAACCACCTCTGCCTTGCACAAAACCACTTATGCCTGCTCAAAACCACTTCTGCCTGCACAAAACCACCTCGATCTGCGCGCTCCTAGTTTGGGCGGATTCGGCTCTGTACCTGCATAAATAAGTTTCGGGCGGATTCGGCTCTATATCTCCGTTCAACTCCGGTGGTTACGAACTATACATATAACATATATATTAAATATATATGCGGTGGCATCATATATCTGTTGGTTCGTTGTACATTATATATATTTGCAATGGTTTGATATATATTGTAATATTTATATGCGGCGGCATTAAATGTAAAGCCCGGCGGTCACGTTGATACATCCGGCGGTTCGAAACCATATATAGCACCATATATATTTGTTAATATAGTGCGCCTTAAACCTTGGATAAGGTTTATCCTATGGTTTGTTACCTATATATTAATGCCAATACATATGCGCCCAATATTTAATACAAAACCTTTGCTTTGAATGCCAATTGAAGTGTTGGCCCAACCGATAGCAATCTCCAACGAAAACTTAGCCATTCCGGGAGGTCAGGGGTTCGATCCTCCCTAACCTCCAAAATTTTGGAAACAAGGCCAACCTGGGCAAAATCCGGGTTGCCACATGTCAACCCCGGATTGGCCCATTTCAACCAATCACAATCTGACACATCATTGATCTGTTGACATCACCCTGGACAGGTGGCGTGTTCCCGGGATGACTCGTGTCCTACTGACGTCATCTTTGACCGTTGAATTTGATCGTTGACTTTTTGCCATTTTACCCTAGTTTGCCATAAACTTTGACTTGCAATATCTTTGTCATACGAACTCAGTTTTACGCATCGTTCGCACCATTGGAATCCTGTCGACAAGCACTTTAACTTGATCCCATTTCCATCTGCATTTGAAGACTTTGATCTGGAGGCAAAACTGAATCCATTTTGGATCACTCCTCCCCACTGGAAAGCTTTTGGACCACCAAAAGTTGGTTTTAGCTGTCGAGTAAGTGAGGATATGTTTCCTTCACTTTTCCAATTTCTATCCATCGTGATTTTCTTGGATTTGTACCTTTAAGTCCAACTCGAAGATACTCAACTTCTCCTCGTCGCGAAGTCCTTATCCTCCTGTCAAGAATTGTGTCCTCCTATAACTCGTTGAGATACTCTGGTGAAAAATCTTCGATGGAAGGTACTTGACTTTGCTCTTTTGGATCTTCAATCAATGAAGGTTCATACAATCGCAAATTTTCCACATTTACGACAGAATAGATCAGCATATAAGTTGGTAGATCAAGGCGGAAAGCATTCTCACCAATTTTGTCAAGAATTTTGAAAGGACCATATCTAATTGGTTTCAACTTCTTACCTTCCCCTTGAAGTCTTTCCTTGCTGATGTACAACCAGACTTGATCACCAACTTGAAAACTATGCTCAACTCGATGCTTGTCGTGCCTCGCTTTATACTTTGCTTGGCTCTTTTCCAGTTGTTCCTGTACTTCCTAGTGAATTTCCTGGATCTGTTCAATGAACTTGGTTGCTTTGTCCACATCGTTGTGTCCATCAACTGCTATGTCTTTACCAAAGACAAAATCCAAGGAACACTTTGGTTCAAAACCAAAACAAGTCTCAAATGGAGATCTCTGAGTAGAAGAATGTTTCGCATGGTTGTAAGCATGTTGTACATAACACAAATGCTCATCCCAAAGCTTGGGATGCTTGCTGCAATAACCTCGAAGCAATTGTACCACTGTCCTGTTTACCGCTTTTGTCTGGCCGTCTGTTTGCGGATGAAATGTCGTGCTCTTCTTTAACCCGGTGTCCATGAGTTCCCATAAACTTGACCAAAATTTCCTGACAAATCGAGAATCTCGATCAGATACAATAGAGGTGGGTAACCCAAAGTGAACCCATACATTTTGAAAGAACAACTTTGCAGTTTGTTTAGTTGTGACCTATTTAGTACATGGTGTCAAAATACACATCTTACTGAACCCATCCACAACTACATACAAATAATCATGACCTTTCCTAGACATTGGCAATCCCCCAACAAAATCCATGGATAAACTTTCCCAAGGACGAGAAGGAATTGGAAGTGGATTGTACAAGCCTAATTTTATGTTACTTGGCTTGCTTGTAGCACACATAGTACATCCTCTAATATATCTTGAAATTGTTTCATACATTCATGGCCAATAGCAGAATCTTAGTAATTGTACAAATGTTTTACTTACACCAAAGTGACCTGAAATTAGAGAAGTATGTGCTTCTCGAATCACATTAACTCTTTCAATTTGTTGAATGCATAATTTTCCCAAATGATATAAGAGTTTGTCCTTTATGAAATAATCCAATTCTTCTACCTGCTTGCCATGACTTAAAGTTGCATATACATCCTTAAAATCTGTCTCTTGAGCATACTGTTCAATATAGCTTTCGTGCATTACTAAATTATGCTTAAGAATTGTGGATGCATTTATGATTGGTCTTGATAACATGTCTGCAACCTTATTATGTATGCCTTTCTTATATCTGATTACAAGATTAAATTGCTGTAAGAAACCCATCCAACGATAGTGTCTTGATTGTTGCAATTTAGTTTGTGTGTGTAAATATTGTAGTGGTTGATGATTTGTATGTATGATTGTTTCTTTTCCCATTATGTAATGTTTCCACTTTTTAACACTCTATACTAATGCATATAATTCCTTATCGTATGTAGGATAGTTAACTGTCGCTGATGTGAATGTCTCAGAATGAAAGCATATAGGCTTTGTGTGCTGCATCAACACTGCCCCCATGGCATATTCACTTGCATCTGTCTCGATCTCAAATGGATACTGAAGATCTGGCAGTGCTAGTACTGTCGTTGTATTGATCCTTTCTTTCAATGTGTCGAAGGCTTTCTGTTGTTTGCCTCCCCACTGAAACACCTGTTTCACACTTGTCAAAGCATGTAAAGGAGTTGCAATCAAAGAAAAGTTAGAAATAAACTTTCTCCAGTATTGTGCTGCCCCTAAGTAACTTCTAACTTCTGTAGCAGTATTGGGCTTAGGCCAATTTACAATGACTTCGACCTTAGAGGGATCTATCTTCAATTCACCACCCCCTACAATATAACCCAAATAATTTAAAGATGTCCTGCCAAATTCACACTTTGACAGTTTTACAGAGAGATTTTCTCTTTTTAACACATCTAAAACCTGCTTTACATGTTTTATATGTTCATCCGATGTCTTACTGAAAACAAGAATATCATCTAAGTAGACTATTACAAAATCATCTATAAATGGTCTAAAAACATCATTCATGACACGCATGAATGTAGCTGGAGCATTGGTCAAGCCGAAAGGCATAACCATCCATTCATAGAGCCCTTGCTTCGTTTTGAAAGCAGTCTTCCATACATCTTGTTCTGAAACCCTAATATGATGGTAGCCGCTTCGCAAGTCTAACTTAGTGAAGTAAACTGCATCTTTCAACTAATCTAATAAATCGTCAATGCGAGGAAGAGGATAACGATTCTTTATTGTTATTTTATTTAATGCTCGAAAATCAATGCACATTCTCCACGAAACATCTTTCTTACATACCAACACAATAGGCAATCCGCATGGTGAGCTTGGTCGAATAAACCCTTGATCGAGCAATTCTTGTACTTGCTTCTTTATCTCTACATTCTCTAGAGCCGATAACCTGTACATTCCAATGTTAGGAAGAGGAGCATCTGGCTGCAAATAAATCTCATGTTCTATCTGTCGCTTGGGAGGAAGCCCTTTAGGCTCTTGAAACAAAATATCATAATCAGAAACAACTTTAACTAAATCTGCTTTTTGTTTAGGATTATAGCCTTGAAAAGCATCGGATTTATCAGGATCCTTTGCTTTCACAATCATAAGTAAAAATTGTTTACTTGAATTTATAATTCTTTTCATCTGTCCTGAATTTATGAGAGTGTAGTTATCTTTGAGTTTATGAGCTCTTAATACATATTCGATTCCATCCTTAGTGAGTTGATACTTATTCGCCCTTCAATAGAAGACAACATCTCTATCACACAAGTATGGACTCCCTAGTACAATTCCACATATATCCAATGGGACAATATCTAGTTCAACCTCATCTACAAACTCCGATCCAATTGCAAAACGAAGTTTGCATTGTTTCGTAACCTGTAGTTTAGTTTTATCACAAACCCAACCCAATGGGTATGGCTTTGAATGAGGTTTAGTTTCAATATCCAATTTCTTTACAATTGATTCAGCAATCAAATTAACTTGAGAGCCACTATCAAACAAAGTATCAATTTTAGTATGCTTGGAAACGACTCTAATATGAAATAGCTCATTTCTTTTCCTCTCATTACTTTCATTATCAACAAAATGCGAAGAAGTACTTGTAGATGCTTGAGAGTTTTTACCTTTTATACCTGTAGTTGTAATTGTTGCTTCGTCTCCTGAATCTGATCCCAAGTCCTTTTGCATAGTAGCAGCATTCTTTCGCTCTTTATTCCCGAACATTTTAGGTTTCAATTCTGGATGCAGTACCCAGCAGTGTGCCTCATCATGTCCTTCTTTCTTACAATGAGTGCATGCAGGGTTTTCTTTCTTCACAGTGTTTGCTTTCCTTTCCTTCCATTTTTGTTTCTTCTTTTCCTTATTCTTGATTTCAGTAGATTTAGATGACTTTCCAACATCATGAGACACATTTTTACCCCTAGCTTCTAGATGAGTTGATTAAACTGATACATCATCTAAGCTAGTCGGATTAAACATCAGTATGGCATGCCTCAAATAACTATGTAGGCCACCTATGTATTTCAATAATGTTTCTAGTGAGTCCAATGATATGCCTAGTGTCAAAGCTCTTTTACGACACTCCGGAGTATAACTTTGCACACTTTGACCCTTTAACTGGCGCAATGTTTGCCAACTCATCATAGCTTGTTGCATATAAGCCAAAGGATAAAATTGGTTTTTAATAGCAGAAACAAATTCATTCCATGTCAAAATGATTTTACCATGTTTCTGAAGATCTGCTTATGTCTTACCTTCCCACCATACAAGTGTGGTTCCTCCAAGACGAAGGCTAGCAAGCTGGATCTTATTTCTTTCTGAAACAACTTTCTGTACCCTGCTATAAACTTCAATCTATCTTATCCAATTATCAAGCTTTTCAACGTTAAGTTCACCATCATAAACTGGCAAATCAAATTTTACATCTAATTTGATCAAAGAGGATTTCTTACTCTTCTTCTTTTTAGAAGAACTAGATTTATGAGAAGAGGACGATGATGACGATGATGGTGATGATGGAGGAGATGGTGGAAATAATGAATAAGGCTTTTCACCTGATTCTTTGTCTGGTTTAGGTGATGAAGTGCCTTCACCTTTGCCCTTTTTAAACTCCTTATACATCTCTTCTACCATCGCACGTATTGTCATAAAGTTGTCCAAGAACTGAGCTTCTGTTCCCAATACGTTTCTTCCGTCATCTTCTTTTGCGAAAATACCCTTCCAATCTCTGGATTTGCTTCAACAAGTTCTCCTTCACCTCGCTTGGACTTTGACCTAGTAAGCATCCAATCTTCACATGACACTGTCAAACCTTTAAAAATTTAACCCTAAGCTCTGATACCACATGATCTGTATTTATGAAAAAGGTATTATTGACGTCCATGTGAGCAGCTTATGTTACTTAGTGCAATAGATCGAAAAGATTGCGAATAACATAAACAACATAAGCAATGAAAACATAGTCAAACACATTAACACAGCAAGAATTTAATAACGGAGTTCACCAGACTTCTTGGCTACGTCTCTGGGTCCTTAGCTTCCAGCGCTGACTGCTTTATTTTGTCCTCAAAATGTTTTTACAGGTATGAGCTCAAAAACATAAACTCAAATGAGAAAATGGACCTCACCATTGCAACCGGCTCGAAATTTCGGTCAAAATGAGTATAAACTTGCCTATATTTCGCCACTGTGACCTCCAGACCCCCAGGAGAATCCAAAACCACCTCTACCCTGAACAAAACCACTTCTACCTACTCAAAACCACTTCTGCCTGCACAAAACCACCTCGGTCTACGCGCTCCTAGTTTGGGCGGATTCGGCTTTGTACCTGCATAAATAAGTTTCGGGCAGCTTGTAACGCAAGCATCACCATGTAGCGTAATTGGCTTGGCGCTCCGTTTGAAAACATTGCATATAAATGTTTTGGAGGTCGGCGGGTTGAAACCCTCGACCGTCCGTTGAACTCCGGTGGTTACGAACTATACATATAACATATCTATTAACTATATATGCAGTGGCATCATATATCCGTTGGTTCGTTGTATATTATATATATTTGCAATGGTTTGATATATATTGTAATATTTATATGCGACGGCATTAAATGTAAAGCCCAGTGGTCACGTTGATACATCTAGCGGTTCGAAACCATATATAGCACCACATATATTTGTTAATATAGCACGCCTTAATCCTTGGATAAGGTTTATCCTATGGTTTATTACTTATATATTAATGCCAATACATATGCGCCCAATAATTAATACAAAACCTTTGCTTTGAATGCCAATTGAAGTGTTGGCCCAACCGGTAGCAATCTCCAACAAAAACTTAGCCATTTCGGGAGGTCAGGGGTTCAATCCTCCCTGACCTCCAAAATTTTGGAAACAAGGCAAAACTGGGCAAAATCCGGGCTGCCACATGTCAACCCTGGATTGGCCCATTTCAACCAATCACAATCTGACACATCGTTGATACACTGACATCATCCTAGACAGGTGGCGTGTTCTCGAGATGACACGTGTCCTATTGATGTCATCTTTGACCATTGACTTTGACCATTGACGTTTTGCCATTTTACCCTAGTTTGCCATAAACTTTTACTTGCAATATCTTCGTCATACGAACTCGGTTTTACACGTCGTTCGCATCATTGGAAACCTGTCAACGAGCACTTTAACTTGATCCCATTTTCATCTGCATTTGAAGACTTTGATCTAGAGGCAAAACTGAATCCATTTTGGATCAGATGCAATCAAGAAATTAAAGCATTTTTTTGAGCAGGCCAGACGTAGACCAAAAACTTAGGGCATAGGAGGCAGCGAGACAACGCTAATAAGGCAAGGACCTGGCTAAGAAGCATGTTGAGAAGAAGGAAAATAAATAACAAGCTTTTGTGAATCGATTTCAGCAAAAATTGAGCTCTGTTAATAAAAATAATGTGCAGCAGGGTTTGGCAGTGCAACAAGGAGCATAAATGAAGGAACCTCTTCGATGTTGGACATGTGGGGAAAATCACAAAAGGAAAGCTTGGCCACACCAACGCAGCGCAGGATAGAAAATTTATAATATTCGAGAGGCTCGAATGGTGGGAGAAGTGGTTCAAAGTTTGCCTAGGATCTACTCAACAGTAGACAATCGACAAGCAGATCATCAAGCATCCATCATTGAGATGGAAGGTAAACTAAGTGATCATAATGTTTCAATTTTAATAGATCTCAGTTCAAATTACAGTGATATCAGCCCAAAAGTCGTGAAAAAATGTAAAGTGATTATAGAGCAATATGAGGAACCATGGTTGCTTCAGTTGGCAACCGAAACCAAAAGGTGAATTCGCCATTGGGTGAGGTTTGGTACGTTTGAGCTCTGCGGAATGCCCACATCAGCCCACTTAAACGTGTTGTCGTTGGGGAAGTATAGCTTGTTGTTGGGCATGGCTTGGTTATACAACCATAGGGCTAAAGTGGATTGCTTCGAAAAAGCAGTTGAATGTTTGGATGAGGCTAGGGAGCACAAAATTCTACAATGAAAAAGGAAGCCAACATTGGTTAGGATCATTACGACAATGCAAGCTAAGCGTAGTCATTGGAGGGACTGTAAATTGTTTTGTGTTCAGATTTCTCAGGACAAAGAAAGAAAGGCCAACGTAGGTCAAGTAGATAGTGAGTTGTCAAAAAGGTATCTAGTGTTGCAACGTTTCGAGGATGTGTTTCCCATTGAGCTGCCAGGGTTACCTCCTCACAGAGAGATCGACTTCTCCACTGAATTGATTCATGGATCACCACCAGCATGCAAAGCACCCTATAGGATGAGTACACTTGAGCTGATGGAATTAAAATTGCAGTTGAGGGAGATGTCAGATAAAGGGTATATTCGGCCATGTGTGTCATTGTGGGGAACCCCAGTCATGTTTGTAAAGAAAAAGGATGGGACCCTTCACCTTTTTATTGACTACAAGCAACTAAACAAAGTGACAATTAAAAATCAATATTTGTTGCCACGGATTAACGATCTATTTGATCAGTTGCAGGGGGCAGCAGTTTTCTCCAAGATAGATTTGAGGTTTGGATATCATCAGATGCGCATTAAAGAAGAAGATATTCACAAGACCGCTTTCTGGACCAGGTATGGGCACTGTGAGTTTGTAGTGGTACCCTTTGGGCTTACTAATGCCACTGTCGCTTTCATGTGTTTGACGAACAACGTATTGCGTCCTTACTTGGAAAAGTTTGTTATTGTATTTTTGGATGACATCCTAGTTTATTCAAAGACAGAAAAAGAGAATGAGAAACATTTGGCAGCAGTGCTATAGTGGTTGCAAGAGCATAAGCTTTATGCAAAGCTCAGCATCTGTGAAGATACATTATTTGGGACATGTCTCCAAGGAAGGGATATCAGTTGACCCAGAGAAGATCAAGGCTATAATGGAGTAGCCAACTCCAAGGAATGTGAACGAGGTCAAATCGTTCATGGGATTAGCAGGTTATTACAGGAGGTTCATTAAGAATTTCTCCAAGACTGGGTATCCTATTACAACATTGCAAAGAAAAGGGAAGAAGTTTGACTAGACAGCGAAGTGTGCAACAAGCTTCGAGCAGCTAAAGCAACTGCTCACAACTGCACCAATGTTGAAGATTGCAAACCCTGGTAAGGATTTCACAGTTTGCACAGATGCACGCAAGGAAGGAGTCGATGGAGTCTTGATGCAAGAAGGACAAGTAGTTTCATATGAGTCCCGGAAGTTGAATGAGCATGAGGTGAACTATGTGACTCATGACTTAGAGTTGGCAACCGTCATTCATTCACTAAATATGTTGAGGCATTACCCTCTTGGCAGGAAGTTTACTCTTATGATAGATCGCAGTGGACTCAAGTATCTATTTGAGCAACCCAAGCTAAATGTGAGACAGGCTAGGTGGTTAGCCACACTCAGTGAGTTTGATTTTGAAATCAAGTACTTCAAAGGCAAAGAAAACAAAGTTGTTGATGCACTCATCCGAAGAATTCAATAAAACCATTTATCCGTTGTAAGTTCCTTCAGGACAAAGCTGGTGGAAAGGATCAAAAGCACAAGACCGCAGGATGAAAAGTATCAGCAGATGAAAGAGAAGTTGCTACAAGGCAATGAGGATAGGGAGTATCAGCGCATTGATGACAACCTAATTAGATTTAATAGCATAATTTATGTGCCACGTGATGATAAGTTAAAAACGCTTTTCATCAAGGAGTTTCATGTCAAGCCTTATTCAAGCCATCCAGGATACCAAACAACACTTAAGAAATTTTATTATTGAATTTGAAGAAAGAAGTAGTTGATTTTGTGGCCAAGTGCATAAGAGTGTCAACAAGTAAATGTTGAATGTAAACATCCAACAGGGCTATTGCAGCCCATTCCTATTCCGGAATGGAAATGGAAAGTGATTTCTATGGATTTCATCTCAGGTTTGCTACGAACTTCCAAGCAACATGATGCAATCATGGTAGTTGTTGACAAGTTGAGCAAGGCAACTCATTTTGTGGCAGTAAAAACCAATAACTCAGCTGGTGAGGTGGCACAGATATTCATAAAAGAGATTGTGAGGCTCCATGGTATTCCCAAGAAGATTGTTTTAGATAGAGATGCCAAGCTTACTTCCAAGTTTTGGAAGGATTTGTTTCCCAGTTTGGAGACGGAATTAGCATTTAGCACGGCATATCATCCACAGACAGATGGACAAACTGAGAGGACTAACAGGATTCTTGAAGACATGTTGAGGAATACCTTCTTGCATCAGCCATTGAAGGTTGGTTGTTGAGATTTAAATGCTCTAGAATGGTGTGTTGCAAAGATGGTTGTTGTAAATTTATGAATTGCGGGCAAGGGACAAAAGCCCATGCTGGCTTGGGAAAACACAACAAGGCAACCTGGATGCAAGGCATGGAAAAAAAAGGAGAGACTGCGTGGACAACGGCGGAAGGGAAAACATTAGTTTTGCTCAGCGAGGAGGAAACGAGGGAGAGCAATGGCAGAGAGAGAAAGAAAAGAAAAACTATCACGCACAAGCAGATGGCGCCAAGGAGCAGAGAAGGGAAAACTCCCTTGGACAAACAAACAGAGAGAGAGCACGAGGTCCTGTGGACAACAGATAGAGAGACTCGAGAGCAGAAAAAAAAGGAGCAATGCAAAGTGTTATGCGCACACAGCGAGAAAAGAGCAGAGGCGGCTCGATTGGAAGAAACAGAAGCAAATTAGGGTGTTGTTATTCCTGGTAAACAACAACAAGATCAAGCATTGGGAGGAGTCTGAATTCTCCTTTACTCTCAAGGTGTCATTATCCTTCGATCAAGCAATAGGAGCACCAGAGGAGTTCTCCTTCATGTGACGGTAAATCTCTAGATACCTTAAGGGGTTGGAGGGTGGAGATGGCGTTCTCTGGACTCCCTTAACGGCCTGGGGTAGAGGTTTAGCCCTTGGATTCCTAGTAAAGGAAACTCTATAGGTCTCCATTGCTTTCCATTTAACAGTGGGTTTTGCATTCCCATAATTGGGTGGGACCACTGTTTTGCATGCTACCAGGGTGGAGGTGATACCTCTGGCCTCCCTGGAGTAGGTGGGTGTGTTTCTAGATGGCTAGAGAGAGTGGAGGTTGTAAGTCTAAGGAATCACTGAACTTGGTCGATTGTTATTAATTAGTTGAAGGGTGGAGGCAGAAAGCCTCTAGATTCCCTGTTTATTGTTGATCGTCATTTGTTAGACAAAGGGTGAAGGCAACAAGCCTCTGGATTTCCTGAATGCAACTTACTGCTGAGTAGCTGGTGGGTGTAGGTAGACCGTAGGAGGACCTCAATAGTCCCTGTTTTAGCTAACAGATGTTGATTATTCCCTTCAGCAAGACCTCCTCAGTCCCTTGGGATCTGGCTCGGGGGTCACAACTGCAAGTAGCATGGCTGCAGTTGTCTACGGTTGGGTGGATAGTTGAAGTCTCGAACTCAGTCGCCCATCAACTACATTAATTAAAGATAAGTTCTTATGAATAACCTCGTATGATCTCATGGTTGATTGTTATGATTCTAAGTTGGTTACATGCCTGTTATAGATAACTTATGTATGTGATTGGCATATGGTTATATGTGATGGGATGTTATAATCCTTTGTCAATTGTTCTGAATGAATTGCAATTCATTCAAGTGATAATTGTATAGTGAAGTCACATAGCAAGGAGGACTTATGCTTGTAGTGTCAGAATAGCACTAGGCCATTTAGTGGGCAGTTTCCTGGTTGTATATTCCATTATGGAATGATGGAGAGCTATGAGAGATGCAAGGTCTCTGGTCTTTAAGGTTATTGGGTCAATTAAGGTTGTCAAATTCCTTGGTTGACAGCTTTGTTAGTTATTTGGGTTTCTGGAGAAAAAAAACCTCTATTTATTGACACTTTTAGATAGTTTTTTGAGTTCTTGTAGGGCCTTGTAAGTTCCCTTAGTTTTAGGGATGAGTGGTGCATCCATTTCCCTGAAGAACCCCAGAAATCCCCATCAAGTTGCTTCAAAATTTGACCTCTGGAAGCTGCCAAAATGTTGTGGAATTCAGTGAAAATCGCCTAAGTCACACCAAGTCGGGAGCTAAGACCCGACTAGGTCGGAGGTCGAGAGGTTGGGAGTCAGGGTTCAAGTTAACTTTGGAAGTTTTGCACTTCGAGCGGAGGCTGACCCAACCTAATGATGGGCCCGTTGATCACTGCA
Source organism: Pinus albicaulis (assembly GCA_034641835.2). Taxonomy (NCBI): domain Eukaryota; kingdom Viridiplantae; phylum Streptophyta; class Pinopsida; order Pinales; family Pinaceae; genus Pinus; species Pinus albicaulis. Next base: position 1,433,925,544 of record CM076578.1, on the reverse strand, counting down.
GCCAATGGTAGACTCCCTCACGTAACAGCTTGTTGATGTGGCCAGGGGGAGGGGAGCCCACTTTGAAAGGTTAATTCTCTCTATCCAAAGCTCGGATTGGGGTGAAGATATATGTCACCGAATTCGTTTCGACGAGACAAACACAATGGTGATGATAGTTTTGGGTTTAGAGGAGTTCCGCTAAAGTCAAAAATTTATACCCCATCGTCATAACAGTATTTTGAGGGTCGAGTATTGAGAGTGACCACCTCTTGGTCATGGGTTTGAGTAAGGGGTGATGTTACAATTTTAGCCTAAGAGATTAGCACAACCAGTTATCCCCATTGTTGTTGGGTATTTGGTTAGTTTCAGAACGAACTGATGTCTGCTTCAAATCTCCCTTGGTTAGGCACACCTGTTTATGCCAATGGTTTTACTAGGAATACCATCCATAAATGTCAGGAAGCATCCCTTGGATTTATCCACTAGGTTTTACTTGGAAAAAAAGGGATGCACATAACCCAAAAAGAAAGTTTCTAGTCTTAAACACACATCTACAGGCCTAAAATGTGTCTGTTTCAATTGCATTTCCATCCCTGGTACATTTATGGACAGAAATATGGGAAGTAGTGTTCATAGCAGTGTTATCAGACCTAGTAGAATTGGATGGTCCAACCATTTTGGAGGTGAAACCTGTCCAACAAATTGCCCCAAACCTGAAAAGGGAAATTTTTGTATGGAATCAGCTGGTTCAGTGCCGAAATGGTCAGCTCTATACAAAGTCGGTCAATTCCATATAATGGGACTAAGGACCCTCGGAACACAAATTTAAAAAAAAAAAATACAATAATTTAAGAGTGTGGTAGCCTAATATTCAAAGTTATGGCCCTAATGCCATGTAATTAATGCCAATAACAAATTCTTGAAGTAAAAGGATGAAAATGAATGATAAATACTAATTAACCATACACGTCAAAATAGGGGTTGTGTCCCATATTTCACATGCCCTAGATGAATATACATGAGGACAAGTGTCCTCAAACACTTGCCCTCAACATGTCTCAAAAATTGGACACGTGTCCCCCATGTGAACGACATTAAATCATGTTTTTTCCTTCTTCTTTTTGTCATTTCACTCAACGAGTTGAAGTTGTGAGGCAATTTGGAGTGGAGTTGAGGGTTATTGTGTAGTGTATGAAGGGATTCCAAGTGTTGGGCAAGTGGATTTTAATACTTTTTTCCTATAGTAGTCCATTATCTTCTTCATTTCACAGAGATTATGGCTCAATCATCATGGACAAGGTAAAGGTCAAAGGAAGGGATGAGTTTTGGTTTTTTGGAAAAATGCAAGTCATGCTTCTTCAAAAAAGGTCAAGGATACAATTTTAGATGATGGTTGGCGGGAGAGGGGGGTGTTGACGGCGTTGGACCCACCAACATTCATGGGATCTCCTTCATATGAAGTCCCAACTAGACCTCACATTGTTTGTAGTAGGAGTCCCAGCAGCGGGGTGTTAATGATCTGCCTTGGTTTGCAAAATGCATACGGTGGCTCACGGTGTCTTTGGTGAGAACAAGTGTGTGACCCTGTGAAGAGTGAAGAGCAACGAATGACAGTTCCAACACACGAAGGTTAAAGAAAGTGCACCCCTTCGAAGCCTGTAATAGTACGCGGCTTAAAAGGAACACACGAGCGAAAAGACATCACATGAGCTAACAAGCGGAATAGTCCACAAGTTAAGGTGATGGATTAACACATCAACACGCATCCAACAAGATGCATACAAATGCAAACGAAATAGTTCATAAGCGTATGCATAAGTTAAACAACATACATCGCAAATACAACAAGAGTAGTCCTACTATATTCAAAATATATGCATGAAAGCGTGTCAGCTCTTAGTTTTATTAAAAGTGATAATTCCAACCATACATACAACATTTGACAAGCCACTAGCCCCAATAGTGGAATGTGAAGTCTACAACACTTGCTCCTGCAAAGAAGTATACTCCCTCTACGCTACGGAGAAGCTAAGGCTCAGAAAAAACTCCCAAGCTCTCTCTAAGCCTAAGCCTAGCCAAAAGCTTGGCTCCCAAAAAGCCCTTTACAAGAATTATGAGGATATATTTATAACAAAAGGGGGGTGACTCTTGGCATGCCCCCTTTGTGACTCTTGGACTCCCCTCATGACTCTTCAACTTATTACATATGACTCTTCACGTTCCAACAAGGACACTTGGAATTTCACTTTTACAATAATTACAAATAATATTACATTTTCCACTTGTAAACATAAGACAAAATAGGGTAGAGACAACTTGACAGCCTAACAAGACAAAACACTATGATGTTGGACTTGAGGTGAACTCAAGCAGGGCAACTTCGACTTGGTGCCTCTCAATCGCATACTGATGCAAATCTTGGTACTGCTCTATAGTCTCCCAAAATTGCGTGATAGTGTCGGGTTGGAAGCAGATTCTTGCCTCCATAGCATCCGGGTACAATGTCTTGGAACCGGTCTTAACCTCTTTCTTAATCAGGAGCAACATCGTTCTGATCTGAACCGGGCCACCGATGTAGGTTTGCATGTTTTGTCTATTCAGCTCCAAGTCCTCCGAGGTGGCCATCTGCTCTAGGTGCTCCAAGTACTAATCTATCTCTTTTCGGACTTGTCGTTTGTATTTAATCTTGGTGAGTTTGCCAACTTATGGGATCACATGGGTTCTCACAATGAAGGTCCAAACTGCTATATATTTGTACATATGAGGCCTGAATGTTTCCAATGAATGAATCAAGTTTCTTGTTGCTTTAGATCAACATTCGAACTCTTGCTTTCTCTAGCTCCATCTGTGGCTTCATCTTCTTCACCAGTGTAAGCAGTGTTGCCTTGTATCGCATTGCCCACTCATACACAGCGGTGATGGCAGCTTCTACATTCTTAAAGATCTTGACAAACTCTCTGCTATGTCGTTACAAGTCATGTAAGCGGACAATTGCCTTATGTACGATCGAAAACTCCTCATAAAGGTCCAACATAGTGTCTCCAAGTGTGGATACTTCAGCAAGTATCGTTGCTCTCATCTCCTCTAGGTAGACTTGTGCAGAAGGTGCATTTTGAATTGCTGCACAGAGTTGCTCATTCTCTTGTCGGACTGCCTGTAGCTTGTGCGCCAATTGTCTATTCTTGGCCATCAAATATTGAGTGTTACATATCGTTGCACCTACAAAGGCCAAGTTGGCATCGACAATAACGTTTGGGTTCTTGCTAATGTCTACCACTATCACCCTTTCTCTCATAAATGCAAATGATGTGTGATCATCCGGGAAGTGCTTTCTTTGCGCTTGTGCAATCTTCTTCTGGAGTTCATCGAATGACAGAATGTACGCTTCCATCACTAGATCATTATCAAGGGGAACTATCTACCCTTCCTTGCTCGGGGTTGGCTCTGTGGCTGGAGGTGGTGGAGCCTGAACAGTGACCCGTGGTGCGCTAGGCATCAAGTCCACATCTTCATCTTGCAGCTCTGGTCCTAACTCCATGTCCGCAACTTCAATCAACTGCTCAATCTCCTGAGCAAGCTCTTGATCCTGCATTTGTTGGCTCACTCCTTGTACTGCTGGTTGATCCTATACCTGCTCTTCGACATGTATGGGTGTCATCTCTTCCGATGTAGCACCTTGCCTTCCTTCCTTCTTCCTGCTTCTACTTCTCCTCCTGTTCTCTTCTTCTTAACTCTCGTTCTTCCCTTAGCTCTTGTTCTGCTTTTTGCGCTCTTAGTTATGCTTCCTCCAAGCTTTGTTTTTCTCTCTTTCTCTGCTTTGCTCTTTCCTTCCACTGCCTCCTCCTTGCTTCTATTGCCAAAGCTACTTTTGTTGAATGATAGGATTTGCTTGCATCTTCCTCCTCTGCACTATCAGCAACCTTCATCTTTCCCTTGTCCTATATTCGGTTGTTGTCTTCTGTTGTTGTTTCTTCTGGAACTGTTGTCTTCTAAGGGACAACTTGAGGAGTCCCAGCTATATTGATCGACTCACGGGGTCTGGAGAAGTTATAGCAATTCTTTCGTGGTTCCTCTCCCAGCCACCGATATGCCCCGTTGACTCAGTTGTAGCAGATTCGTGCACAGTGGTCCTTGCAAATTCCCCTCGGATCATACAATTGTACCGAATTCAAACTTCACTATGGATTTCGATTCGGTATCTGCAACTTTGATATTCTTAATCTCGTATAATCCGATTTGCAAAGGAAGAGTGGGCCATGGTGCCTTCTTCGTCCTGTGCAGTGTTGTTGACAACCCTATGGCGATATGGTAAGATACTTCTTGCATGACAAGTTCAATATCTTGACAAAAGATGTGGCGGCTTCTTCCCGCCAAACACTCTAATCAATGTGCCATTCGGTAAGGCGAACCAAACTGTAATCTCTGATATCACCTCCATCGCGCTTCGTGACATGCAAGGTGGGTCCTCCTAAAAGATAAGCTTGTAAAGCATGATAATGAAGTGATAAGTTAGCTACTCCATAACTCCTCTATGGCTACAATCCAAAAGCAGCGTACAGTAGATATGCACGGCAGTTTCTCTCGATGTCCACATCCAGTTCATGCCAGAAAATTGATTCTATGCACAGATCGCATACAGTACGTATGCGGACATATAAAAATTTGCTTTCTCGCCCTTGGGAGGATCTCGAGCTTTTGCTACATGGGCTCTTAATGGATGAGCCAAAAGGTCTGACCAATTGAACGGCTTCCCCTCATTCACCACTTGGTTCAATAAGATAGCCCACCCTTCAGGAAAGGTCTTTATACTCGGTTGGCCATACATTTTGCAAGCTAGGATGACCAAAATCCGATAGGCCTTCCTGAGTGACCTTGTCTTGTACATGTGGGTGGGTGTTTGTCTAAAATTTGATGGCTCCGTCACCCAACTCTTAATGATATCCTTTGTGTTCGCATAGTTGTAGACGGCATAAAAAAATGAGTCCATGATCTTCACTGGCTCGGGAAAATGATACATTCGCTAAAAATTTGCTGCTAGAAATGTAGCAAGCTTTTGTCCGCTAGTGTTGCTCAATGTCATAGTTTTCTCATTAGTGTGTGAGACAACCCAACTGATCACATCTGCACACAGGAAACCTGGATACCGCATGCAACCCTGTATAGTCCTGACTGCTTGATGCTAAGATAAACCTGTCAATCCTCTAAATCTGCCTTGAAGTCCATTGCAAAAGCATCTTTAATCTGCTTCCATGTGAATTTGGATCCCTTTTCTACAAACACTTGAGTGTTCGCATATACTAGCAAGTTAATTGGAACTTGCTCAACTACTTCACCAGCGTTGCTTTCAGTAGTTTCTTTTGAGGCTTCTCTCTTGGGTGCCAATGTAGCAGTTACTGCTGGAGAGGTGTTCAACAATTGTTGTACCTGTGGGAGAGAAAAGACACTCATGGCAAGCAAACACCAATTTTAAGCAAAAACACTTTCAAGGCATTTTCAAGCAACAAATTGGGCATCTAACAAGAAGGATTGCACAATTTACATTGCGAAGAGGGTATGACTGCCTGAGGGAATGGCACACTGCCCAGTCCCAGCAATCAAGGTCGAAGCTTGAGGATTGAGACTGCGTAATGTGCAGTTCAGCCTGGGCAGTGAGCTTGGAGAGACTGCACATTGCACAGTCTAAGTGGCCATGGATGCAAACTAAGCCCTGGAACTACGCAATGAGCAGTTGGGCTAGCCTGTACTGCGCATTGTGCAGTTCGAGAGGCCAAACTCTCAGCTTGAGCCTCCAGATTGCGTAGTGCCCAACTAGGTAAAGTGAAATCCGGCCAAGTAAATCGCAGATCTGCCCAAGGAAAGTGTGGAAAACGAGCATATCTAAGAGATAGTGATGGCTTGAGTGCAAATCTGACTAAGTGTAGATGAAACAAGACATATCAAGTGTCTAAACTAATTAAATGGGAAGAAACCCAAAATTGGTGAGAAAAGTCACCGCAACAGCGACTATCAGTGAAAAAATGAAGAAATTGATGCTACACTTGTGAAAGGCAAACAATAACTTGAAACAATACTTATACAAGCTAAAGCAAGTTGAAAAGCCAGCATGCATGAAAAGAAACAAGCAAAACAACACCCACAAGCCAAATAGAAAAAAGCGATAAATGCAAAACTCACCTGGAAAAGCAACGACGATCGCACCGAAGGTTCCTTGATCTCCTCGGGAATGCTAGAACTCCAAGATCGAGTGTGTAAATGAGCTCCAAGGGCGTCAATTAAATAGATTTGAGAAAATTAGGGTTTATGACGTGTATGCCAAAAATCAAGGAAAAAACAACACATGGCAAAAGTTTCCAAAAATAGCAAGTGTGCCTCCATCCGGTTAGTAAAAAAACATCCCTAAATTTTAGGGATGCTTTTTGCTTTTCTATCTTTTTGCTTTTTTGGGAAAAAGATGTCATGCATATCACCGGGAAAGATTGCGCAATTCTGGGGAACTAGGTAACTTCTCCGCTCAGTGCAGTTCGCAATTTCTGAGATCAGTGAGGGATTACGCAGTTTCTGGGCTCAATGTCGGGATGCTTGTCATGACTGCGCAATCTCCGGGCTCAAGGCTGACTACCAATCATGACTGCGCAATTGCATTCATCAAGGTTATTGCCCCCATGGATTGCGCAGTTTCTGGAGGCAAGCCTAGAACTGTTGTGCAAGACTTAGACGAGAGGTTAGCTTGTGACTTAGGAAAATTAGCTAAGTGAAAAGCAAGTGAACACAATCATAGATAAAGGATTAACATGAATCAAAACATGAATACCTGATAGTAGTGCAAGATAAGCTCCTATGAAAAGAAGGCTAGGCTCCAAAATCTAGGTAAAGGAAAAATTTTGGAGCGTGGTTGTAGCCACTACAACAGGTGAATTAACCATTAAGATAAAGAACCCTATCATTGTGGTTCTAGTATTTAGTATTTACCCTCTTTTGTATTTGCCATCGGCATGGCCACCTATAGTATCATTGACTCAGTATCTATGTAATACATTTTGATTTTGATTATTTAATGAGAAAACTGCAGTTTATGGTTCTAATTTCTCATGTGTTTGCCATTTTATCATCGTTGATACAGAACTCGTTGTATAATCAAATTTGTTTCATTGTGATGTAAAATTATAAATGTTTTAGTTTCTAAATTCTAAAGAGATTTGAATCTTTGTCTATATTTCATTCTTGTATGTGTAATAATTCACTAATTTGTCCTTTGTGCATGTTTCCAGGGTCACTGTGTCCCATGTCGAACACTTCTATTTTTGTGCAGTGTGTCATATGTCAAGTGATTTATGATAAAGGAGAATGTTTCAGATTCATCTCTTTCTTTAAATTTTTAACATTATCATTAATTGTTTCAGAATGTTTGAAAGTGGTTTCAACTTCATTGGATTTCTTAAGGAGAAAGTAGAATTTTAGATCCCACTCAAAATTCAGCAGGCTTGACAGTTTTTAGGATTTCAGGATTGTGGGGATTGCAACATTTCCATTGGATTCCATATATGAGGAATGGAACTAGCATTTAATCAAGAGCACCAAACCCTCTATATACCTCAATATTGGTGGCATTGATTATTGAACTCCTTTGTCATGACCCTAGTAAAACTGTACCCATACTCAAACAGAATCTTGATTTGACATGTTCAGCTTTTTCTGTCTTATTCTAATGCTTAGAGGGTGATATTTGTGATGAGAATCCCAATATAGGCAATGATTTTGATGATATGTAGGTAGGTATTTGTTGTAGCAAGATTTTTTTGGAACTCTAGAGGCCATCTATAGACTCTTTGTTGATATTATTTTGGTTCAGAGATGGATTGCCCTCAGAGTTATTTTGGTTATATGTACCCTTGCTATATATATGAAAAACTTTGCATATTTGTGTATAATAGTTTGGAATCATATGGATGCGCATGAATATATATGGTTTTTTTTCAAAATTTGAATATTTATGTATTTTTTGGTCGACTGGTTTTTAGTCTGCTTTTTTTGGTTATGTTCTGGTTCCCAGTTTGGGGTCAACCAATTCAATGACCAGTGCAGTGTGGCTCTGTTAACATTGGTTCAGAGTTTGTTGCAACAGAGACCTCCAGCATTAAAACCCACTTCAATGGTAAGACACAAAAACCAAAGCCAAAGGCACCTCATCAATTACAACAATGGCACGACGACATGAGAGAGTAATTCTTCCGAGGAGGTGTCAACAAGATGAGCAAGTGAATTCTAAATAATGAGACTAAAATGTAAGGAACTACAATTTTCACCCACAATGGAAATTCCAAAGTAACAAGCAAATCCCAATAAAATGCTCTTTGCTAGAAGACCAAAATACACGAATGCATGCAGTGGCGAACACCAAGAAGTTTTAGTATGAAACACTTGATAGCATGAAACAACAATTGGCAGCACTAAAACTAATCTTCCCCTTTCAGCCTGGGATACTTTTCCCAACTTCAAAAGACTAACAGGACAAACTAGTCAATGAATTCAAAATAATGCGACACAACTATAAAATTGCCAACCAAATTTAAAATCTAATTGGTTTGTTTATTTGTATAACTTGATGTTGCGAAAGGCATAGTTATCAGAATCGGACCAGTCATTGAACCAGTAGACCCCTCGGACCGAGAACCGGTCATAACAATACAGAAACGAGTAAAAAAACCAGACCAAAAATCTGGTCAACCAAAAGCACATAAATATTCAAATTTTAAAGAATAACATATATATTCATGTGCATCCATATGAATCCAAACCATTCATACACAAATAAGCAAAAGTTCTCATTTATATAGCATATAAGGGTGCACATAACCAAAATAGCACTGAGTGCAATCCATCTCTAAACAGAAAATACATCAGCAAACAAGCTCCACATTGCCTCTAGCATCCAAAAAAAAATTATGCTACAACAAATACCTACAGATCATCAAAATCATTGCCTATATTGTGATCTTCATCATCAATATCACCCTTTAAGCATTAAACAAGATAGAAAAATCATAGCATGTCAAGTCAAGATTTTGTTTGAGTGATGGGTATTTTTTTAGTAGGCTCATGATAGAGGAGTTCATCAACCAATGCCACTAACATCAATGTACATAGAGGGATTTTGAGTCTGCTGAATTTTGAGTGAGATCTAAAATTCTACTTTCTCCATATGAAATCCAATGAGGTCAAAAACACTCTCAAACATCCTGAGTCATTTCATGGTAATGTTAAAAATTTAAGTAAAAGTATGAAAATCGTTCATTTTCATCTTTTACTTTAAGAATTTAACATTACCATGAATACGCTTGAATATTAAGCACCTATTTTGGGATAGGGCCCTACTAAGACCAGCATTAAAAGAAAAAAAGCAAAACAGGCCCCACTTGTTGCATTCTACGTCACTTTACCATACCGAACAGAACAAAAACAGTTCAAGTCACCAGTTCGAACCGGTTTTTGCATAACGGTCGGACCGCTCTGAACTGACCGGTCCAGTTCGGTCCTTATAACACTGGCAAAAGGTACACTTCAGGAAAAACAAAAGAAGTCACAATAGCTCCAAATACTGGTAAGTTCAGTTGGTAAAAAAAAAGCAGAGATGGAAAGGATAGCAGCACATCAAGGAAGCACTAGAAGGAAATTAACCATACAACTCCATCAAAATAGAAAAGGGGGCAAAACGGTGGATCAAACAAGGACACCAACATTACAGAATGAGAAAGTATTTGAATTTTGCAAAATGAGCGAAATAGCATTTTGCCCTCCATTGCACTAAATGTAGAAGTACAGACACCTATTGCAAAGAAATATCCCACAATTATCAAAATAACAATAAAAAGTAGATATTTGGAGATTCACATAAAAAAAAGTCTGCACATGAAGAAAAACGAACATTATTCTGTTTAAACCAAAAGATGCAGATTTATTGCCCTATTTGCAACAAAATCCAGACATGAAAACAAATGAGCATATGACGTACATCTCCTGCAGTGCTGGATTGTATACTTGTATCTTCCGCAGAGATTTGTTGATCCATATTGCATCCACTATTAAGAGAAATGGCAGCAACCCTGTCACTTGCACTACAACTATCTACATTATCCCCGGGATCTGAAATCTCTGCACAATCACCATTAACATCTAGAGAAATGGTTTTCAGATGACTAGCGTTTTCAGCACCAGGCAGAGCCTCCTGGGAAATTGATTCATGGCTCTCAAGACGACTAGCTTTTTCACCACCAAGCACAGTTTCCTGGGAAAAGGATTCTCCTTCTGAGTCATCTTCAATATCTGAAGTTGGGGCATCATTACTATCTGCCTTTCCAAAAACAAACTGAAAGAAATTCCATTATAATTAGAAATCTATAAGAAAAACATATATCCTGCTATCGTCTATCACAACAATCCAACATAGAAAAAATGCAAATACAAGAATGATGAACAGAAGATGGAAGGGAGACAAATTAAGTAATACTTTAATTTTACATCCACCCACTAAAGAGTTCACCAAAAAATAGCTATAGAAGATGACTAAGAGATATAAACAATAATGAGGTCCAATAAGCAGTGGTTATGTTACCTTTTCCAAATCATCCTGATTCTGTTCTGTGAACCCACTTGCAGCAAGTGCCTTATCCAAGGAACCAGCTGATTTAGCAATTGCTCCAAAGCATGGCCTCCTATCATCATCCGAATCTGAATCTGATTCTTCTAGCACGTCTGAGCCCGCAGCAACCGAGGTGGAAAACCTGAAAGAAAGCAGAATAGCAATAGTTTTGATGGTCAACACATAACAGATTTCTAGCGAAACCAACACAAATATAAATGATACTGATACACCCTTTCACCTACCAAATTTTCTTAGAAAATGTGTTTAATCAAAATCTGGAATAAAATATGTTCAATGATAAAATGCAAAGAAAAGTGTCTCTACTAATGAGGCAATGAAGAAAAGAAAATTCAGAAAAAAGTTCATGAACTTGACTGCCCGTATGAAAATGATGTGGGTAGTGTGTTATTTATCTCCCTTGTATCATACCACCATAACTTCGTAATACATGTGTTAAACGGCAAGCAATTAGTACACGATGGAACCTAAAATCTAAGTGCAATCAATGATTGTGTATTGTACTAGGGAACCTCGAGTGAGAAGACGAAGCATGCCCAACACCAAAACTTCTATGTGGACACTGACACACAGTCAGTGTCACTTTGTGTTGCTCAAAATAGGTAAACAGGAAACAGTTTTGAAATGGATAAGGCTTTCAGAAATGGCTATTTGGAAATTCCAAGAAGTAAGCAAGAGCAAACCGTGCGGAACTGATCCTGACAATGAAATATGGTAAGTGATCCCATTCAGACCCTGTGAAACCCCTCAAAACACTCCGGGCCCACCAATAAAATAATCTTGCTCCTGTGACCAGGCAGGCAAAAGCTCTGGTGATCCCTCCTAGTCTCACCACAAGTCAATCCAAAAATTGGGGACATTAAAGAAGCCCTTCTATATAGCAAGGATGTTAAATAAGCCAAATATAAAATGTCAGAAGTTTATTTATTAGAACTGAAATGACTACAATCTTAGTCATCATGGTCACAGAATTTCATATGAAAAATTTTTAAATTCAGAGAATCATTCATTTATGTTTCGCAAATTTATTCAAGAAAATCAAATGAAATCAGGTCCATATTTGTCCACTGAACAAATTCGATTAAATTTGTTTATGTCTGTCATCCCCCATTATTTGAAGTGATAAAAAAAATATTAAATAAAAAAATAAAAGATAATCCTAAGTTTAAACTTAAAAGTTAAATTAAATTCTATAACCTGTTACACAATTAGCTCATTTCTTATCCCAGCCCAACCTCATGTTGATGCTGACAACATTGCTGCCCGAAAGTCTATTCTTCCACCAGCAAATCTGAGGCTAAGATTGATTCTACCCAGTATCACATGAAAACACTACCCCCAGAGATTTGTGGAACTGCTATCTATAGCACCAAATCTACATGCTACTGCTAAAATTGATTCTGCAAAATACTACCTGCAAAACTTGCAGAACGGCCCAGAATTACATCAACTGTTGCTAGAGGACTGTATGAGTCTTAATAGCTTTCCAGAAACAAGCACAACAGGATAAATAGTGTCCATCTGTTACTTAAGCTCTACATAAACGCAGCGGCAAGTCAGGACACATTTTAGGCATATGCTTAATTTTCTTCACCTTCCCTAGGATTAGAGAAATTACAAATGCTTGGAAGTTAGAATTAACAAATTTAGACTACCCAGTAATATTGAATAATATAGAAAGATGGTTTCAGCTTTGTTCAAATTTCAAGGTCACTAAACACTAAATAAATTAAAACTTTAAACTCTACTGTTTAAGTATAAATGTAAATAGGAGTCTTATTCGGAGGGTTGGAGGTGCGATGGCTGTCAGCGGACTATCTAGGGTTTACTGGCTCGGCTCTTTGCAACTTGCGGTGGCTGGCTCTCATGGCAGCGTATTTGATGAGCACCCCGCACCTGCTACTCTGGCTGTTGGCCCAGCTCCTGTGCCAAAATGGTTTTTTGTCTGGTCTCCAGGTCACCCTGCTTCCGCAGTGGCCGCCTCCTCTTTCGGCTACAGGACTTGCTATGATGCGGATGCCCTGCACCCATGATGGTTTCTTGAGCGGCCGAGAACCACCATCAGATGGGAACCCGCATGCGGCGAACATGTGGTGTACACCAGCACTGAACTGTTGTTGGCAGATATATGTTCTGTTTGGCATCCCTTACCTCTGCGGGGTTCACGGTGGATATTTGGGCTTTGTGGCAGAAAACCACTCAACACACTATCTTGAGGAGACCCATCTCTCTGCTCCCTCCTCAACGACGGCTGTCTGCACCACCTTTCAATCCTATGGGAGGTGCTGTGTCACCCTCCACGGATGGCTTGGAGCTTCTTTCGGCGCTGCACCAGTCTGGCCATATCTGTTGCAGTCAACCTGTCACGAGCAGTGGGTGAACAGCACCCACTTGGCTACTCCCGACACAGAGGGACCCCCTCTTTGCAGGTGGACCCAACAGCATTTTCGCAGATTGACCCGGGACTGATCCAGACAGGCGAACACAATGGGGCAACAAGCGCTATTGAACAGGCAAATAAGCATTACTTTCAAATCTTTGTTAAAACACCTCTTGGGGAAAATCTTGTTTTATGGACAGATGATACTGAGCTGGTATCCAATCTCAAATTGCATATTACACAAGCACAGGGGTACCCCTTATTTTCTCAGCTTCTGATATATGAAGGCAAGTACTTCAAAATCACAGAACTATAAAGGAACACAATATAACTTCTGGTGCTTCCATTATCCTCAACCTCCAATTGCGAGGAGGCGGAACAGGGGACCAGGGTAAAACAAAAACCTGTGGGGGGCCTGGGGGTGGAAGTACGTCTACTCATGATCACAATACAAGACCCTCCTTTAAGAATATTCTGCAGGGGAATAAAAAACCAACTGCTCATACAGAATCAGTGAGCAATGCCCCCAGGCCCTACATTGTAGAGCAGTTGAATCATACACCTGAGATGGCCATAGATTTACCTGAGATTGATGAACATCGAAACACTTATCTGGCCCAAGCACTTATCTGCCGCTTCAATAGCTTCTGGCCCAAACCAATGGACCACTTTCAATGGATTTTTAAGAACTAGACTATGGAGTACGAAATACACCTCTGTTCAAAAGTCTTCTTCATAGTAAAATTTCAGCATTCAGAAATCAGAAACTACATCCTCTGGGAGGGTCCATGGTTTTGGGGATCCACAAGACTATATATCACTCCTTGGTTCCCAGATTTTGATGCTAACACCATGATTGTTTCCAAAATGCCAGTTTGGGTCAAGTTATATAATCTCCCCCTTCATTTCTGGAATGACAGCGTCCTACAAGGCATTGGGAATGTACTTGGGAGATATATTAAAACAAATACACAGCGGTTGGAGGAAAGAATATTCACCTACGCACGTATCTGCGTGGAGGTAGACCTCAGCGAAGGTTTACCAGAAAGCATACAACTTGCACACAAACAACAAAAATGGTTGTAGCATATAGACTATGAAAACACAGCCTTCAAATGCAGAATTTGTAGACAGACTAGTCATTTACAAAATACCTGTTTTGAAGCTAAGAGAGATAACCGAAGAAAGAAAAGGACAGTAAAAGCTCGCAAAGGATGGCAATACCCCCCATGCGAACCAGAAGAGGAGATAGAAGAAGAAGCAGAGGCACCCACATCAGATGGGAACAATCAGTCAACAATAGTCTCGGAGGCACAAGAAAAAGACACTCTGGATCCATTTGATATACAAATACAACAAGACCCACCCACACAGGAACCAATTGTCCCTGACAGCAGTGGGAACAAAAGGCATCACTCATTAGAAACCTCAGACTCGGACAAGGAAATAGGAGCAGCTACAACAGAAAATCAGCTTGCACTTGTCACCCCCACGTCATCACAAGGTGCATGGAGGTAGGTGGAAAAAAAGAAAGGGAGAAAAACTTAGTTTTCTCCCCATTGTATATTAGATTTTACTTGCTTGTTTTTTACGAACACCAGCCTCGGCTGGTTGTTTAGCCTATTATCTGTTGATGCAACATGTAATTTTGTTTCTTTTAATAAAATTATGATTTTTCCTAGGGAAAAAAAAAGTATAAATGGAATATCTGTATGGTGTTGACTATTCTGAAAATAAAGAACCTACTTAAAATTTCAATGAGATCTCAACAATCATATTTGAAGTTTGACCAACATTGTTGTAAATTTTTGTAGATGTTCTATGCTTGGAGCAACTTTACTTCTTTCACAGCAATCATACAAATAGTTAAGTAAAATGCAGATAGAACATATAAGTGGATCTTATAGAAGACAAATCAGAAACAGGAAAAATGTGGTGGTGCGTTACGGCGGTCAACAGGATGCTTCAACCAGCAAAGTCTCCTTGGTCAGCCAACCCAGAATGTGTCACAACAGTCCTCCAATCAGCAAACGAGTCAACCCAAGTCAACTCCAAAAAAAGTCAACGATGTCCTGAAAAAGTCAATGCAGGGCAGCAAGCTAAAAGTCAACGCAGCAGCAGATTGGTCAACCCTTCGACCTCGATTTTTGTGCCAAACAGTACGGCCTTCCAAAATCGAACTTCTCACCAAATTTCAGCCCAATTGGACCATGCGTTGACCAAAGTCAACGCTGGTCAAACTTTCTGCAAAACCCTAACTGCAGAAAATCGTCCTTCAGCTCAGCCGTACAGATTTGTCCTTCTTCTCCTTCACACGTGTGGGCTGAACTCGTCCTCTAAGGAGCTCGTACTAAATCAGATGAGAGAAGAAGATGTGAGTTGTGTTGTTGTGAAATGCTCTCCAACTTTGCCTGTATTTATATCCATCATTGGGGCGTGTGACACATCTGCTAGGGTTGTGAAACCTTAAGGCCGACCTGCACATATAATTTATTAAGAATAATAAATTCAAAATAAATGTTCTGCTCATCGGATTAAGACATATTATATATGGATTTTACACCTCTCTGAAAGAGGAATCCAACAAAAATATTAGCCTCTTAATCTGAGCATCATAGCATGGAGTTTGGACCTAGTTGTCCAAATTTAACACTCCCTCTCAACTAGGGAGAACTCCATCATTCAATTTGATCTAACAACATTGTGCATCATCCTTGGTAACTTGCTTTGTTGTGCCTTTATACAGCGAGAACAAAGTAGGTCGGTCACAAAGACATCATCCCCCGACTGACATAATCAGTCCAGAGGTTCAAAACCTCTATCAAACTCATGAAGAGTATCCCACCAACCCAAAGTTGGTTCATCTGACCCGAAGTCAGGCAGAGGTCCCAGACCTCACTAAACTTGATCCCAGATCAAGTGGTTGGACCGTGCCATCCTATATAGAGAGTACGGCAATCTCTGATGCGTCCATCAGTCTTTGCTAATAGTCTCTAGCTTTTCCCACCTCATTGGCCAAATGAGAGGTACTTCCCATGAGCCTTGAACTCAATGGGTAGGATGCATACGGGGCACAGATAAATGAGAGGCGAACCAGCTCAATAATCACAAGGGTGGGGCAGAAGCATTATGAGTGCTTATAGCTCAGAGAAGCTATCCCCAAAGCCCCCCAGAGCTCCCAGAGCTCATCGTCCAACAGGACCCACATCATAGGGTCGTTCCACGACACCAAGACTCTCACGAAAGGTTAGGAACTTGACCTTCCCCAGGGGCTTAGTGAGAATATCCGCGACCTGCTCATCAGTTCCTATATGATCGAGCCTTACGGCGCCTCGCTGTACCATATCCCGGATAAAGTGGTACCTGATATCAATATGCTTGGATCGGTCGTGGAACACAGGATTCTCGGTCATACGAATCCCACTCTGGTTATCACAGAGTATCACAGTGGTATCTAGCACATGTCCAAACAGCTCACTAAAGAGCTTTCGCAACCAAACTGCTTCACAACAGGCCATACTTGCTGCAATGTATTCGGCCTCAGCGGTGCTCAAAGCCACCGACTTCTGCTTCCTACTCATCCATGAGATCGAAGCAGAACCAAGATTGAAGCAGCATCCCGATGTGCTCTTACGATCCACCACACTGCCAGCCCAATCGGCATCAGTATATCCACGGAGTGTCACACTCCCGGCAGTGTATCTCAGCCCATGGTTTATCGTGCCCCGAAGATATCTCGGAAGATTCTTGGCACCAACCCAGTGAAAGTGATGAGGCTCAACCATCTGTTGACTCAAAGTGTTCACTGCAAAACATATATCTGGTCGGGTGTTCACTAAGAACATCAAAGCTCCTATGAGTTGACGATACTCAATAGGATTGGCCAAGATAGGCCCAGCAGCGCTGCCACTCAACTTCTTAAAGTTGAGTTCCATCGGTGTCGACACGGACTTACAGTCCACCATACCAAATCTTTCCAGAAGCTTCACAATGTATTTTCCTTGAGAAAGGAAAATCTCTCCAGGTCTCTGCCAGACCTCCAGGCCTAGGAAGTAGTGCATCGGTCCTAGGTCCTTCATCTCGAACTCAGCAGCGAGCTCCCTCTTACATTGATGAATGAGAGGGTCAGCACCTGTCAGGAAGAGGTCGTCCACATACAGCACTAGAATGAGAGGCTTCCCCTGCACAACCTTGAAGTAAAGGTTCGGATCAGCATTACTTCGAGTGAAGCCCAGCTTCATCAAGTAACTATCCATCCTCTCGTACCAAGTTCTGGGTGCTTGCTTTAACCCATAGAGGGCTTTCTTCAACCTGCAGACATGAGTGTCTCGATCCTGAACTTCAAATCCCAGAGGTTGTTCTACATACACCTCTTCCTTTATTGCACCATGCAGAAAAGCGGTCTTGACATCCATCTGATGAAGACTCCATCCTTGCGTAGCAACAAGGGCTATGATTGATCGGATGGTGGTATATCGTGCCACAGGTGAAAATATGTCATCATAGTCTATTCCTTCCTTTTGAGAGAAGCCACGGGCAACAAATCTTGCCTTGAACTTTTCAGCACTCCCATCAGATCCATGTTTGATCTTGTAGAGCCATTTGGCGGTGACAACTGATTTGTCCTTCGGTCTCGGGACCACATCCCAGACATCATTCTTCATTATGGACTCATATTCTTCGTGCATAGCATCCTTCCAAACTTGATGCTTTACGGCTTCCTCAAAAGATCCAGGTTCAGATTGTACAATAGTACTCATGGCAGCTAGATACCCTTGGTATCTACACGGCTTCTTACTTTCTCGGAATGTCCCCCTTGGGGCAGCATGACCCTCAGCATCTTCGAGGGTGTCCCTGAGCCATGATGGTCTCTTTCCCAGTGAAGGAGATGGATCAATAGGGTCCATTGGTCCTTCAATATCAGGCATTGTCTCATCCTGCGGTTCTTCTTGATTTCCGGGCCTTTCTTCATGATTTTCTTCAGATCTTGGAAGATCTACTACTTTCTTCAGGGAAGCATCTTCGTCAAAAGTGACATCATGGCATATCTCTACTTCCCTTTGACCAGGTACATAGACTCTATAGGCCTTAGAAGTCTCACTGTAGCCCACAAACATTCCTTTCTTTCCAGAAGCATCCAACTTACTTCTCTTTTCTTTCGGCACATGAAAATAGACAGGACATCCAAAAATTCTAAAATGTGAGACATCAGGTTTCTTACCAGAGAAAACCTCTTCGGGAGTTTTTGGAGTCCAAAGCGGAATGAGGGCATCGGTTTTGAATGTACACAGCAGTATTTGCAGCTTCTCCCCACAGAAACTTTGGTAGACCCTGGTCACATAGCATGGCACGGGCAGCTTCCACAATAGTCCTATTCTTGCGTTCGGCAACACCATTCTGCTCAGGAGTATATGCAGTGGTAGTCTCCCTCTTAATGCCAGCTTCTCTGCAAAAGTCTTTGAACTCATTTGACTCATATTCAGTGCCATTGTCAGTCCTCAAAATCTTGATCTTCTTTCCGGTCATATTTTCCACCAAGGCTTTGAAGGTACGGAACCACGTGAAAGCCTCATCCTTCTTCTTCAAGAAGTATATCCAGGTTTTGCGAGAGAAGTCATCAGTAAATGTCATATAGTAAGAACATCCCCCCAGGGATGTTACGGGCAACATACCAGATAGATCAGAATGGACCAGTTGCAATATATCAGATGTCTTTGTGACACTTGAGGGAAAAGGTCCCCTTGTATGTTTTCCTTCAGCACAGCCCTTACATACACCTTCATGATTATTTCCAAAGTCAGGCATCCCTGTCACCACCTTCCTAGCTTCGGGAAGGGCTTTGTAATGAAGGTGTCCAAATCTTCGGTGCCATAGTTCGGTTTGACGGATAGTATCACAAGTCATAGCTCCCAACGGACTCCCTCCAACCTGATAGAGTGTACCAACCCTAAAACCAATTGAGATAGCTTCCTTGAAGCTCTTCTTCCACATGAGCACCTTTCCATTAGAGAAAGTAACATTGAATCCTTTGTCTTCCATGGCAGATACAGACACAAGGTTTTTCTTCAATTAGGGTACATAGAGTACATCTTGCAAACGGAGGACTTGTCCTTGGGGCAAGTGGAGGTCAGATCCTGTCCCTGCCGGTCTGTGGCATTGTACGGATGTTCCGGTCGCTCCTTTCAACCATCGAGAGGGTGTGGATCGGTGATGTGTCCGGCTACTATCGATTGACGAGGGGACATCCATAGTGTCGGGCGGAGATGCAGCAGAGAGAGCAGATACAAGAATATACTCATTTCTTTTATCAACAACATTAGACTCCTCATACCTGGTATTTCTAGACCTTTTAGAAGGTTGATTGTTTCCACCAAGGTGAGCCTTCCTCTTCCCTTTGGATTTGTCATTTCTTCGATTCCCATTCCTTCGGTTGTTGTTGTTATCATCACTATCGGGAGAATCCTTCTTGAAGGGGCATTCTCTAGCATAGTGACCAGGCCTATGGCAAGTGAAACACTTACCCTTCTTTTCTTGAGTCCTAGTTCTTCCTTTGTCCTTAGAACCACCAGAGTTCTTCTTTCGGGAATGAGCACCATAGGCAGCATTTCTGTCATTTTCGAATTCCTTCATCCTTGTTTCTTCTTGCATACATCTAGACAGAAGCTCATCAAAGTTAGGAATGGTATTATTGTTGAGAATGGTAGTTGTGAATACTTGCCATTCATATGGAAGTCCTCCAAGTGCGGTGAGAACCATCTCACGATCGGCTATTGTCTCCCCAATAGCTAGCAGATTGTTCCTTGTTTCGGTCAATTTCAGAAAGTAAGTTTGAATAGACTCATCCCGGCCCTTCTTCATATTCTTCAACTTGTTCTTGAGGAATAGCACTTGGTTCACATTGTTCACCTTGAACATAAGGATCAATTTGTCATACATCTCCTTGGATGTGCCTAGTTCAGATATATAGGCAACCAGGCTCTTATGTATGGATTCCCTGATCATCAGCTTTGCTTTGATCTCTCCCTTCTTATACTTGTTTCTAACAGCGGCGGTAGCATTGGATGGAGGTTCTTGAATCTTACCCAGCACATGATCCAAGAGATCATGATCTTCCAACTTGAGATCTAATATCATCTTCCAGGCATGGAAGTCATCCCTTCCAGTCAGCTTGTCATTCTCCTTGAATTCAAGACTAGTGGAACCCATTTCTTCCGGTGGTGATTGCTAAAGATAGAGTTTGTCTTCACCTCACCTCTGATACCATGTTAATTTTTGTAGATGTTCTATGCTAGGAGCAATTTCACTTTTCTCACAACAATCATACAAATAGTTAAGTAAAATGCAGATAGAACATATAAGTGGATCTTACAGAAGACAAATCAGAAACAGGAAAAATGTGGTGGTTCGTTACGGCGGTCAACAGGATGCTTCAACCGGCAAAGTCTCCTTGGTCAGCCAACCTAGCATGTGTCACAACAGTCCTCCAATCAGCAAACGAGTCAACCCAAGTCAACTCCAAAAAAGTCAACACTGTCCTGAAAAAGTCAACGCAGGGCAGCAAGCTAAAAGTCAACGCAGCAGCAGATTGGTCAACCCTTTGACCTCGATTTCTGTGCCAAACAGTACGGCCTTCTAAAATCGAACTTCTCACCAAATTTCAGCCCAATTGGACCATGCGTTGACCAAAGTCAACGCTGGTCAAACCTTCTGCAAAACCCTAGCTGCAGCAACTCGTCCTTCAGCTCAGCCGTACAGAAATTCGTCCTTCTTCTCCTTCATACGTGTGGGCTGAACTCGTCCTCCAAGGAGCTCGTACTATCTCAGATGAGAGAAGAAGATGTGAGTTGTGTTGTGATGAAATGCTCTCCAACTTTGCCTGTATTTATATCCATCATTGGGGTGTGTGACACATCTGCTGGGGGTGTGAAACCTTAAGGCCGACATGCACATATAATTTATTATGAATAATAAATTCAAAATAAATGTTCTGCTCATCGGATTAAGACATATTATATATGGATTTTACACCTCTCCGAAAGAGGAATCCAACAAAAATATTAGCCTCTTAATCTGAGCATCATAACATGGAGTTTGGACCTAGTTGTCCAAATTTAACAATTGTCCATGTGCTGTCATGTATTGCCCCCAAATTTACACATCAGCATAAATTCTCAGGCATCCATCCTCAAGGTAGGTTTTACTTAATTTTTAAGTAATAAATGTCATCATTTCCATCCATCTTAAAATTGTAATCAAGGTTTTCATTAAAAACTTTCATCTCTGCAAAAATGTATGCAGGAACCTAATTACATGAACCTGTGCAACTGAAGCATTAACGATCTTGAAGCCATGGGAATATGTGCATATGACGAATCCATCTGGACACTACCCCCTACATTAACCACCCATTTCCAAGAAAAAAGCATTGCCCCACTGGACAGAGCAATCAATGACCACAATGTCCTTGGTCAAAAAAAATTCAGGGTACTCTTGTAATTTGACCTCAAGATCCTTAATTACTCCACATTCCTGCACTTTACATGAATCTATTGCATCTACATTTCTATATGGTATAGAAACAGTTCTTGAACTCATTCATCACGTCAAGTGTCATGACATTAGTTGAGGCTCTTGAATCCAACATAGAATTCTGAATTAATAAACCACTAACCAATAAAGAAATATAAAAGGGATCAGGTTCATCAATCTTATTCATACACAAGTATACCTGTGGGTGATCATCTGATGGATCAATGGAACCACCCAAACACAAGAACAACCTCCTGTCTAGGCCTATGTTGCACAAAATGCCTTCCGGGGCGGCATACCAGTACCAAAAACGTACCAAAACAGCAAAACTCGGCTGAAACTTCCCAAAAACATCGTTAGTTGTACCGCACGAGATTTCGCGATTTGGGAACCACATATAGTACTGCTAGCGGAATTTCAGAGCCATTTCAATTGAAAATTGCAGTGTTTTGGAGAGTTAAGTGGTTGTTTCAGGCACACTCAAATGGCCAAAAAGGGCATGGTTCCCTTCTATCGTACATGAGTTACCCCGACCTTTGTTTTTCCACCCTACTTCATTTTCTTTTTGCCTTTTATTGATTTTTTTTATTATACTGCTCGGGGCTCCAGGAGATGACAGCCAGTTGTATATGGTATAAGCAGTGATTACCCCCTTAAGGTAGGGCAGTTCATTGCCCACCAAGGGTTGGGAGTCAGGACATGCATGGGTTCCTTAATGGTGCAGGGGGGCACTCATAGGGGCCCTAGGAACCAGAGTGATGGCCATAATGAAGGGGTAGAGCTCATGTTTGGCTCTTACCCACGCGCTAGTACAATTTCCTAACCATCTTTTGAATCTTGTGGCATTATTGTCTCTTGTATGTGGCCATGATTTGCTTTTAATACTCTTCTTTTTAGTTGAATCAACCTTCGTGGCAACGTTCCAGGCCCGACCCAAACATGTGGACAAGGGGAGGGGAAGTACCAGAGCCTTGTGGACCCAGAGAGGGAAGATGATGAAATAGGGACTGTAATGTGTGGAGGGAAGTGAAAAATTTGAAATGGCAAAACAAGACCGCACTACCAAAATCAGAGTTTCCCAAGTAATGCCCATCCTGAAGCTATAAGCCAATAGGGGAGATCCCACAGGACTAGGATCGAGGATTAACCCCCATTTAAGGTGAGGGAAAAAGACTGCAATCAAAACCCTTCCTTCTTCCAAGTCACCTAATAACCATACCCAATGTGCCCAAGGAAAAATAAGCATAAGCACTCGATTGCACAATGAAAGACATATATTTAAGGTTGGATGGCCCACCTTCAAACATATGCTCTCGATAAATGGGCGAGGGGACATATAACTGGCTCAAGGAGCGAAGATCAACTGGCAAAATATATCGACTACAATGGTGATTGTCAAGGGCTATTGGTTGTTGGCTGAGGACAAATCTAGGAGAAAAATTCTCCTGTGGGGTCACCCACTGGTAGTGGGAAACATTTGGCTCCAACTAGGGCACAAGCTCTCTGTAGAATGCAAAAATTATGTACTCGAATGGGGAGGTCATGAGAGAACCAACAATCCTCTGGGATCGTAGACCTGTATCCTGCACATCACAAACAATGTTGGAAGCATCTGTCCTGGGCATACTTTTATCACCCATGTTTTCATCAAATTAAAAAAAAAACATACAGTAAAATAAAATATATACTAAGATGCAAGCTGAATCTAAATGCACCTATTCTAGCATGAGAACATGATATGATGATGTTATGTAAAAATC
Organism: Pinus albicaulis; assembly: GCA_034641835.2. Classification (NCBI taxonomy): domain Eukaryota; kingdom Viridiplantae; phylum Streptophyta; class Pinopsida; order Pinales; family Pinaceae; genus Pinus; species Pinus albicaulis. The sequence goes on along the minus strand of CM076578.1, from coordinate 1,433,902,236 downwards.
AATATGCAATGCAACCTACTCGAAGATGCATATAATATACAATGTCAAGTGCCTTCAGGGAAATACTCTTTGAGGAGTTTCCCATTCACAGGGAGGGGAATGGATTCTCCACTAAGAGTCTCTAGATGATAGGAATTTATATCGACTATGTCAAATATCTTATAGGGGCCTGTCCAAAGATTATCTAACTTCTTATGCATACCAGGTTTTGGCCCAAGTCATGAAAAGATGAAAAATACCTTTGATAAACATGTCAAGGATAAAGACTTCCTTCTATCTTCATCAACCTCAATGAGTTAATCAATTAGTGCTTGTATGGAATCTTGTTGATCAGGAAAATCCTTCAAACACTCGAGGAAGGGCAATTGGAATTGGACCGGTAACATAGCCTCAGCTCCATAGACTAATTGAAATGAGCTATATCCAGTTGAAGCCTTTATGGTGGTGTGATCATCCCATAGGACATACTTGATCTTATTATCCTAATTTCGATTATTTCCTCCCATTGTTCGCTTAATAATCCTTATGAGATTCTTGTTACTTGATTCACCCTGGCTATTTCCTTGAGGGTAGTAGTTAGATGAACGTGACAGGATTATTCCATACTAATTGCACATTGATGTCAGCGCCATAGAGTTGAATGTTCTACCAATATCAGTTACAATCTTGGCAGGCACACCAAATCTAGTAATAATTCTTTTCTCAAGGAAGTCCATAACAACTTGGTCGGTCGCCTTCTTTGTGGGTATAGCCTCCACCCATTTAGTGAAGTAATCAGTGGCAGCAAGTATCCATTTATGCTCGTTGCTTGAATTATCTTTGAATTCTCCAATGAAATCTAGACCTGATTGTTGAAAAGGTGCCTCAACTATGACATTTTTCAAAGGCATAGCGGTAAGTTGTTGCTTTCCTGCAAGTAATTGGCATGGTTGGAATCTTTTAACAAAGTTATGGGTATCAACCAAGGTTACTTAGAAGCGGGAGTGGAAGTGGGGAGCAGGAGCGGGGAGTGGCATTTTCAAAAGCTCCCAGGTCGGGAGCGAATTTTTACATAATATATATATTTATATATTTTGATGCATATATGTCATCAAAAGCATGTACAATGATGAATTAGATATAAAAAGCATAAAAACATGGATTAAACCATATAACATCAATCATCTAGAAGTTATAATCTTCATCAACCACGTCCACAAGTTACAAGTTCTCATTTATATAGCATGTAAGGGTGCACATAACCAAAATAGCATCGAGTGCAATCCATATCTGAACTGAAAATACATCAACAAATAGTCTCTAGATGGCCTCTAGCATCCACAAAAATCATGCTACAACAAATAGCTACATATCATAAAAATCATTGTCTGCCTTAGAATCTTTGTCATTAATATCACCCTCTAAGCAATTAACATAAGACAGAAAAAATGTAGCATGTCAAGTCAAGATTTTGTTTGAGTGATGGGTACATTTTTAGTCAGGTCATGACAGAGGAGTTCAGCAACCAATGTCACTAACATCAAGGTACATAGAGGGCTTGGTGCTCTTGATTAAATATCAGTCCCATACCCCAGTACATGACAAAATCCAATGGAAACATTGCAATCCCCCCAATCCTGAAATCCTGAAAAGTTGATAAGTCAATTGGATTTTGAGTGAGATCTAAAATTCTACATTCTCCATATGAAATCCAAAGAGGTCGGAACCACTCTCAAACATCTCGAGTCATTTCATGGTAATGTTAAAAATTTAAGTCAAAGGATGAAAATGAAAGATAAAGGAGAATGTCACTTTTACTTTAAGAATTTCACATTACCATGAATTGCATATCAATACTAGGGCCATAGGATTGAATATTAGGTTGCCCTACTCAAAAACTCTTGTTTCTTTGAAATAAATTCTGTTTGGAACATCTTTGTGACAAATATTTTGTGAAAAAACCAGAGAGCGGATTTTTTTTTTGCGGGAGCGCGCTCTCGAAATTCGCTCTTTACAGGAAATCGAGAGCGCGCTCCCAATTCGCTCTCACTCAGAGCGCACTCTGGGAGCGATTGGAAAGGGGGGGGGGGGGGAAGCTCCCCCGCAACCCTGGTATCAGCAAAAATGGACGGCCAATAATACCCTACCCTTAATATTTTGTCCACAGTAGTTTTGGTGGCATAATGTCCTCCACCAAACCAGCGTGAAATTATTTTACAAGGTCTTGGGCCTCATTTTTACTTGCACATTGGAAGACAACTCCATTTGGGCTCATCCAATAGATACCTTCTTGGATCAAGCAATACGACGTAGCCTTCAATCTAAGGGCTCTCCTTTTATGGTCCACTAATCTAGGAAGGGCAGTCAAGTTGCGCAAATAGTAGATGATATGAGAATATCATTCGTCATTATCCAGTTCAATGGCGGTGGCGCACAATTGTTCATTCTCCCCTTCTTGGATGGCCTCATTGTTATTCTCAGTCACCATTTCTGTCAAACCTTGTCCCTTGATGATCTTTTTGGGGTGAATCTCTAAATCATACTCCTGTATTTTCGCTACACACTTCCATCTTGACCCAAGGCAATCAACTTGTGACAGCAAATCTTTCACAACAGGGTACAAGGCATAGGCATTTATCTTGTTGTACCCCACATATGCCCGAAAATATTTGAGTGATTTAACAAGAGCATAAGCTTTCTTTTCAGTAATGGTATATCGGGTTTCGGCACCTATTAATGGTTCACTCATGAATGTTATGGGTTGGTCATTGCCTTCATCATTTTTCTACATAAGCACACCAGCAATCGTGTCCTTTGAAGCAAAGGACAAGATGATGATATCTTTAGAATAATACGAGTTGCTAAAGACAGGGGCATAAGCAATTCTTTCCTTAATTTCCTCAAAAGACTTTTCCTTAACATCATCCCACACATAAGGTGCATCCTTTTTTAGCAAGTCATTCAATGGTTTAACAATTTCAACAAAGTTGGTATGAATCTTCTCACAAAATTAATTTTGTCAAAGAATGACCTCAAGGTTCCCTTTTTAGCAAGTCATTCAATGGTTTAACAATTTCAACAAAGTTGGTATGAATCTTCTCACAAAATTAATTTTGTCAAAGAATGACCTCAAGGTCCCTTATATTTGGGGGCGGGGATTTTCTTAATCACTTCAATCCTTTCGGGGTCGATGCTAATTCCTTTTTTGGATACAACATGGCCTAGCAACTTACCTTGATCGACCCCAAAGATAGACTTCTTAAGATTAAGGGATATGTTAGACTACCTACATTTCTCAAACACTTTTCTTAAATGTTTGCAATGATCCTTCCTTTCCTTAGATGACACAGTTAGGTCATCCTGATATATGGTTAAGAGCATGTGTTTCCTCCTAAGAGGTCACGGGTTCAAAACGAGAAGGGGTTAGAGTATGTATACCTTTGTAGACTTCGCAGTCAAATCACTGTGTGGAGGTGGGTCCCTTGTCCCACAAACAAGGGGGTGTCATACACCAATTTGGTGTCTGGCTTAGCTGTGACCTTAAAATTGATAATATTAATAATAGTATATCTCCATAATTTTTCCTACAACATATCTAAAGGCAAAATCCATGGCTCTTTGGAAAGTAGATCCAATGTTTAATAAACCAAAGGGAATTATGAGATACATGTAGGTTCCCCAAGGTGTGGTGAAGGCGATTTTCAATCAGTCCTCTTACTTTACTACAACTTGGTTATATCCAAAGAAACCATCTACGAATGACATCATTTGTTAGCCAGTTATCCTTTGCAAGAGATTTTCCATGTTGGGTAATGGGTAATTGTCTTTCAAGCACACTTGGTTAAGGTCCCTAAAATCAATGCACATCCTAATATTTTGAGTCTTCTTTTGGGTAATCACGGGGTTTGAAATCCATGAAGAATGATGAACGGGAGTTATGACGCCAGCATCCACCATCTTCATTGACCAAGGGAGCGAGCTTAGGATTCATCCTTCTCAATTTTTGCCTAACAGGTTTTGCCCCTTCTTTGAGAAGGATGGTATGTTGTATGATTTCTGGGCTATATACCTTCAAGTCATGATAGGACCAAGCAAAAGTGAAAATTCCAAGATCTAGATCTGGAATCCCTACTGCGACAAACTGAACTACTTCTCCTACTTGTAAATTAGATTTAACAAGCTATTTGTAGATTACTTCTAAAAATATCAAAGCAATTACTGAAGCAGCCTTCACTTAATTAAATTACATGTGAAAACGGTACACTGCGCAAGAGAAATAACACATACAGGACATCGTTATTTTTGGACAAACGTCCCGGAAAAACCCAATGCGGGAAAGTCGGTGCAGCAAATCTGAGGGTTTTATTATTAAGAAACAGTTATTCTAGATACAACTCTGAATGTCTCTCCGGACAATTCAATTACAGAGAAAAACATAGTGAGTATACCTCACTCTACAAATCACGGCTGATCCGGTAGCTGAACTGACGAAACCCCAGCTCCCTCTGTGCAATAGTTGCGTAGGCCTGCGTGGGGTCAAATCTAGAACTGCGTCACCCCTTCTGCATGATCTTTCAGCCTATCCAGAAAATCGATCCAGACCTCCCAGCTCAGATCTGGATTTCCCCAGCTGAAACTCAGACTTTCTGCTGAGAAACTGTGTTGCCTCTGCATGGGGCCTGCATGGCCCTGCATCACTCACTTTAGGCTCTACGCAGCCTCCTCTTCGTCTTTCTCCGCCTCTCTATTGATGATCCTTGGCCCCAGAAAAGATCCTCCTACAAAAACGGTCTCTGCCCCTCAACTACGTTGAAGAATCACTTGATCGAAGTTTTTGTCCGAGCACTGCTCCGTCAGAAAATTCAATCACTTGATCCTCTCGGTGTATCTTACAAATGACCCTCAAGTCTTCCTTTATAGTCTTCTCGTTGAGACTTCAACGCTCAAGATAATATCTCCAATCAACGTCTAAGATTATATTAGACTTGATCTGCTTTTTCTAGAAGTTTCACCCACAGTTTACATTAATACTCATTAATTATTTTAATTTCCTAAGTTAGACTTAAGGTCCTTATTAAAAATAATGAATTTTTCTTATAAAATTGTTTTTGGGTGGAATTTCCCAAAACAATTTATGGGTTATCTATAATGCATGTGTCTAAGCCCCTCCACAAAGTTTGAGACTTAAAGCACATCTGATGCTACTACAAATCAACACTCCCTCTTAGCGAGGAAAGTGCTCTAACAGATATGCCCTACTGCACACTGCTCTGATTCAGAAGCACCTCCCTTTGCGCTGATGATGTCTGACATGCTGCCCATCAAACATTGCGTTGATGCTGACCCTGCCACGATCAACACTGCATCCATACTGCACTCCCTCTCAAACGTTACATCTGCTGCTAGCACTGCCACTGCTAACTCTGCACTTCAACTCAACTGCTGAGAGAAGCAACTGAAAAAAAACATCCATGAATCTGAACAAGTATTCAAGATGCATCTCGACGCTGAAACTCTGAGTGCTACTAGACACACATTGTCCCTCTGAAGCATTGCGTTGTTGTTGCTCTGCATTGTGTCCCTTTGCGCTGCTGCAACTCTGCTCTGCACTGCTCAGATGTTACACTACTAACTACGGCATATGTCATTTATGCACTCCTCTGCACCGACTGAAAACTCCTTCAGCCTGCTACTGTTGATTTTGGGCACCTGTAGCAAGGTATGATCCGAGAGGTGGACTCCTCAAGGATCATGCCCAACTGAAGTTCTTGCGAACTTACAGCTCAATGTCGCCCCATCTCCCTCCTGGAGATGCTTGGGAACACATGGCGTACTCATCCTCATCGATCTTCGCAGTCGCGGCCTTAAGATCGTGCTTCTCGTCCTTGCTCTTTTTCTTCAAAGGATACTGGGAAGCGTAGTGAGCAAGTTCACCACACTTGATTTTCAAGATGTCTTTCTCAAGGTTACTTGGAAGCGGGAGCGGGAGCGGGAGCGCGGAGCGGGAGCGAAGCGCGGAGCGCCATTTTTAAAAGTTTCCGGGTCCGGAGCGTTTTCGGGAGCATTTATATATATATATATATATTTTTTTTATATTTTTAATATTTTTTTATATTTTGATGCATATATGTCAACAAAAACATGTAGAATGATGAATTAGACATAAAAAACATAAAAACATAGATTGAATCATATAACATCAATCATCTAGAAGTTATAATCTTCATCAACCACGCCCACGAGTTGGAAGCAGAGAACTTATTGACTCTTGAGTCTCGCAAATCATCAATCCGAAGGTTTCAAGCTTTCAAAATTCAATATATAACATTTATCATCATTGATATATAACATTTATCATCATTGATTTCAAATTTCAATATCTAACATTTATCATCATTGATTCATTGATTTCAAAATTCAATATACATTTATCATCATTGATATATATATTATAACATTTATCATCATTGATTCATTGATTTCAAAATTCAATATACATTTATCATCATTGATATATAACATTTATCATCATTGATTCATTGATTTCAAAATTGAATATATAACATTTATCATCATTGATATTATATAACATTTATCATCATTGATTCATTGATCACCATATAACTTTCATGAAGCATCATATTCATAATTCATAATGACTTGTAAACAAGTAAACTTATAAATGCCAACTTCATTAAAAAATTTAAATATATGAAATCGATAGCAAGTCAAGTTTCAATCGTTCAACTCGTCAACAACAAATAGAAAATAGTAAACAACAAATATATTTTATCTGGTCGGCTCCCTTGCCACGCCCACGAGAAATGTCTAATTTACGTGAGCCACGAGGAACTCGTTGGTCTTCTAGTACTCTCGGGGAGTACCATGACCACGACTCGAAGGTGGAGGCCGGATCTGCAAAGGAACAATAGTGTGATATCGAGGAGTGGCACTGCACCGGCACCCGCATCGCTACGATGAGATGGTGGGGACCGGCCCCGTGTGTGGCGGTGCCGCCGATGCTTCATCATCATCCCTATAAAGTTCTGCTTCCAATTCTTCTAGATGTAACGTGCCGTCCTCCAAATTATCATCCTCTCGGGTTGTTGTCCCGGACTCGTATGATTGATCCTCATTTGCCCGATCACGGTAATGGGTCGAGCAACCTTAAGTTATAATGCACATAAACCAAGCTTTCAGCTCGGTTTTCATTCAACCTGTTTCTTCTCACATTGTGTATAAAGTTGTAGGTGCTCCAACACCTCTGCTGAAGAAGTGTTCACAACTTGTGAGAGAACTTTTTTAGCCAACTTTGGCAAAAGTCCCATGCCGCCATATGCTTCCCACCATGTGAGAGCATCGAATCTCGTCCCCTGTCTTCCATTGCATGGAATGAACCAAAGTTAGCGAAAGTAACCGAAGTATTTGCCTAATTCAAGGCGCAATCTAGCACACTCTTCCTCGTCGTGTACCAATTTGTCCAATGCCTTCATGTACCCTTCTTGTACCTCCGGATCCGTGTGAGGTTTCACCCTAACCCCACCTCCAGTGCGAGTTGGCCCAACCAAGATGGAGAGTTATACTTTGGCGTAAGGATATATGCCAAAGCATGCAAATGGAACATTGAGTTTATTCCACCGTGCACACACACGAAATCATGAATCATAGCATACAAAATGGGATCATTATCCTTAACAATATCTTTTATTTGCCCCCAACATGCTATCCATCTCGCTCATAAACCTCTCCAATCACTCGGTTTATCGCATCCGCAAAGCGAATCATGTTATAAATGGGCTTGGTAAAACTCACAATTTCCCTCATACGTGCCCAAAAGCGAGGGTCAAGGGCGGTCTCCTCCACATGTTCAAAACTTTGCCCTCGTCAACCACTCGTTGCCGCCCGTCCTTTAATAGTCGCTGCCAGTGTGGGCTTGATACCATTGCAGCCCAATGACTCTCTTACCTTCAAAAGGCGCTCGAAGGTGAGGTAATAACTAGCAAATCTAGTTTTTCCTATTTTCAACAACTCCAATTTGGAGTGAGTACTGGGGAAAAAGCCCATGGGTATTGCTATGATTTGTAATAAATTTGATCATTTTCTTACCTCTCTTGTACAAATCACCAAGCCATTTGAACCAAGGTTGTTTGTTTTTTTATGATATCATGCATCAAAAGGTTCATTGTGTGAACCAAACACCCAGCACCAAAAAAATGTTGGGGTATTTATCCTCAACAATTGCTCCCGCCGCCTTACGAGTTAGCAAAGCATTATCGGTGATGACTTTCGTATCACATTGTATGGCCCGATCTTTTCAATTATTTCAAGTAATGGTTCCGCAATGTTAATGCCGATTTTGAATTTATCCGAATAATCATAAGTCGCCAGAACACCGCACCACTAACCGACACGACCCAAAACATTTATCAATGGTTTTCCTTTTACATTGGTCCATCCATCGGGAGACAATGGACAACCCATGCTCATTCCACGAACTCCGTCATTCTAGCCAAAGAATGATTTATTTTAGCTCTTTCATGATCAAGACCCACGGTTTCCGGCCTTGTCATACCCTGTGGGCTTTTGTATCCTTTGGGGGGCATCATTAATGGCGTAAACCATTTCATGCCAATAAGGTGAGCGAAGAACATTGAATGGCACCCCACATGCATATAGAAACCGGTAAACTTTTGAATCCACATCATTCCTACACCCTTCGTCTAGGAAATCGGATATGGTTCTACGCCTTAATCCCAGGGCACCGCTTCGAAACCACTCGGCATGGGTGGAAGTTGAATGTGTTGGGCCCGAATCGCCGATACCCTTAGATCTTTTAGATGATCTCCCGTATGGCAACCCCCTCTTCCTTCCTATATATCTCTCTCGTGGTGCCGGCACATAAGTACAAACTTAGATTCCAAAATTTTTTAGTTCCATCTCCCTGGCATTATCCCACAAAGGTGCCTTCTCGTACGGGTGTATGAACCATGGTATTGTTTATTGCAATGGGGGGCAAATAAATTTAGTGGTTCCACCACCTTTCCCTCCTTCTTGTTTCGAACATATTTCCACAAAGGATATTGGTCTTGTTTAGTTGGGGATTCTAGGTTCTCGTGGGTCTCCACTCCCCACTTCCTCCTCGAAAGCATAATCCTCCTCTTCGAGATTTTCTTCGTAACCACCATAACCCTCCTCTTCATCCTCCTCTTCTCGATTTGTCTCTTTCTTCTAGCACTCTCCAACACCATTATCACAAAGAAAGGAACCAACATGAGGAAAATTCCTAGCCATATAGCCATGATGGAAACAAGTTTCAAGTTTCTAGAATCTAGCCCGCAAAACAAATAGAAAAATGCCAAATGGGAATAGGAAATGCAACATTGGAAAAAAACAACTCATTTTTAAAAGTTTTAAATCCAATAAAATGCAACATTCAAGCAAAATTCAAGTTTTCATTTTCAAACAATTTAACAATCTACAAATTCATCTTAGAAAATACAAAATTGGATTAGAAGGCCTACCTCTTTCTTGCAATCCTCCCTGTCGACCTTGCTCCTTGCTCTCCGTCGGCTTTGCTCCTTGCTCTCCCGATTCCCGTCAACCAAACCTTGCGCTCTCGGCTCTCCTTCTCACTCAATCTCACTTCTCAACTAACAAACAATAATCGACAATGAAATTATGAAACCCCCCCCCCTTTTTTATAAAAATCGGAAATTTTTCATAAAAAAAATTCCGCGCGCGGGAGCGTTTTTCTCGCGGGGAGCGTTCGGGAGCGAACGCTCCCCGAACGCTTCTCGCGTTTAAAAACGCTCCCGAAGCGTTTTTTAACGTCGAAGCGTTTCGGGAGCGTTCGCTTCGAACGCTCCCGAAACGCTCCCGAAAAAACAGGAGCGTTTTTCGAGTCGAAACGCGCTCCCGAAAAACGCTCCCGACAGGAAGCGTTTTCGGAAGCGCGTTTCCTAGCGTTTCCGAAACGCTCCCGAACGGAGCGCGTTTCCGGAGCGGGAGCGAAGGGGGTACGAAGCTTCCCCGCAACCCTGGTCTTTCTTACATCTCGATTGATCCTGCTCCCTTTGGATGCAAGGGCGACATTTTCTTCCTCGTCCTACTTCACCTTCGATCCATTGCCACTGCTACCATCAAGTTTGCACTTGACCAAGTCTCTCCTTATCTCTTCTTACTGAAGAGCAACCCACATCTCCTCCTAGCCTGGCAAGGTTGCTCTGCCCAAGATACTCTGGACAAATACTTGCCAATCCTCAGTGATTGCATTAAGAGCTAGTCTCACCATCGCTATAGGAGAAGGGGTAGACCCCACGGCTGCAAGTTGGTCATGGATTTCCTGAAGCCTAGTCAGGAACAGAACAATGCGCTCCCCTTTCCACATTTGTGCCATCCTCAGTTGCTGCTCTAAGTACATCTTCTGCTGCTCGAAAGATCCTTCATATAGCGTGGCCAAGGCTTCACACATCTGCCTGGCAGTGTCTTTGTCAGCTATATGGGACACTATGTGATCTTTGACTCCATCCAGGAGCAGCCTTTTTGCCTTCGCCATATCAACCTTGTACTGTTCAACAAATCTGGATTTGAAGGGACAGCTACCGTGTTCGTCATGAAGAGCTGGAGATCATATTCATCTAGAAGACAAGTGTTTCTTTCCTTCCAGATCACGTAGTTGGAGTCTCCCTCCAACTGGTCCTGATCTCTAATCTAGTGAGCTGCCACGGCCATCTAAAATGTCGAATCTGCTCCTCTTCTTCCCCCTCTGCGCAGCACTAGACAGACTTGAGCACTCCTTGTGGAGCTCGTAGACCTGTTGCCCGGATCTGTTACTCAGATCTTGGAAAAACTGAAATTCCCCGACTAGGAACTTCCTGAGGAAGAAAATTCCCTCACTGTGTTGCTTCTTCCTCTTCTAACACTTTTTGCCCGGCAAAATCAAGATCTGCCTGCAGAAACTGCGTCCCACCAGCTTTGCGCTGAGGCTCTGCCTTGCTCCCTCTGGCTCGCAAAATTCCTATCTAGAAGTCTTACCTCTCTGTCGACTCCCTCAGAGAGAGACCTTTCGGAAATTTCAGCCCTCCTGGCCTAGACTATGCAATCCCTTTGGGGATTCAAATTGTTGCTTTCTGCAGCTCTTCGGCCTCCGACTCAATGTTGGAGCTGCTCTTCCTATTTCACAATCAACGCTCTGATACCATATGAAAATTCCAAGATCTAGATATATAAGCCCTACTGCGACAAACTGAACTACTTCTCCTACTTGTAAATTAGATTTAACTAGTTATTTGCAGATTACTTCTGAAATTATCAAAGCATTTACTGAAGCAGCCTGCACTTAATTAAATTACATGTGAAAACAGTAAATTGAGCAAAAGAAATAACACACACAGGACACCGTTATTTTTGGACAAACGTCCCCGTAAAAACCCAATGCGAGAAAATCGGTGCAGCAAATCTGAGGGTTTTATTATTAAGCAATAGTTATTCTGGATACAACTCAGAATGTCTCTCTAAACGATTCAGTTATAGAGAAATATTAACAAAGAAAAATATAGTGAGTATACCTCACTCTGCAAGTCCCGGTTAATCCGGTAGTTGAACTGATGAAACCCCAGTTCCCTCTGTGTTGCCTCTGCGCAGTAGCCACGTAGGCCTGCGTGGGGTCAAATCTGGAACTGCGTCACCCCTTCTGCGTGATCTTTCAGCCCTTCCAGAAAATCAATCCAGCCCTCCCACCTCAGATCTGGATTTCCCCACTTAAAACTCGTACTTTCTGCTGAGAAACTGTGTTGCCTCTGCGTGGCCCTATGTCACCCCTTTTGGGTGTTGCATCACTCACTATGGGCTCTGCACAGCCTCCTCTTCGTCTTTCTTTGCCTCTCTGTCGATGATCCTTGGCCCCGGAGAAGATCCTCCTGCCAAAACTGTCTCTGCCCCTCAACTGCGTTGAAGAATCACTTAGATCGAAGTTTTCGTCCGAGCACTGCTCTGCCAAAAAATTTGATCACTTGATCCTCTCGGTGGATCATACAAATGACCCTCAATTCTTCCTTTATAGTCTTCTCGTTGAGACTTCAACTGTCGAGATTAGATCTCCAATCAATGGATAAGATTATATTAGACTTTTTCAACTTTTTCTAGAATTTTCACCCACAGTTTACATTAATACTCATTAATTATTTTAATTTCCTAAGTTAGACTTAGGGTCCTTATTAAAAATAATTAATTTTTCTTATAAAACAGTTTCTGCGTGAAATTTCCCAAAAGAATTTCTGGGTTATCTGTAATGCATGTGTCTAAGACTCTCCACGAAGTTTGAGACTTACAGCACATCTGATGCTACTACAAATCAACAGGAAACACATACTTAAATTCCCTTAGTAGTTTTTCAAGTTTGTCCCTTTCTTGCTTAGACAACCCTTTTCTTATTTTTACAACTTAGGGTGAGGCAGAAGTCCCAAAATTGAGATCTATAATAACAGGTGAGTCATGGACTTCAGGCTTAGTCACATTAATGTTATTTCTATTGAAGTGTTGCTCATTAGCCAAATCTTCCTCTTGGTTATTTCATTCATCACTTTTTTTGGAGGAAGCCAATTATCTCGTTGTCATTTTTTAAAACAAGCCAATGGTCATCATAGCTAGGGATGGTTGGGTGATATATGGTATCCATCTCACACTTCCCTAGTTTAGAAAAGTCTTCGTCGGGGTATTGGGAATTTCATGCAGCCACTACAAGGGCATCAACAATATAATTATTGCTTCTAGAGACAGCTTCGATGGAGAATTCATGGAAGTCCTTAATTACACTCATAACCCGTTCCTTGTATGGTTTCATCTTCTCGTGCTTGGTGTTGAAAAACCCTGCACCTATGCTCCCAGACAAAGATAACCCACCTAGCAAAGATATAATGCTACCTAAAGCTAACAAAGTAAAGAAAAGGAACCACATGACAAAGTCTCCTGAAAGTGTTAACATCGATCCTCCAATTATGGTGTATTTGCATAAGCATGATCCATTCTACATTGTCCTAAATATTGATGAATGTATTCTAAGGAATTGCAGACTTGACTCTAAATCCCCATCCAATATAACGCCTTTAAGAATAATCCAAGACCTAGGGTTGTCTATGTCTAGAAACTACTCAAGTAAATGCACAATAAATTCCATGAAGTTGAATTTCATGGCATGATCGAAGGAAAGAAGGTATACTTACAAGGCTACCCTCAAAAAGAAATCACCATGAACATAGTTGTGGTTAAAATCCCTCCCCCATGGGGAATGCTTTTATCTAAACAATTGGTAGAGGACTTGAGGCTAACCACCAACAAGGATAGGTCTTGTATTAGAGTTCCCATGGAAGGGAATTCTTGTGCCATCATACCTAGACATGACTTCACCAAGCCAATTATTACCCACTCATGGAAATTTGATGAAGAATTAAGAGAAGAAGATTATGAGTTTGGTGAGTGGAGGTTGTATAAGAAGAAGCCTAGCATAAATTCTTCTTATGGTGATTTGACAATCACAACCCTCAAGCATAGGTCTTTATATTTACAAGGAATTAGTAAATATTTCGCATAGTAGCAGTGCAAGTTGCAAGTTAGACTTGTCAATCAACTTATCATCAGACCATTGGTCCTTGACAAGACTTCTTGTTCGGTGATAGCTTTCCACACTATCTTGGGCTTTGTCTTCACCTTAGCTCTGATACCATGTAAATTTTGGATAGAGAGAATGTTATATGCTTAATGCAAATTTACTTCAATCTTCTAGGGCCCGATACAATATAGCAATCACATAAACATGAAAGTAAAATGATGATAGAACATACTAATAGATCAACAAAAGACAAGCCAATTAAATAGATCAGATTTACATATCTTCTTGTCCAACAAAGATGTAAAATAGTTTGTGTTATGACAGTCAACAGGATGCTTCAACCAACAAAGTCTTTCTCAGGTTGGCCAACCCTACAAGTGTCACACACACAGACCTCAAAGACAGCTCATCAAAAGTCAACATAATTCAACAAAAGAATCCCTCATCCAGATTTCCGGTATCATCCATATTTTCGGCATCCAGATTTATGGCATCATCCAAATTTACGACATCCAGATTTACGGCATCCGTTTCCACCAATGTTGCGAACATCGCGATCGGGATTAAATCGGCGAGGGGAAAAAATCGGAAAAAAATCGTAAAAATCGGGAAAAAATCGGTAAAAATCAGGAAAAAATCGGCACATACAAAAATATTCATTTTTTTTCAATTTTTTTAATATCTAAAGCACCCACAACATAAAATAAATGCATTGACACATAAATATGAAAAAAAACTAATATATAAGACATGTAATATCATGTCTAGTGCTACATCACACATAATAGTGAATCATGTCTTGAATACTAAGTCCTGAGTCTCAACTCAACCTCAAAATATCAACAAAAAATATAATAATGTATCTCATATCATGAGTCATAATGTTATATACAAAGGAATGCACCAAATAACCTATACTATTGATTTCCTTTGCCCCTCTTGCGACCCTCTTGCGAGAAAATGTACCAACTTTCCCTCTAGACGAAGAAGCTGGCGGGGCTGGCAATGGACTCTGTTGTGCTCCAGATCCTGAAGCACCAGGAGCTAAAGGAGGCAGACCACGTCCTCTACCGGTAGCAGGGGTAGGTGGTGTCACCTCCTCCTCTTGTTGTTGCTCCTCCTCCTCCTCCTCATGAAACTCATCATTGATTCATCGCTACTAGAAATGGGATCATCAACAAGAGATACATAAACATCATCTAGCTCAAAGTCTTCAAACTTGGATTGCTCAACCTTATAACATGATAGAAATTGAAAAAGTTTAACATGCCTAACCTATGATTTTGGTTTGAGTGAAGGGTTCATCTCCTCAACCTTAAAATGCGGTAGAAAAAGATTAACATGCCTAACCAGTTGTTTTCCTTTGAGTGAAGGGTACATTCTTGTTAAGGCCACTGTAGGGGAGTTCAACAATCAATACCACCAACATCAACAAAGTTCAACAATCAATGCCACCAACATCAAGGTTCTTAAAGGACTTCATACTCTTGATCAAATGCCAATCTCATACCCTTACACATAATAGAATCAAATGGAAACAATGCAAATCCCCAAACCATGAAACCCTGAAAACCATTAAGTCTGCTGAATTTTGAGTGAAATCTAAAATTTTAGTTTCTCCATATGAAATCCAATGAGGTCGAAACCACTCTTAAACATCTTGAGTCATTTCATGGTAATGTTAAAAATTTAAGTAAAAGGATGAAAATGAAAAATAAAGGAAATATCACTTTTACTTTAAGAATTTAACATTACCATTAACTGCCAACAGGGTGTGTCAGGAAAATGAGAGGGCTGCAAAAATGACAAAAAAAAAATCGATTTTTGAACTTATAGGGTTGTTGTTTGATGGGCCCACGATTTTTACCAAAAAAATCGCGATTTTTTCCCGATTAGCGATTTTTTCAAAAAATCGTGCAAAACATCGTTGATTTAATCATTTTGTTGAAAAAATCGCGATTAAATCGCGATGTTTGCAACACCGGTTTCCACCATCACCCGCATTTACCAGATCGATTTCCGGCATCATCCAAATTTACGACATTCATTTCCGACATCATCCAAATTTACTTCGCATCATCCATATTTACTAAAAGATCCATTTCCGATACATCATCCATTTTTGGCAGCATCCATATTTACACGTAGGAGAGAGAGAAGCATCTTCTAAGTCAACGAACTAACCGCATCATGAGGAATGTGTGTGATGAGATGATGATGAAATGAACTCCAAGTCTCTCCAATTTATATCCATCTGTGAGGGTGTGTGACACATCTGTTGGGGGTCCCAAGCCTACATTACAATTATGGCCAACCTTGCACATAAGTGGAATAAATTCCAAATAAATGTTTTGCTCATCCGATCAAGATGATCTTTAGATCAATCTTGCACCTCTCTGAAAGAGAAATCCAACAAAAATATTGGCATCATCATCTGAACAATACAACATGGAGTTTGGACCTAGTTGCCCAAAATTAACACTCCCTCTCAACTAGGGAGAACTCCATCCACCAGTGCCATCCAAACATCGAGCGTCATCCTGCCGTAACTTGCTTTGTTGGCTTCTTTATTTCAAACGGTGAGTCAGAAAGACATCACTCCCGGCTAACCCGAAGTCAACTCAGAGGTCTGAAACCTCTATAGGACTCAAAGGAGTCTCATACTAACCCAAAGTTAGTTTAACCGACCCAAAGTCCGTTGGAAATTGAAAACCTCTCTTGGATTCAAAAGAGTCATATACTAACCCGAAGTTAGTTTAACTGACCTAAAGTCAATTGGAGGTCTGAAACCTCACCTGGACTCAAAAGAATCTTATACTAACCCGAAGTCAGTTGGAGGTCCGAAACCTCACTTGGACTCAAAAGAGTCATATACTAACCCAAAGTTAGTTTAACTGACCCGAAGTCAATTGGAGGTCTAAAACCTCACTTGGACTCAAAAGAGTCATATACTAACCTGAAGTTAGTTTAACTGACCCGAAGTCAGTTGGAGGTCCGAAACCTCACTAGACTTGATCCTAGATCAAGTGGTTGGACACGTGCCATCCTAGCCATACAGAGTACGGCAATCTCCGATGTGTCCATCGGTCTTGCTATTGGTCTCTATCCACATTTCCCACCTCATTGGCCAAGATGAGAGGTACTTCCCATGAGTCTGAAACTCCATGGGTAGGATGCATGCGGGGCACAGATCAAAGAGAGGTGAACCAACTCAATATCATCACGGTGGGGTGGAAGCACACCAACAAGGTTCAGCAAAGCCAAGCCCTGTGGTTGCTTATAGCTCCAAGAAGCTATCCCCAAATCCCCCTAGAGCTCCCAGAGCTCATCGTCCAACAGGACCCTCAGAATAGGGTCGTTCCACGATTCCAAGATTCTCACGGAAGGTTAGGAACTTGACCTTCCCCAAGGGCTTAGTGAGAATATCTGCGACCTGCTCAGTAGTTCCTATATGATCGAGCCTTATGACGCCTCATTGTACCATATCTCGGATAAAATGGTACCTAATATCGATATGCTTGGATCAATCGTGGAACACGAGATTCTCTGACAAACAAATCCCACTCTGGTCATCAAAAAGGATAATAGTGGTATCTAGCACACGCCCGAACAGCTCACTGAAGAGCTTTTGCAACCAAATAGCTTCACAACAGGCCATACTCGCTCCAATGTATTCGGCCTCAGCGGTGCTCAAAGCCACCAACTTCTGCTTCCTGCTCATCCAAGATATCGAAGTAGACCCAAGTGTGAAGCAGCATCCAGATGTGCTCTTGCGATCCACCACACTGCCAGCCCAATCAGCATCAGTATATCCATGGAGTCTCAAACTCCCGGTAGTGTATCTCAGCCCATGGTTTATCGTGCCCTGAAGATATCTCAAGAGATTCTTGGCACCAACCCAGTGAGTGTGATGAGGATCAACCATGTGTTGACTGAAGGTGTTCACTGTATGTTCGGACAGAAGTTCACTAAGAACATCAAGGCCCCTACGAGTTGATGATACTCGGTAGGATTTCCTAATGCGGGCCCAGCAACACTTCCACACAACTTCTTAAAGTTGATTTCCATCGGTGTCAACACAAACTTACAGTCCATCATACCAAATCTCTCCAGCAGCTTCACAATATATTTTCCTTGAGAGAGGAAAATCTCGCCAAGTCTCTGCCAGACCTCCAAGCCTAGGAAGTAATGAATCAGTGCTAGGTCTTTCATCTCGAACTCATAAGCGAGCTCCCTCTTACACTGATGAATGAGAGGGTCAGCACCTATCAGGAAGAGCTCGTCCACATAGAGAACCAGAATGAGAGGCTTTGCTCTATCAACCTTGACGTAAAGGTTTGGATCAGCATTACTTCGAGTGAAGCCTAGCTTCATCAAGTAGCTATCTATCCTCTCGTACCAAGCAATGGGGGCTTGCTTCAACCCATAGAGGGCTTTCTTCAACCTGCATACATGAGAGTCTCTATCCTGGACTTCGAATCCCAGAGGTTGCTCCACATACACCTCTTCCTTTATCGAACCACGCAGAAAAGCGACCTTCACATCCATCTGATGGAGACTCCATCCTTGCATTACAAAAAGTGCAATAATAGATCGGATGGTGGTATAGCGGGGCACAAGTGCAAATATATCATCATAATTTATGCCTTCCTTTTGAAAAAAGTCTCGAGCAACGAATCTTGCCTTGTACTTTTCAGCACTACCATCAGATACCTACTTGATCTTATAGAGCCATTTCAAGGTGACAACAGCTTTGTCCTCCTGTCTTGGGACCACATCCCAGACATCATTCTTCATAACGGACTCGTACTCTTCGTCCATAGCATCCTTCCAAACTTGATGCTTTACGGCTTCTTCAAATGATCCAGGCTCAGATTGTATGCGTGTACTCATGGTTGCTAGATACCCTTGGTATCTATTCGGTTTCTTGCTTTCACGGAATGTCCCCCTTGGGGCCATATGTCTCTCGACATCCTCGAGAGTATCCCTGAGCCATGAGGGTCTCTTTCTATTTTTTGAAGGAGGTGGATCAATAGGGTCCATCGGTCCTTCAACGTCAGGCATGATCTCATCCTTCGGCTCTTGCTGCTTCCCTGTTCTTTCTTCATTGTCTTCCTTGGACCTAGGAAGATTTATCACTTTCCTGAGGAAAGCATCTTCATTGAAGGTGACATCGTGGCATATCTCCACTTCTCTTTGACTAGGCACATAGATTCTATATGCCTTCGAAGTTTCACTGTAACCCACAAACATTCCATTCTTTCCAGAAGCATCCAGCTTGCTTCTCTTTTCTTTCGGCACATGAAAGTAAGCGGAACAACCAAAAACTCTAAAATGACAAACATCAGGTTTCTTACCAGAGAAGACTTTCTCGGGAGTTTTGGAGTCTAGAGCAGAATGCGGGCATCGATTTTGTACGTACACAACAGCATTCGCAGCTTCTCCCCATAGAAACTTCCGAAGACCTTGGTCACATAGCATGGCACAGGCAGCTTCCACAATGGTCCTATTCTTTCTTTCAGCAACGCCATTTTTCTCAAGAGTATACACGGTTGTGGTCTCCCTCTTAATGCCAGCTTCTCTGCAAAAGTTATTGAACTTGTTTGACTCATATTCGGTGCCATTATTGGTCCTCAAAATCTTGATCTTCTTTCCTGTTTGATTTTCCACAAGGCCTTGAAGGTACGAAACCATTTGAATGCTTCGTCCTTCTTCTTCAAGAAATATATCCAGGTCTTGCAAGAGAAGTCATCTATAAACATAATGTAATAAGAACATCCTCCCAAGGATGTCATGGGCAGCATACCAGATAAGTCAGAATGTATCAATTGCAAGACATCAGATGTCTTGTGACACTTGAGGGGAAAGGTCCCCTTGTATGCTTTCCTTCAGCACAACCCTGACATACACCTTCATGATCATTCTTGAATTCCGACATCCCAAACACCACCTTCCTTGCTCAAGGGAAGGGCTTTGTAATGAAGGTGTCCAAACCTCCGGTGCCATAATTCGGTTTGACGAATTGTATCACATAACATAGCCCCTAATGGACTTCCTCCAACCTGGTAGAGTGTATCTACTCTAAAACCAATAGAGAGAGCTTCCTTGAAGTTCTTCTTCCAGTCTCGAGGAAGTCCTCCAAGAGCAATGAGAAGGAGCTCTCGATAAACTACTTCTTCTCCTATGGCAAGGAGATCATTCCTGATTTCTGTGAGCCTCATAAAATATGATGGAGGCTCATGAATCTTCCCCTGCACATAGTCCATGACATCTTGATCTTCCAAGACCAAGTCCAAATACATCTTCCAAGCATGATAGTCAGACTTGTCAGTCAACTTATCATCAAACCGTTGGTCCTTGACAAGACTTCTTCTTCGCTAATAGCTTTTCACACTATCTTGGGCTTTGTCTTCACCTCAACTCTGATACCATGTAAATATTGGATAGACAGAATGTTTTATGCTTAATGCAAATTTACTTCAATCTTCTAGGGCCCGATACAATATAGCAATCACATAAACATGAAAGTAAAATGTTGATAGAACATACCAATAGATCAACAGAAGACAAGCCAATAAAATAGATCAAATTTACATATCTTCTTGTCCAGCAAAGGTGTAGAATAGTGTGTGTTACGACAGTCAACAGGATGCTTCAACCAGAAAGTCTTTCTTCGATCGGCCAACCCTCCAAGTGTCACACACACAGCCCTCAAAGACAGCTCATCAAAAGTCAACATAATTCAACAAAAGAAACCCTCATCCAGATTTCTAGCATCCAGATTTTCGGTATCATCCATATTTCCAGCATCCATATTTCCGGCATCATCCAGATTTACGACATCCATTTCCGGCATCATCCAAATTTACGACATCCAAATTTACGGCATCCATTTATGGCATCATCCAGATTTACGGCATCCATTTCCGGCATCATCCAAATTTACAGCATCCATTTCCGACATCGTCCAGATTTATGGCATTGTCCATATTTAAGGCATCCAGATTTATGGCATTGTCCATATTTAAGGCATCCAGATTTACGGCATCCATTTCCGGCATTATCCAGATTTACGGCATCATCCATATTTACACGTGGGAGAGAGAGAAGCATCTTTTAGGCTGAACGAACCAATCAGACTATGGGGAATGTGTGTGATGAGATGATGATGAAATGACCTCCAAGTCTCTCCAATTTATATTCATCTGTGAGGGTGTGTGACACATCTGTTGGGGCTCCCAAGCCTACATCACAATTCTGGCCAACCTTGCACATAAGTGGAATAAATTCAAAATAAATGTTCTGCTCATCTGATCAAGATGACCTTTAGATCAATCTTGCACCTCTCTGAAAGAGGAATCCAACAAAAATATTGGCATCATCATTTGGGCAGTACAACATGGAGTTTGGACCTAGTTGCCCAGAATTAACACTCCATTATATCACATACCTCATCAATTTTATTTTTGATTTCTTTGACTCCATGCCAATTAGATTAGAGTAACAGTCAAATAAACAAATGGAAGGAACAAGTTTAGTCGACGAATGTTGAGTATTATACTCACAGATATGCAACTTTGTATTGCCATCTGAAGCAAATTACTGTAAAATTACATGAAATTAATGTTGATTTTACATATCTAAGAGTAAATATGAATTGTACTTGTTATAAATCATTTAGTTGAAGATGTCTGAACCATTCTGAAGATTTCAGCAAGTATATCTTATAGATTTGAGGTGTTTTCCAAGGAACAAATGAATCATTTTTGCTTCAGATCACTAGGGATGCCTGCCTGATGCCTGCCTGAAGCCAGCAAGCAGCACCCCAAAGAGGGAGGAGGAATCATGTGAGGTGAATCAGAAGTGTCCACTCAATCCTCTTAGAACAAAATTCCCCAAGGGCAATTTCAAGTGATAACAGGTAAGCAATCGGACTGCAGTGTTCAACTATTGATCCATTTACCATTTTTTTTATATAACGCACAACTTAACAAATTCATCCACTTATCCCCAGAGGAAAAATGCAAAAGTAGATAGTCAGTTTCATGCATAAAAATGTTGCCAACTTCATAATTTACTGAAGATTGTTACTTGAAAGTTCAACTTCATAAGCAAAGATGCAGTTGTTAATACATGGAAGATAAAAATTCCCATTTAAGCTTTAAAAGGAAAAAGATAATAATAAATAAATAGGCAAAGCGAATGGTATATATCAACTAACCTCTTTTCAAAGAACTTGAATATACAGTCTACATCTCTATCAAAATACCTGAAATATTTGTCAAAATTTCATGATTAAATCATTAATTATGTTGAAGATGCCATGAGAAATAAGAAAGGAACTCCCTAGTTGTATTCTACAACGCAATTTGCAAGGCTGGTAATAAGAGCAAAGATACAATTATACATGAAAAATTGACTGATTTTAAGGAAGTTAACTAGAACATAAGAAAACGTCAAGGACCAAGGTAGCAATAATTCTACAGCAACATTCTTACATTTGTGCATTGCGATGAGAGACAGAAACCATTTGTGGAAAGTCAATCATTGTGACATTTTCCTCATCATCAATCTGAAGATCAACAATCAAAACGATATATCATCACTTTGAGCCTAGTAACCAATATATTTATTCAGGAACCCATGCATCCGAACTATCCATAGTAGACCAAACAAAAGATTCTATGTCAACAAACTCATGTTCATTAGCAAGCTAAACATACAATATAATAGATTTGTGACTTTTCACTTGAATTGAACTTTGTCATTGAAGTAGCTGTTAAGATGTCTCTCACATCTATAACTATGCAGTTCCACACTTTTATGTTCAATTTCAGAACAGTGATAGATGAAAGAAACAGCATACGTTGTGAGGGTTTTTGAAACCAAATTTTCAAATTCCTTTACACACACCTGTACATTATACGAAATTCTCTGTAACTTAATCTTATCTAATCTTGACGAATTTGTGTATGGGCTTCTAACTAGCTTGCGTGTATAGAATATTATCCCAGGACCTAACTAATTGCATTCCATGCAAGTTGTGTGTATCTCAGATTTAAATTTCCTAACCAAAGTAAACTAGCAATTTACTTCCCAGTAATTTCCTTGCTCAATATTACTTTAAATTACAGATTACTGAACAAAATGGACTCCTAAGTTTTTTAACTGGTAAAAATTAAATTTACAGCAGAAGCATATAAAACCAATTTCCACAACAAACAACAAAATATTTCTGCCCTTCCAATCTGCTTGTCGTTAAATTTCTTCAAAGCATACATAAGCTCCCTTACTGGGAAAATGATTCACTGAGAAAAATACAAATTACAGAAAAAACCTGGTGAATTTCCTGCTGGAGAAACCCCTGCTGCAGCTGGCATATGACCTGTATGGCCTGCCCATGACATTTCCTGGCTGCCCACAGCCTATGTGGCCCTTCCTACACCCTGTGCGGCTGCCCGCGGCCTCTACGGCCCTGCCTACACCCAGTACGGCTGCCCACAACCTGTACAGCTTTTCTGCCCGGTTTCTGTGATGGCTGTACAGTCTGTATGGCTATCCTCAATCTCCAAAACTGTTGCTTGGCTGCCCACAACTTTATCCTTCAATTTCTGGCTGCTGGGCTTTTATCCTTTTGCTGCTATCTGCTTGCACTCCCCTCCTTTGGACTGAATTTCTGAGAGTGAAAGTCCTTTTATCACTCTCTCAAACACTAGAGCAAAGATCTTTATCATTCACTTGTCCAAATACTCTATATGTGTCTTTCTCCTTGTTAATTTTGTAGATGTTCTATGCTTGATGCAACTTTACTTTTATTACAGCAATCACCCAAACAGTTAAGTAAAATGCTGATAGAACATACAAAAGGATCCGTAGAAGACAAACCAGAAACAGGAGAATGTGGTGGTGCGTTACGGCTGTCAACAAGATGCTTCAACCAGCAAAGTCTTCTTGATCAGCCAACCCAGAATGTGTCACAACAATCCTCAAATAAGTCACCAAGTCAACACAAGTCAACTCCAGAAAAGTCAACGCAGGGCAGCAACATAAAAGTCAACGCAGCTCCAATTTCGTCAACTTTGACTCGGTTCTTGTGCCAGACAAAGTGTACGGCCTGTTAAAATCGAAGTCTCCACAAATTTTGGGCCTCTTTGGACCATGTGTTGACCAAAGTCAACACTAGTCAAACTTCCTAGGAAACCCTAGCTGCAGCAATCTGCGTCCTTCTTCTTGGCTGTACAAACTCGTCCTTTTTCCCACGTGTGAGCTGAATTCGTCTTCCAAGGAGCTCGTACTAAATTAGAGAAGAGAAGAAGATGTGTGATGAGTGAGTGTGTAATCCTCTCCAACTTTGACTGTATTTATATCCATCATTGAGGTGTGTGGACATATCTGCTGGGGGTGAAAACCCCAAGGCCGACCTGCACATATAATTTATTATAAATAATAAATTCAAAACAAATGTTCTGTTTCATCGGATTAAGATAAATTTTATATGGATCTTACACCTCTCCGAAAGAGAAATCCAACAAAAATATCAGTATCTTAATCTGAGCATCACAACATGGAGTTTGGACCTAGTTGTCCAATTTTAACACTCCTTCACCTAGCCTTGCTTTTATAATCTTGAGTTATGACTGAACCAATTAACCCCAATCTCCAATGTGATTGACAGTTGAGATTAGATCTCAT
The DNA here is from genome assembly GCA_034641835.2 of Pinus albicaulis. Taxonomy (NCBI): domain Eukaryota; kingdom Viridiplantae; phylum Streptophyta; class Pinopsida; order Pinales; family Pinaceae; genus Pinus; species Pinus albicaulis. Next base: position 1,433,877,959 of record CM076578.1, on the reverse strand, counting down.
CTAAATTGAGATCAACAGTCACAATTCATCTAATTCACTGATGTATAAACCTTGACATTTTAATAGATTAAACTCACTTTTATAAGAAGAAATTTTGCTAAGGTTGAAGGCTTTTGATGACTTCCACACATCTTGACACTTAGACCTGTGCGGAAGTTCCTATCCGATGATACAAAACATCAAGATCAGGTCCATCAAAAATGCACATATTATATCTAATCAACTGTTTTTTGAAATTTTATCTTTAGCACACTGACATGGAATGTTAACGTAGCTTTTTTTTGTGCTAATGTTGACATGGCAATGCTAATTTCGCACTACTGACATGGTGATATTGGTCTGGAAACTGATATACAAAAAGGGCAATGGTTTTGAACACCCCCCACCAATGATGATCCTGTTTTCTTTCATACAAAGCATCTCTCTAAACCTTTCAGATTTCTCATTGTTTCATACCTTGGTCAAATACTAAAAGTTAATTATGAGACTAGGATTATGTTTTCGTTCCAAGCATCTTTCCAACATCTCTAAGAGGTTGTGGTGCAGACAGTGAAAAGAAGAGAGAAATGGATTTCATAATGTCTATCCCTTATTGCAAAATTCAAATTTGCACAAAGGTTCTAGCTTCAATGCATCTATACTATTCTTCTTATTATATCCTCTCTAAAGCAACTTACACAAAACTAGAAAACGTAGTTTGGAGTTCCCTTTGGGCCAAGGATGACAAAAGCATTGGTTTCCACCCAATTCACTGGGAGCTCTGCTACACCCGGTGGGGAGTTTGATGGATTAGGCATCATTGAAACATACCACGAAACACATGCCCTTCACTCCAATGGATAATTTAAGTTATTGAAAGAAATGAGGCTTGGAAGGTCCTTCTCGACATCAATTCAGCAAGGGCTTCCCACCAAGAAAAAGAAACTGGCAAAGAGTCTCCCCTCAAACCCTTTTTGTCACCCCTTTTCAAGTTGAAGCAGTTGATACCCTTGATTTGCAAAGCATTTGGAAGTCTTGGGAGACTATTAACCCTTCCCTTTCCCAATGGGGCTTATCCCTCTCCACTTGCCTCTCAGTTGATAAGCATTGTATCTGGTAGTTCTCGCTTGTAAAATTTCAAGGGATGCCATTCTAGTTCTCAGCATTGAAGCTCTTTAGGAAAGGCATTCCAAGTGCTACTAATTTGTTTAACAGCTTGTAGCAGAACTGCTTTACTTGGGACAAGTTTAAAGGAATATTCAGTTTGATTAACAACCATAAATTTATTTTGAAGCAAAATCAATTAATCATTCCTAATCATCTTTTACTTAAGACTTGCCTTCCAGCATCTCAAGCATGGTCAAAAGACTAGAAATGTGGCAAAGCCACAAACCTTCTTCGAGTACCAACCAATTCCAAGATAAAAGTGGCTATGCTCAAATTCGTTCCTAGAGGGGCAACTAAACAAATCTCTAGCCCATGGAATCTAACCGAGAGACATGGTTATTTTGGCTTTGCAATACTTGGAAACTAATCTTAAAACCCAGGAAAGAATTTTTGCATGGTGTTTAACTATGAGAGGTCTTTTGATAGATAGACAATTATCTTAGCTGAATGTGCAAACCTACACTACACATGGTGTCAAAAAATATAAATTCTCAACCATCTCTTAATTCTGTCCACTAGCCAAATCTGCATGAGCCTAGGTTGAGCCTTTATTTCAGCAATATCTCCATGTTTGATTATTATCGCAAGTCACTTTATTAAGTGAATCATCTACCATAAGCCATTGAGTTTCAAACTACATGGAATCATGGCCCCTTATAACCCTCTTCAACAGGTTCTCACATAGGTGAAAGTAGGCCCCACCATCGGCCGACAAACTTTTGTGAGGAAGATGCAAGCACGACATGAGTTGGCCCCCATCCCTACCGCATAATGACCCACATTTATTGACATTATTCCTAGCCATTTCTGAAGAGACCAAACCCACAAAGCTTCACAATGACACTTCGGAGTATGTGCATTCACTCAACGTTGACCCCTCTATGAGCATGCCCAATCTCCTCTTGACAATGGCATGATAACTTATTAGGAATTTGTGTTTGAGTTGTAGCCCTTTGTCTTTTGTTGTTAAAACTTTATTCTTGAGAACCTATGCAATTTAGCGATTTTGAGCATATTACCCACCAAAAAGTGGATCACCCATAGGAGAAATTTTCTCTCCTCCTTCGGTAGCCAACAAGGGTACCCTGGAAAAACCCACAAGGGGAAAACCAGTCTTCCAGAAAGTTTTTATATTGCTTTTTAAGGAGATTTGAACATAGAGAGAAAATCACTTATCTCCCTTATAGTCTTAAAGAAGCTAATGCCAGGTAAATTTGAAAAATGAGCCCTTGCTCAGTCATAAACTTAGCCTGAGTAAGCTTAGCTTTCTATGCACTAACAGTGGCTTGTTTTGATGTTTCGCTAAGCATACAAGTACTGAGAACTGCTGCCTCTTCACTGACTGTAGACAACCTTGAATAGCATGCTAGAGCAGGCCCGAAATACATGCTGACTGGGACTTATTTCCCAGCATGCTTAACCCAGAAAATCGGCTTGGGTTATTCTCCTCTCTCGGCCTGACTTCTCTGCTCCAAACTCAGTCTAACAGAGTGACAATAAGCCTAGTCATCTACCTGCGAACACGACCCTAAACTACGCCTGAACTTCTACTAACACGGGTTGAACTCCTGGTGTGAGACTCTGAGGTTTTGAGCTTGCAAACTCAGCGGGAAATGCCTGTATTCTCTTCCGCAATTCGAACTCCTCTTCTTGTAGCAGTTCGATCTCCCCTTTGCTGCAATATTAAACTCCTTTCTCTCCTTGCTCTCCTCAATGTCTCTCTCCTTTTCTCCATTTTTGTCATCCTTTAGTGTAGAAAACCCTAACCTATGTTGCACGGGTTCACGAACCCGGGGGTGGGATTCTCGAACTCGTCTCGGCTTCTCGTCCCCAAGTATCAGATTCGGGTACAGGTGCTTCTAAGAAGAACCCATAAGAACCGGGTTCTCCATTAAAAAAAATTGGGTTCTTTTGTCTTGACAGGTACGGCGAACCCTAATGATGGGTTACCTGGAACCCCAAAATCGAGTTCCTTGGGGTTCTTTTTTAGTTTTTATTTTTAAGATTATAATTAATTTAATGGGCTTCCCCTATTATTCCAGGTAGCTAGTTCTTCGTCTTGCGAGAGGAATTGGAGTACTTATGCCTTTATCCATTCAGTAAAGAGAAATAGGTTGGGCCCAAAAAAGGCAGAGAACTTAGTGCACCTTTATAGCCCACTTCGTCTCATATCTAAAAAAGATCAGGTACAGGAGAGTCCTTTCAAGTGATGGGACCAATACTCAGATGATGCTATGTGTGTGGACAAGGAGATACAACCAGATGGCCTTACTGAGCTACCTCCAGTTGCTATGGATGAGCAAGAGCTTCAAGATGAGAGTGATTCCTACCTGAAGACAATGCTAACTTAAGATCTAAGTGATGTTGATGACACGGCTTGAGGAAGCCATTCTTCACTATTAGCTATTTTTATTTTAGTATTTTAAAATTTCCTAGTTCATGTCTCGAGATGCCTCAAGGCAAATTTTGAATGTAGTATGACAATGGACATATATTATGATTCTTATTAATATGTAAGCTCCAATTTGCACTTGATATCAAACTATAAAATTTGAAATTGCAAATGTGAATATTGAATGTTCAATGATGTGCATGTTTAAATCTTTAAATTTTAAATCACAAATATTTTAGTTTTCTTGTTTGAAGTTGAAAAATATACAAATTCATATATATTATAATTTATAAGATATAATATTTATATATCATATAAATAAATTATAATATACCCCAGACGAACCCACGCACCCTGTTTCAAAAAATGGCGTACATGTCCCCATTCCCCTCCCCAAACCCACGTTTCCTGGCAACATAGAACCTAGCCCTTGAAATTAAGCGCTGAGATTAAATCTCATCCCATGAGATCAATCGATGAGATCAAGCCACCACTTGACCCCCTCCCTCACGCAGTCCCCCTCTTAATGAGCCTCCTAGTACATTTTAATGTTTTAGTACCATGGTCACTTTTTATCTCATAAAGTGACTTTTAAAATATAAAAGTCACTTTAATAACATAAAGTGCACTTAGTACTTTTCACATAAAGTCACTTTTAGAAACACGTGACTATAATAATTAAAAGCACAAAGTACATGACTCACAAAAACTAATTTAGCTCCTTGACATTAATAAAACACATAATGTCACTTAGACAAAAGGGTATTAATGTGTCTCCCTAAGCCAAAAGGATAAATGCCTAAGAAACACCTCCTTGGTACCCTTATCGCGAAAGGTGTTTCTCAACACTCCCTCTTATCACGAAAGGTGTTTCTCACCACTCCCATCCTGTCTCTGAAGAATACATGTTTGCCCCTTAGCAATGACTTGGTGAAAATGTCTGCTACTTGTTCATTAGCAGATATATATTCAACTTTCACAGCTCCCCTCTGAACCCAATCTCCAATGAAGTGGTATATGATCTCAATATGCTTTGACTAATCATAAAATATTGGATTCTCAGAGAGTTTGATACAACTCTGACTATCACAATATATCGCAATTGGTCTTAACCTTTAACCAAATAATCCATGTAGCATCTTGTGAAGCCAAAGTGCCTCGCAATTTGCATGACTATCTACCATATACTCTGCCTCTTCTCAGTGCCACAAACCTTTGTTTCCTGCTAAACCATGACACAACTACTAAGCCCGACGAGAAACAACACCCAGAAATACTCTTCCTCTCACTAACACTGCCAACCCAATCTGAGTCTACACAACCAATCAATATGACTCCATCTCCCCTAACATAGTCTATACCATAGTCTATTGTGTCCTATAGGTATCTCAATACATTTTTGTAACCAACCAATGCACTCTCATGAGCTCCATCATAAACTAACTCAATGTGTTGATTACGAAACAAATATTCGGTTTAGTGTTGACCAGATACATCAAAGAATCGATCAGCTGACGATACAAGGTGGCGTTCACCAACTCGAAATTTGAAGCGTGCAACTTCTTCCAGTTAGTGATCATAGGAGTAGCCATTGGCCTGCATCCCTCCCTACGGAATCTTCTCAAGATAACACCTACATCCCTGCCCTGGCCAATGAAGATATACCCATCCTCCTGCCAAACCTCCAACCCAAAATAGTAATGCATCAATCCCATATCGATCATATCAAACTCTGAAGCAAGATCTCAACAAATGCCTTCATCTACTTGAGAGTCATCTTCCCAAGAAAGATGCCTTCATCTACCCAAGAGTCAAAATTTCATGTCTTCTGGTCTTCCCTTTTAATGTAGCATTTGCTTCCAAAAACTCGAAAATGTTTGACATTCATTGGTCTTCCCCTCCATAGTTCATATGGAGTCTTATCACAATTGCTTCTAACCAATCCTCTATTCAAAATGTACATTGTTGTATCAACTGCCTGAACCCAAGATTTGTTATCCAATTTTGAATCATTCAGCATTGTTCTAGCCATTTCTTCTACAGTTCAATTTTTCCTTTCAATGACTCCACTTTGTAGCAATGTTTTAAAACGGACCGTCGCTACCACTAGGTCGAGGTAATGACTCCGTAATGACTCTAATCGGTAATGACTCCGCCGACTGTGCTCTCAACAGACTTAATGACTCTAAGTTTGTAAAAAATACATTAAATATTAATTTTTTGTACAAAAACATAAATTTAAAGATTTTTATTCATGTTTCCAAACACAAAGCATTACAATATAGATAAAAGACAACATATGATAAAAGTAGGCTCATGAATATATCCATGAGTTCATTGAGTTCTGCTTTCAGAATTTTGTTGTAGGAATATGGTCATCTGCTCAACAGTATGTTTCTGTGTGGCCTGATCTTGTCTTTAGTGTGTATAAAACTGGTTAATGGGTGTTGATTGATTTTGTTTAGTTTCTGTTTTTGCTACCCAGACATAATGTTGACAAGCTAGTAGATTTCATATTCGGAGATTTAAAAGAAAATCTGCTATTTTGTTGGGTAAGTCTTGAAGCTTGCCCTGAAAATTTGGTGAAGGATTTTTATCTGTGAAGTTTGAACTTTTTAGGATGCAAAGTCTTGATTGTTAGATGTTAGCTTCACGTGCATTTCGTTAACTGAAAATCATGGACTGATTTATGGTGTTTGGTGGGTCTAATTATCCATGCAAAGGAATTTCTGGCAACAGTAACACCCATGAAAAGTTTTTTGCCAATGGCACACCACTCATGCAAAGTAGGGTATATGCTATATATATGTGTTAAAACTTAAAACAAATGGCGTGTATTCACCAGAGCCTGTGGCCATGTTTTAACTTTTCCCAGGAATGTCAACAGGCGTATATATAATGGGAAAAGGATAAAAGTTCCAACTCAGATAAGCATTGGCCTGGTAGCATAATTAAAGGACAAGCCTCAAAAGGACAGTTTTTCCTCTGGAATGGTTTGCGTGTTTCCTCAACACGCTTCTTAGTGCTGGGAGAAGGATCTTTGATGTCTCAGTGACCTAGTTTAGCATGCGATTTTGAAATTAGCAATCATCAATGAGAAAATTACAAAGTGTACTGCTGTAGTACAGTCAACACAATATTGCATTGGCAGGAGTGACACCCAGTCACCAGTAGACCACAATAAATGCAGATGAAATAAACTATATAGATTGAATGAAGAATGCCAATACTGGCTTGCAGACAATTTATTAAAGAGTATTCCACTTCTATAGACTCTAGAGTAAGCTAATTAGTAAAAAACTCTCATGACAAATTGTAATGGCATATATTTCTTTGAAATCTTTGTACAAATTGTGATTATATGGTAACTTCTGTCAGATTTTAGAGCATACATGCACAAGACAAAACATAAGTGAAGAAACTTGCACTAAAATCACTTGATTAGTACAAAATTTCTTTCAAATTTGGATGTTGAGGATAAAGTCAGATCTCCAATTGAATCCACCGGCCGGAAGTTATGGCTCGGCCTGGTTGACCGGGTTATTACCGAGCCGGCCGAGTCATTACAAAAACCGGCCGGGCCGCGGTAATAAACCGGCCACCGGGCCGGTTTTCAACCCTGCCCACCACCCTACCGGCTCCTGGCCGACTGTGCTCCTCGGTCGTGTTTTGGCCGATTTTTAAAACAGAGTTTTGTAGTGGTGTCCTAGCTGCTTGCAACTGTCTCTTTATTCCTTGTTTCTCATAGAAGTGTTGAAATACTTTGGAGGTGAGTTCTCCGTTGTTATCCGATCTCAAACATTTGATCTTCATATTAGTTTTATTTTCAACCATTTCCTTGTAGATTTTGAAACATTCAAATGCTTCGGAATTTTTCTTCAAAAAGTTGATTGTTGTCATCATGTTATAGTCGTCAATCATTAGCATGAAGTATTGTTCACAATCTAGTCCTTTAGTCTTCATTGGTCCACATAGACTAGCGTGTATCAGTTCCAATGGTTTTCACATGGAATGTTCTTTGGTCTTGAATTCAACTCTTGTTTGTTTTCCATGCCTGCAATGTTTAAATGTAGTACTGGTTGGTTTCGAAATCTGTGGCACTTCTCTCACAGCCTCCTTTTTACTAATTCTGACAAGATTGTCAAAGTTTATGGGTCCCATCCATATGTGCCAAAGCCAACTTCCTTCTTCTTTTGCCAAGAAACAACTTTTAACAGTCTCATCCAAAGTGTATACGTCGTTTGGAGTCCTAGTTGCAGTAGCCACCAATTGGTCGGATTTCTCACTTCATATTTCACATTTCTTTGAATCAAAGATAAGTGCATGTCCCTGATCAAACATTTTACTTACGCTCAGCAGACTATGATTCATATTTTCGATGAGAAGTCCTTGCTCCCAAGTTTGACTATCTGTTCCTATAACATGTGCAGATTTGTCATTTCCAAAAGACATTGTTCCATACTTTCCTTCTTTCAAAGATATGAATTTATTCTTACCTCCGGTCATATGTGTTGAGCAACCACTATCAACATACCACACATTCTTCTTGCTTTGAGCTTTTAGGGCAAGCGAACATCTCTCAGTTTTCTTCCTTCAGACCTGAGCATTTTGATTCCCCTATGATTCTCTTGAGGGAGCAGTTAGCCTGCAGTCTTTAGCCAAATGTCCAAAGTTGTTGCATTAATGACATTATAATTCATTGCTTAAATATCCAAACCTATTATAGTTTTTCCTATAATCCTCTCGAGAAATTTTGAGATAATCATTCTTGAATGACCTTCCAAAATTACTTATGTTCCTACCATAGGCCTGACAATTTACAGCTCTACGCCCAAAATTTCCACATGAATAACAAACATCAAGAAAGATATTTTGAGACCTGAGAGGGGGAGACCTTCTTTGTGATATTGTTCTCCATTATGCCTCTTGTTGATCTTCAACCTTTTGTTCTGCTAGGAATCCTTTTTCCTTCCCACTAGATCCTCTATCAATTGTTGAATAAGTTTTCTGGCCATCTCCCTTTTTTTGTCGTGGAAGAGGCTAAGCTTTTTACAAACATTTCCTTGTAGCCCAATCCTATTTTGTCATTGTGCAGTCTTTGAATCCTGATGAACTCATCTAATGCTTTGGAATTGTTCGCAAAATTCTAATGAACATTTCTTCTTTTCTTTGCTTCCTTTCGTAGATAGACTATCTCTGCTTCTAAATCTCCCCTTGCCTTGTTGCTTTCTTCAAGTTCTCTTCTGAGAGAATCTTCAGTTTTTCTGGCTTCTTTAAATTGTACTTTGAGGCTGATAATGGCTTCCTTTGATTCTTCATTCTTCTCATTGAGGCTTCTGCCATGTTCTTTTGCTATCTTCAATTCGACTTCGAGAGATTTCACATTTCCTCTTTCAATCTTGAGATCCTTTATAATTATGACCATCTTGTTTTAAAATTCGATCTTGTCCATCTCTTTTTCATCTCCTTCTCCTTCTTCAAGCGCTTCCTTCTTGTTGTCTCTAACCATGAATAGTACTCTTCTTGTGTCATTTTCTTTGTCACTGTCACTTTCTTCTTCAGATGAGGAGTTGTCATCTTTAGATAAAAAGCTTTTCTTAAATCCTTTCTTCTTACCTTGCCTCTTGAATCTTCTTTGACCATTCTTCCCTTTCCAGGTTGCTTCATCTTCGTTGCCAGAGTTCTTATGAGGACATTTAGCTGCAAAGTGACCAATATCACCACAACAATTGAAACAAATTAATGGAAGTTTACCTTTGAACTTACATGTTCCTCTCTTCATTTCTCACAAAGTTAGCAATTTCTTCATATGAATATTCTTCTTCTTTGTAGCCACTGGAGCTTGGTCTTGATTCTTGTTTGTCTTTCCAAGTCTTCTTGGATGTTGTGAATGTTGCTTCTCGGTTAGATGGACCATCTTCTTCTTTCCTCATTTCGAATCTCTCTACAAGAGATCTTACAACCTTTCAGACAACTACCTTGCTTTCCATTTGTTCTCCCAATGCTTCTATAGCATTCACTATTTCATCGACACGGAGGAAGTAGGTTGCAATGTTTTCCTCTTCATTCATTTTTAGCTACTCAAATTGTCCTCGGTGGGTCTGGAGCTTGGCCTCCTTTACCTTCTTGTCTCCTTCATATGTATTTTGAAGCTTGTCCCAAATTTCTTTCGTTGATTTGCAGTGCATTATTTTGACACATATAGAATCTGTCACACCAGTCATGAGGACATTTTTAGCTTTAGCATTTCTCTCTTAAAGCCTTTGGCCATCATTATCCAAAGGACGAGTTGAAGGTTCCTTGTATTTGATCAATACAGCATTCCAAACACCAAATCCTTGTGCTTGAAGATATGCCTTCATCTTTCCAATCCAAAAAGCATAGTTATTCCCATTGAGTACAGGAATTCTCGAATTATTCCACTCCATGATCTCCTTCCAATTGTAAACTATTAGGGAAGAAATCGACTCTCCGTGGAGGTATACTCACCCCCATTATCTGATCTCAACACCTTGATCTTCCTCCCTGTCTGGTTCTCCACAAGAGACTTAAACTCTTGGAACCTCTTGAAGACCTCACCCTTGGTCTTTAGAAAGAAAATCCAGGTCTTCTTGGAGTGGTCATCTATGAAGGTCACATAGTACTCACATCTGCTCAATGATACATGAGACATAGGACCACAATCATAAAAGTGTATCAAGTCTAGGATACCTGCAGCTCTGTTATCACTACTCCGGAAAGGTGTCTTGGTGTACTTTCCCAAAGCACACCCCCTGCACACATCATGATGCTCAGTGTCTTACTCTGGTGAACCAGTGACCATCTCCCTTAGCATCCTGAAAGCTCCATGGTGCATGTGGGCCATCCTATTGTGCAAAATCTCGCACAACTCACTGTTGTTGGTCTAAACCACCAAGACTCTAATACGCTAAAACATAAACCTGTATAGCCTACCACACTAGATCAGTGTTGCAGGAAACCCCCCCGAATCTAAACTGGGATCCGCGTCCCGAACGGATATGTCGTCGGATCCGCGATTAAAAAATTCGAAACAGCATATCAAGCCGGAAATCACAGTTCGTGAAATTTCGAAACTTTGTCAGCCCATTTCGCGGTTCCGGATTTCCGAACCGTGGATCCAGCGTCAGAGTCTACACCACCAAGACTCTAATAGACTAAAACATAAACCTGTATAGCAAACCACCACAGACTCTGATCACTCTAGCATGCTCAACACTAGATCAGTGTTGTGGGAAACGCACGCCCCCCAAACCTAAACCGGTATCCACGATTAGAAAATCCGGAATCGCAAATCAGGCCGAAAAACATGGTTCTTGAAATCTCTGAACTCTACCGGCCCGATCCGAAGTTCTGGATTTCCGAACCGTGGATCCGATGGCAGATCAGGCATGCATCTGTACGAATCCCAAACGGATTTGATGCTTGACAGGCGGTTCCAGTTTAAGTTGAGTTAGGGAAATGATAGGTGGGGATAAAGCTCATTTCCCCCTCTCATTTCCTCACTCTTGTATTTTTGGAGACCTTGGAGAAGAGAGGAGAATAAGATTGGAGAACAGAGGCTTGAGGAGGAGCTAGGAGCAGTGCAGGAGGAGGAGCTTGGAGGAGTAAAGAAGGGCTTCCATCTACAAGAGCTAAAGAGGTAAGTGCAAACCCCAAACTCCCTCATTTTTCTGTCGTTGTTTGTTTTTTCTCCTCCCTCTCCTACTCTTTCCCATTCTTTCTTCTTGCTCATTTCATCGCAAGTTGTCCATCTATATTAATATTCCAAAATTGAGTTCTTTTGGCTTCTATGTATCATTCCACTTTTGGTTTTCATGATGGCAAGGGGGGAGTAGGAATAGAAGGGTAGAAGAACAAGAGGATAGTGGTCCCCATATGAGTGACCCAATGTATGATGAGGAGGAAGGGGATGAACTTGAAGAGAACACTATAATGCTAGAGGGGAAAGTTGCATTGACACCTTTGTGGAATTATGTCATCAAAATTGAAGGGGGAAAAGTTGGTGGAGCTACAAGTTTTTGTCCCCTCATGGTTGTCATGGAAGAAAACCATATAGTGGTTCATATACATGTGTGATGAGGCATCTTTGTGGGGTGTTGGAGAGTGATGACAAAAAGGGTTTCGTGGGGATAGCAATTTTCCTAAAGGTTTCAGCTGAACAAAGAAGAAAATACATCCAAATAAAGGAGGTCGCACAACAACAAAAAATAAGAAACAAAAAACTCATTCTAAGTCAAGTGCAACCTCTAGATTTGGTAGTAGCTCATCTACTCTTGGTACTTCTACAACCTCTGCAAGTATTAGAACAATAGGGGATTTCCTTAATGTTGTTGGGAGGGATGATGTGGATGGAAAGATACTATGGTTTCTTTGTGCATGCGGTGTACCATTCAATGTGCTTCGCTCTTCCTATTGGCATGATATGGTTAAGTCCATCAATGAAGCCCCAAAAGGATACAGGAGCCCCAAAAAGGATATGAGAAAGCTAGAACAATGTTATTAAAAAGAGAGAAAGTTGTTGGTCAAAGTTGTCATTGATGTCAATATGGCATTGTTGGAGATGCAAATATTCATGTGATACATGAATAACCCTAACCTCATGCAAACCCCAGGAGAAAACCCTAAGCATGAAGATGATGCATATTCCCTAGCTACATGATAAAACCCTCAATCCCTAGTTTCATGATGCCCTAGCCTAGCTAAAATTCCCATGAAACCCGATGAATGAAGGAGCCTTTTCCCATGAAGCCCTCCTAGGCACATGTATGCAAAAAACCCTAGCCTTTTACCTTGTGAGATAATGATGCATGGATGATTGTTGGTTGGAAAATAAAATGAAGCCCTAGTCTTTGTTCCTTGTGAATTCATGAAGCCCTAATCCTAATAGATCCATTACATGAATAAAGAAGGAGCTTTAATCTAAATGCCCATGATCCCTTAATCGTAATAAATGAGGAACACATGTGAAGGAACCCTTATATTGCAAATCATAAACTTGAAGGCCTAAGAAGGAGCCCTAGCATTGTCCAAAACATAAAATACTAAAGGTTGCCATGAACAAAATAATGATGATAGTTCACAAATATAATTTGCTTAATGGAAAAATGACCTCATTTAAGGATGAAATTGACACCAGCTTGTAGAGGACATTTTTCCCTTTCCAACGAGGTATTACACGCCCTCTAACTCCTCTTAGATTGAGAGAAAATGATTTTTTAAGATGAAATAATATATTTTCTATCGTAGCCGACCTAAACCTACTTGTGCAAGCCGAGCTTACCTCCAAGAGATGTGTCCTTTCATTAAAGGTCGAAAATTAGTATAAATATAAGTTTTAATTCGTCATTCTAAGCATTCAACTCGGTGAAGATTTCAGAGATAAGGTTCAGAAGCACAGAAGGAGATAGAAGCCGAGGAGACTAGGAAGATCACTATTGAGCTAATTATGTTTTTTGAATTTTTGGTGATTGGGTATACCACAGATCTGTGGTAGCTCGGATACTTCTGTGGAGAGACTACATTGCAAAGAACTGTGTCACCCTCGGACAAGTGAGGGGTGTAGAAAGTCAACTTGTGAAGAAGCCTCGGATTGGAGACAAGAACACAGTTAAAGCAGAATAGAGACAGAGGACAGTTAAGGATGTCACTGTTGGGCAATTCTTTGTTGAGGTATCATTTCCAGCTCGGACTACATTGCAGCTCAGTGTCATGTGAGAAGACTTTTGGAAGAACTACATCTCGGACCAGATCACAATCCTGTGAACAATTTCTTGTGGAGGCTCAATCTTGGGTAGATACACCTATGGTAGCCCGGACCTGCGAATGGTCAATTGCATAGACTAGTCTTGGATCTGTGGGCAGTGGAGAAGTTAAGTGACATTGGACTTCCAGCAAACTTGACAGCTTGAAGCCTCGACCTCTGATAAACTTGTGGACAGTCCTCTCGGACCTGTGGTAAACCTGTGATAGTTACAGTCACCTGTAGTTGCGTTCTAGCTCAGACAGACATCCTTTGGAACAGTGGGATTCGAACATAAGGAAGCTCACCTAAGAATTGTTGGAGAACTCGGACTGCTAGCTGTGGAGAAAATGTACCTTGGATCAGTCTTATACCTTAAGGACAGTCACCATACAGCTCAGTTGAAGGAGGGACTACACCTCGGATTCCTGAGGAGGGACAGTAACATTTGTTTAAACTTCGGACCTACATACCTGTAGCTTACCTTTGTTGGACGGTCATCACCACAGTTCAGTCTTAGGCTTGGACAGTTGCCTGTGGGCAGTGACATTGTGAAGCTCGAACCTGAAGAGGGTGTGTGAACAGTAAACTTGTAAGACATCGAATCTGTGAAGGACCGGAACTTGCAGAGGCTCGGATAAGCTCAGTTTTGGTCACTCAGACCTGTGGAAAGTTTACTATTGTGGAAAGGAAACATCTCCTGAGGTCTTTTGGACCTGAAGAATATCTTTGGAACAATTAAATACTTTGATTGGTCCTTGGGTTTAAACAAGTTTGAAAAACTCTTGAAGGAGCATCTTTTTGGAGCATATTGAAGATTCTTAAACATACAACCTTGGGTACTTGCAAAGTGTTGTTGGAGAATTGGAGAAATGGTCATAGATGAATGACTTACTTAATGCAGCTGAATCCCAAAAGAAATGATATATAATATAAAGCACTGCGAAAACCCCTCAATACTTCAATAGTTAAACATTTTTTGAAGATCTCTTGAAGCATCTTGAAGCAGCCTATTGAAGACATCTTGTCGGGAAGCTTTGTTAGAAGCTGATCTTGGAGACACTATTGGAGACCAGGATGTGTTGAAGGCCATCATGAGGTAACCTTGAAGATTTTGTTTGGGTGAAATGAAGAGTTGTGGTGACAGCTTCTAGGAAGATAAAGTTGTCATTGATGAAGTGATTTGGAGAAGGCACTATTGAAGGTGAAGATTTTGTCAGGGCTGGTTGCAAAAGATATTGGGAGCCTTGAAGAACCATTGAATCTATCTTGAAGAATTGAAGTCGTGGATTGGAGTCCTAGAGGATAGGAGTCCTCAAGAAGATCAGGTTTGAGCATGTACCAATGATAGGGTTGGAGCCCTAGAGGTTAGAGCCTCATAGAGACAAGGTTGGTGCCTTGGGAAGATAGGGTTGGAGCCCTAGAGGTTGGAGCCTCGTGAAGTCCAAGTTGGTGTTTGGCAAAGTACAGGTTGCAGCCTAGTGGATTGGAGATTGGTGTCTTCATCTAGGGTTGGAGCCCTAATTATTATTGTACTTGATGTATTGTAAAGAAGAGGATTGGAGTACTCACTATTAATAGAAGTATTTATTTTGTGTTTATCTAAGTGATCTTAACTGGTAAAGTAACAATTGTAAAAGAAATATTGATTCACCCCCCCCTCAGTGTTTCAACAAAAGCAAAGGTTCAAAGCACTTTGACAAGTTTTACAAATGAGTGGGTGGATTGTGGTGTATCCACTATATCAGATGAATGGCCAAATGTTAGAAACCAACATTTGATAAATGTCCTTGGTGTTTCTGCTAGTGGTGCAGTGTTTATTACATGTCATGACTCCTTCTCCATCAGTGCAACTTCCCAAAACATTGCAGATCTCCAATTGCAATCAATCAAAGATGTTGGTCCTAATAATGTGGTTCAAGTGATCACTGATACTGCAGCAAATTGTAAAGCAGCAAGAAAAATTATTGAGTGTACCATCCACACATCTTTTGGTCTGGGTGCTTGGTGCACACATTTAACCTTTTGATCCATAATATTGTGAAGCATAAAGAAAGTGGATGGATTAATGAACTTTACAAGAGAGGGAAGCAACTCATTAAATTTATCACAGGGCATACAAGGGTGAACTACTTTTATGGCACTTACTCCAAGTTGCAGTTGCTTAAACTCACAAAAACAAGATTTGCAAGTTATTACCTCACCTTTAGGCGAATAATGAAGATGAGACAAGCTTTAACTAATATGGTGAACTCTGAATCATGGGAGGAAATTAACACTAATAGAGATGGTGCTAATGTAGCCAAGGACACTATTCTTGATAGTTACTTTTGGTCATATATTAAATATGTTTTGAAATTCACCAAACCAATTTATTACATGATCGAGTTTGCAGATTCCAATCGGCCAATAACTGGAGAGGTGTATGAGCAAATGGATAACATGTTCGAGCAGATTAAAGACATTGATGAGCATAGAGATATCATCTTGTACAATGATATTCGTGCGGAGGTGGAAAGACGATGTGATATGCTAAATGTTCCATTGCATGTCTTAGCATATGATTTGAGACCTAAATACTATCATCCATCATGGATTTCAACACCAGCACCTAAGGGGGGAGCACGAAAAAATCACACCTAGATCCAGAGGTTCTATCTAGTTGTATGAAAGCATTGGATAAATTAGTCCCTGATGAGGTGGCTGCCATGGTACAGAAACATTTGAGCTTACGCTTAGCACTAGTCCATTTGGGAGTATGCATGCATTTAGAGATCAAGAGAATTTTTCTTCTCTTGAGTGGTGGAACATGCATGGAGGTGTTACTCCACTTCTACAAACTTTGGCATTGCAGGTGCTATCACAAGTGGTAAACACTTCTTCTGCAAAGAGGTGTTGGAGCTCTTATTCTTTCATCCATGGTGTTAAAAGGAATAGTTTAAATTTAGACCGGGCAAAGAGCTTGGTTTATGTTCACTACAACTTGTGATTATTGTCCTGTTATTGTGATGATGCAAACACTGATAAAGACCTTAAGGTTTGGGATAGAAATCTACAGGAGCCCAATTTGGAGGATGGAGTGTTGCGATTAGAGCAATTGAAGGATGCTCTTATCCAGGATAATGATGATCGAGTTAAGATGCAACCCCCATCCAGTCCCTTGGTTCCTAGGTTCCATGCTTCATCACCAACAGCAGGGGCTTCATATTCATCAGTGCTAGTGCCACAACTTGATTACTGGCGGTGGCCAAGTGGCCTATTTTGTAAACATTATTATTTGAATATTGGACATGACACATGTTGATAGTTGCTCACTTGCTAGATAAGTTACTTGACTGTTTGATGACTTTATATTCTAAATGTTTTATGTTTTATGATATGCTTAAAAATTTGATGTATGTTTGTAATTGCTAGAATCTAGATGGTTGATGCTCGAATAATTAATAATTGATGTACAATGGAATCATGGGTGCCATATCTATCTTGATTTATGCAAAAATATGGATGTTTTCATGTTTTCTACAACTAATTTGCTATTTGGGATGGTTTTTTTTAATATAAACGCAAAATATATATATATAGTAGACGCTTCTGAGATGCTTCGCTTCCTAGATTTTCAGCAAATGACGCTTTTGCATCCCCCTTCCAAAAAAGTCCCCGCTTCATGCAACGTTGCACTAGATCCTCTTGGTTATATCAACACCTATCCTCCGCGAAACACCACCTCATTCCCCCTATCCTCTGAGTTGGAGAATGATATCAAGTTCTTCTTCAATCCTAGAACATAAAGAACATCTGTCACTTTTAGAGGACGTAATGACTCCCTCTGAAATGATATTGTCCCCACTTCTTCTTGCCTTTCAAGGCTTTGCATCTTTCTTCCAACTGCAGCTCAAATCTAAGAGATGTATGTTTGATGTGTGTCATAATAGGTTGAAGTTCCATCTTTATATGGCCTTCCAAGAGGCTCCATTAGCCCTCTCTAAAACGACTTCACATAGGTTGGCCGAATTGGACTTGGCGGCCTTCTAGATACTACTATATTAAAAAAAAATAAAAAATAAAAAAAACTTTTCTTGATACAAATGCCCAAATGGGTCTTTTACAATATGACAAGGACACTTTGACTTATATAAACCCTATAATTTACAATATGACCAGCACACTTTTACAATATGACAAGGACACTTTGACTTATGCCCAAATGAATGCTTGACCTAGTGATAAATAATTTGAGCATGAAACCCATGCTTTACAAAAATAATATTCTTTTGATCCTTACATATTTTTTTCTTTCTTCATTTGATGGATACATCATGACATGAGTCAAATGACAATTATGAAGAGCGAAACTAGTTACATTCTTCAAAACTTTACTCACTAGAGGACCCCTTCTTGGCCACCTTCTTTCCCTTAGCAGCAAGGTTAACATTCTCCTCCACACCTCCCCCACCACTCTGACTGCCCGCCTTGACACTCCCTCCGTTTTCATCCTCCGAACTGTTAATTAATTATGCAGTGTATTTGCTACGGCAAATATCGAATAATCACACTGCAATTTTTCACCATAATAAATACTGCGGAAAATAAAACTTTCAAAACTAAGAAAATGCTAGCACACACACATAAAAATGACACAATTATTTTTGGACAACTGTCCCCAGAAAAACCCAATGTCGAAAAACCGGTGCAACAGCTGAGGGTTTTATTATTATGCAACAGTGAGATATTATGCGTACAACTAGATGCCCAAACTGGCAATCCTCTACAAGATAAACTGGCCACAAAAATTAGTGAGACAATTCTTGCCTCAACCGACATTGATCCAGCTCCACAACTGGCACAAACAGGCCACACAAAAGCCCTTGTGTCTTTGCGCCAATGCCGCAGACCTTCTTACGCTCTCTCGGCCTCCAGCAACTGAATCGACCTTTTGTCTGGCCAAATCGAACTCTCCCTCTAAAGCTTTTGCGCAGGCCCTGTGCAGCTCCACTAAGAAAACTTGACCCTCCTGTAGTTGACTCTTCGGAACTGGAAAACTTCCTCCAGACTCACCGACTCTACCCCTCACTGTCTCTGTGCCCCCTCTTTGGCTTGAGCTTCTCTTCGTTGAATCATTGCATCTAGGAAACTCGACCTCTGCCAAAGAATTTGCTCTCCAAATGTATTCTCCATCAACCCCATCGACCTCCTCTTATAATCTCTAGTTGATACTTCAACGGCCAAGATTAAATCTTAATCGATGGTTGAGATCATCTCTAAGTCGATCCATGTGAGTTTCTAGAGAATTCTCACCTTTCTCAATTAATTCCTATTAATTAGCCAATTTCCCAAAGTTAGAATTAGGAAAAATTTAAATGATGGTCAATTAATTTAATTGAGCTATCTCTACGTGGAATTTCCAGAAACAATTTTTGGGTTTTGGAGATCTCCTATGTTTTAGCCTCTCCACAAAGATTAAGACTAGAACACCATTCGATGCTACAAAAACTAACAATTGTCGCACATCCTCCTCCAGTCTGAAAAGTGCTCTCTAACCACAAAGCCATGTATGGATCCACCAATTCTTTGGGACAGCCTCTCCCACAGCAACCAACTCACCTTACCCTATGAGATCTTGGTGAGGTATGAGGTCACACTGTTGGTCTTGGTCATCTGGGTGTTTCTTAGCTTTTGCCTCAACACCAACCTCCTATTCTCATTGGAACTCTGGTGTAGTGTGACAAGGTACTCCCACATCTCGTAGGCGAACCTCATCCCGGTCACATAAGGAAATAAGGTGCCTTGGATGGCATCAAGGACGATTCTCCTTGCCTTCACATTCCTCTTTTTGAAATCCACCAACTAAGTTGGATCAGTAGGTGGTTGCACAGGAGCCTCAAATATATCCCACACTTCAACTTCCTCCAATAAAAGCATCATCATTTCCTTCCACGGGCCAAAATTATCAGCCCCACTCAATCTATCCTCTACCCTCAAACCAGTCGCCATGACCCTCACAACCAACAAATTGGAACAAAACTATTACTAGGCAATCTCCTCCCTCCCAACTGACACTTCTTTGGGTTTCTGATGAGGTTTAGTGACTATTGTTCACTGATAATGCAGAAGTTTGCTTGTTGGTCTTTATATCAGATGATTCAAAACTCAAATCTGACTGCTCTCAAGATCCAATACCATGTAGAAAATTATGCTTATGTTGTAGCCCACCCAATTTCAAGTTTTTGCATACTTTAATGCCCAAAACCCATCATAAACATATGACTGATATATACATTAATTTTGCATTAGACTTGAAACAAAGAACTAGTACTACACTACTAGC
This sequence comes from Pinus albicaulis, assembly GCA_034641835.2. NCBI lineage: Eukaryota > Viridiplantae > Streptophyta > Pinopsida > Pinales > Pinaceae > Pinus > Pinus albicaulis. The sequence continues at coordinate 1,433,858,336 of CM076578.1, read as the reverse complement.
TTTCACTTTTCAGCTGATAAGAGAGAAAATATGCAAGCATACACACATGAATTTACACACTTTTTTTTGGTCTAATGACCCTAGAAAAACACACAAGTGGAAAACCACTCTTCAAGAAAGTCTCTATATTACTTTTAAGGATATTTGTACATGGAGATAAAACCACTTATCTCCCTTATAGTCTTGTTGGAGCCACTGCCAGGTCACTTTGAAAATTGAGCCCCCTCTCTCAATGATAAACTTAGCGTGAGTAAGCTTAGCTTTTTGTGCACTAACGGTGGGTGTTTTTGATGTCTCACTGAGCGTACAAGTCCTGAGAATTGTTGCTTCCTCAATGATTGTGGACAAACTTGAACAGCGTGCTAGAGTAGGCCTAAAATACACGTTGACTGGAATTTATTTCATAGCCTGCTTAACCCAGAAACTTGGCATGGGTTATTCTCATTTCTCGACTTGACTTCTCTACTAATCACAACCTTACTTCTCTACTTATAACACGATCTAATAGACTGACAATAAGCATGGTCATCTTCCTGCAAACATGTCCCTAAACTCGAACTAAACTTCTTCTAACATGAGCTGAACTCTTCATGCATGATTCTCAAGTTTAGAGCCTGCAAACTCAGCTGGAAACGCCTGTAATTTCTCTTGCAATTCGAGCTCCTCTTCGCGTAGCAGTTTGATCTCTCCTTAACTGCAATATTAAACTCCTTTCTCTCCTTGCTCTCCTCAATGGCTCTCATGAGAGTGAATGAGAGAATCCCTCCTTTTCTCCCTATTTGTCTTCCTTTAGTGTAAAGAACCCTAACCCTTTAAATCAAGGTCATGAGATCAGTGGATGAGATCAAGCTCCCACTTGACCCCCTCCTTCATGTGGTCCCCCTCTTAATGAGCTTCCAAGTACTTTTTAATGTTTTAGTACCATGGTCACTTTTTCTCTCATAAAGTGACTTTTAAAATATAATAGTCACTTTAATAACATAAAGTGCACTTAGTGCTTTTCACATAAAGTCACTTTTAGAAACACATGTTACTTTAATAATTAAAAGTACATAGTACATGACTCATAAAAAGTACTTTAGCTCCTTGACATTAATAAAACACATAATGTCACTTAGACAAAAGGGTATTAATGTGTCTCCCTAGGCTGATAACTTTAAGTATGGTCTGCTACCATGCATTTATGGTTTAGTTACCTAATGGTTGATTGATTTACACTCTAACTTCAGAAGGTTTTGTCAGGCAGTCCACATCATAACTACATAGGCTTCTACAGGTGATTGCCCCACCTCCTCAGCAGAGCAGTAGAAGTTGTGTCATCCAGAGTAGATAGAGAGAGAGTGACCTTCATGTTGCAGTGTTGCCTCCCTAAACTTGAGCATTGGGCCATTTGTTGCTTTTGCATGATGCCCCCAAATGTCAAAACGTTAAGCCCAGGATGCTTAGTGTTAGAGATAATGATGATGTGCCCAGTGCACCAAAGATGTCCCCCAGTTGGCTTTGACATTGTTTGATGGGCATCACTTGATCCAAAGTCTAGATGATGATGGTCATCCTTGTGATGACAATGGAGGGCTTGCACATCACCTTGGAGCCCCAAAGCTTGAGAGATTTGATGCCATGTCACCTCTTTTCCTCTTGTGAGGGTGACGCAGGGCACTTTTTGGGCATGACGTCTTCACATGGAGATACCTTTGATGACTTGTACATGCTCCTTGAGCATGTCTTGGAGTATGGAGCACCTTTTAGCCCTTGCCTCACATTTTTAGGGCTTATTGAGCTCATTTGGAGGGTAACATTACACTTTGGAGCATTTATTCCCACATATGTGGGATTTTATGGTATTTTTGTCGAGTTTATGAGCTATAAGGTTGGCTTGTAACCTCTTTCTTGTGGAACACTCAAAAGTGAACTTGCCTTTCGGGCTTTTCGTTAATTTTACTTGTAAAGTGAGTGGAGGAAGGCTCATATAAATAGAGACTCCTACTCACTTCATTAATCATCATCACACAAATGAATTTGGCATCTTTTTCGTTACTTTAGCATAATGTGATCTTTTGTGGAATAAATTTGTCTTGGATATGATTTTTGGCTTGGAGATGCTACGTTGGGATAGAAAGAAGAGCTATTCTGGAAAAAATTTGTAAGTTTATTGTTTATTTATAATTTATTGCATGCTTTAAATGTTTTAAGTAGGGTTTCTATTGCTCCATGACTAAATGCTAATTATTGGTGAAACTTCGTTTCATTATTGAATGTAGAATTTTCTTCTTAATAGCCTATAAGGTAACTACCCAATTCCTTAAGCACTTGATGCTCCATCTAATTTAAGCAACTCTTGTATGGTCCCAACCCTGATGAGTTATAAATTGACTCGTCTTCAAGGGGTATTAAATGCAAAATCTCAAAAAGAAAGCTTGGGCTCCTAATTATGCACCCAAATCAAAGCAAATCATAAAGAAGTAAAAGAGGCGCCAAAGGGGGGAAAAAGCAATCCAAGGAATGCGGTAATTTAGAACTCCAAGATTGCTCCCTCCTTACAGATATACACTCAAGATGTTGGACCTCCATTAGCTGGTCACTTGACTATTGCACACCTTGCCTTGAACTTTGAAGTAATTCCCACCCTGTAGCCACAAATTTCACACACACCTATGAATTAATGGGTTGATGTGGAACATGTTGCTTTCCCTTGGGCGTTAGCAACACCTAGTAGGGTTATCCATCTAACATGGTCCCAACCCTGATGAGTTATAAATTGACTCGTCTTCAAGGGGTATTAAATGCAAAATCTCAAAAAGCAAGCTTGGGCTCCTAATTATGCACCCAAATCAAAGCAAATCATAAAGAAGTAAAAGAGGCGCCAAAGGGGGGAAAAAACAATCCAAGGAATGCGGTAATTTAGAACTCCAAGATTGCTCCCTCCTTACAGATATACACTCAAGATGTTGGACCTCCATTAGCTGGTCACTTGACTATTGCACACCTTGCCTTGAACTTTGAAGTAATTCCCACCCTGTAGCCACAAATTTCACACACACCTATGAATTAATGGGTTGATGTGGAACATGTTGCTTTCCCTTGGGCGTTAGCAACACCTAGTAGGGTTATCCATCTAACCATCCCTAACATAAGGAGGTAACCTATACTTAGACATTTAAAGATGAGCTTTGTGTGAAGCATTATTGTGCCCCCCACATTAGGTATGGTCCACTATGATGCATTTATGGTTATTGTCCCTAATGATAGTGATTTTTCAGTTGATATGGACAGGGTTTTATAAGGTGGTATTATCATAGTGGCCTCTGAAGACATGATTATCACTCCGTCCACCAACATACCAAAGGTCATTTTACAGATTCCAACGAGCATATATGACCTTGCTAATGCGTCATCCACACCCAAAGAATAGTGTTAGGCTACTTGATGATTCCACATGGTACTTGACACTTCGAGGTACCCCCAAATGCTAAAATGTTGACCCTATGACGCTTAGTGTTGGATTTATAAATGATGTGTCCACTGGACCCAAGACGCCCCTAGGCTAGCCTTAAGATTGTTTGATGGTTGTTCGGTGCTCAAATGATGATGGTTATCCTTGTGACCACAAGGGAGGGCTTGCACATCACTCTTTGGCCCCCAAAGCAAGTGCCACATCATCCCTCTTGCAATTTAGAGGGTGACATTGGGACCACGGTGATGACATCTTGGTTTTGAGGCATTTTGGAGGCATTCCCATGGACATGGAGATACTCCTTAGAGTATGGCACACCCATTAGCCCACTTCACGCTTGTGGCATTTAGAGCTCAATTGGAGGATGGCACGTCATAGTGGAGGAGACACTTTCTCCCACATGTGTGGGAATTTTGGCACCTTTTGTTATGATTTTGGGCTATGAGGTTGGGATGTAACCGCTCCCTTATGGAACACTCAAAGTAAACGTGTATTATAGTAGAAATGAGGGAGATTAGTCTAACATAATTAGAGACACCCCTTATTTCATTTTTCATCATCACACATTCTATTCTCCTCTCCAAAGAGAGTGTGAATTAGTCTTTCTCGCTACAATGGCAAGATGTGATTTTTTTATGGTGCAAATTTCTTGTCGAGTTGATCCTTTGCAAGGAGATGTTATTCTAGGGTTGAAAGAAATGCTCCTTTGGAGGATTTTGTAATTTAATGCTTTATCAATGATATTTTGCATATTAAATATATGAAGTAGGGTTTATATTTGTGCCATGACTAAATACTAATTTATGTTGGAATCTTGCTACATTATTGCATGTGAAACTATTCTCCTAAAGGCCTATAGGGAAAATTTGAATGTGTATTCCCTGTATTTGATTTCTCCCCTCACAAGAATAATATTTAGGGTTCTAAGAATGGATGCCCTAGTCATCGCCCCTTACTCCATCAAAGTCTTTCCCCGAAATTTAGCCCTAGAAGACTCCATTAAAGTCTTGTAGGATAAGGAACTAATTCTTGGTGTCTCGATCATCCATAATTTCGTTAATTTTTATCTTCTTTCTATCATCCCTAGACGTCTTAGGTTTAGCCGCTAAGGTTTCTAAGGTAGCTTTATGCATAACAGTTAACTTGTGGTGGATGGTTGTGACTTATAAATTAGGAATTGCATCTATAAATAATATAAGGGAAAAATATAACATAGTGTGTGGTTGATCCTCCTTATTTATGGTTGATGTCATCAGTATTTTGTCGTTCATGCATACCTAACAACCATAGAAATCAATTTCTTACTCTAACCCTAGTCTCTAGTGGAAGGCCATTGATCCCTTGTTGTTGATTAACATTGGAAGGCCTTTCCATTGCTTGCTATATGGTATGTGCAACTTATTATTGCATATCAATCAAACCCTAACTTAAAGCATCCTTATCTCTAGTCCAGGCATTAGAGTATATGAACCCTAGTATAGACCATCAAGGCCTTTCTAGGCCTTGCTGACACTCTATCCAATATTCTCAACATCTTATTCATCACCTTGAGCCATAGCATTGGAATATCCTTTAGGTAGTCCAGGGAAGAATTCGTTGTGGTTGATGTTGAATTTTTGTAGCTATGGTCGGTCTTCGTAATTAATATTTTAGCTCTCCAAATATTTGTAACAATAAATATAAGACATATTCTTCAAGTCGGTTTTGAAAGAGAAAAATTTTGAATGTCTTGCTCCAAGATGATCAAGTCGGCCCTCCTTCAAGTCAAGTCGGCCTAGCATGTAGAGGCACCCATTCGGCCTCCCCGAACATTATATATACATCACTTGTTCTCCTCCACAAGGCACAATTCAAATCACACACAAGAAGACATCTTCTACTCATCTAAACAAAGAAGATAAGAGTCAAGAAGGACCATATACAATTTGCCAATTGATTTTGAATATTTCCCAGACCATACAGACCATATATAACTTTTACAATCTAATGGACTACCTTAATGACCAGTCATAATTGTTGAAGATGTAACTAATGTTGTTCTTCATAATGTAATGTAAAACAATCATTGATGTATTATTATATTCATTATTATATTTATTTTTGGTCAAAGCATGTTCTTCATGCTTTTAGAGTCCAAAAAAATTAATTGTGAGCCAACGAAAATGTACTTGAGTCATGTCCCGTTTGGACATTTGTAAGAAAAAGATTTTTGAATTTTATTGAGTCAAAGTCCATTAAAAAATTTCAAGTCAGCCCTCCTTGGGAGCAAGTCAGCCTGGGCCTCCAAGAGCCACCTTTTCGACCTCCTGGACAGATATATATACAATTCAACTCGACTCATTTGGGAGATTATACAATTTGACATCCAAGAAGTACATCTGAAGTTTGAACTATACGAAGGAGCAGAATTCAAAAAAAGAAAGAATAGAAGTCAAAGCAGAGAGAATAATATTTTTGTTTGACCGAATTTTAGACCTCCACAGCTCACACGTGTGAACAAGACGAACTTTTATGGGTTACTATAGGACCGAAATTTTAGGGGCTGAAATTTCAAGAATTAACCAGATTTGGGATAGTTTGACCATTGTTGACTTTGACGTTGGAGATGACATGAAGGAGAGTTTGACTTGGCATTTTTGGTGACAGTTTTGGTCTTGGTTTTAGGCCTTGGATATCTCATATTGATCTGATTCTATAAGATAAGGATTGTTGGGTTTTGCTTAGCTTGGAGCCAAATTTTTATGCCTCTTGTCTCTTTATTTTTCTGGAAGATTGAACACCTTGTATAATTGCTTGATGAAAGAGACATAACAAATAATAAAGAAGAAATATAAACATTCACAAGTAATTATCAAGTGGAGAAATCAAGCCTAATTCCACTACACTTGGTATCTCAACAATAACAATCACCAATTCTCCATGTTGAGAATATGTTAGGGCATAGTTTAATTCAATTCTCTACTTGGTAATTACCTTACTTATATCTTCTCTTTATTAGCTTATTATGTCTTTCATCAAGTCAATTATCAAAACACAAGAGACACAAGTTTTAAACTCTTCAAGCCAGGGCCAAAACCTCTCCCTCTTGGATAGGAAAACCCACAAGTAATTCTTCTTATAGATTTTCAGTTGACAAGTACCATGACCATGACACAGACCCCTGACCCTTGTATGCCTCCAAGACCCTTGTCACTATTCTTCTTGGCTTCTTCTTGTTGATCCTTCCTTCTGCACTGCTCTGCACCAGGACTAGGAGACTCAGTTCCTATCTCTGATTTGTGAACTCCTAGAGACCTCTTTATAAGCCTCCTATTTCTGCACCCTACATGTACTGAACAGAAATCCTTACTTATGTATCCTTTAGTCCTTGCCTTATATACCAACAATGTATTGCCTCTGAGTTGAACCTTGTATAACCTTCCTTTAACACTTCTTGCAATCTGTTCTCCTTCGTTGAGTATCATTCCTTATTCACACCATAGAAAAAACTTCTCTTCCCATTCACTGTAATTCTGGTCCTTACTGTCATTGTCCTCCGCAGTCTGGTATATATAGAACCCAAAGAAAGATTCTAGACTTTCCTTTTTCACTAGTATGTCACTTCTCTTTGCACCTTAACCTCGCACTTTATTGTAGACTAATCTGAATTTCTGTTGCTAGCATTTATGCGAAGTCACTGGGGTATTTATAGTTGTTCGTCCCTGTAATTAGCCGACCTGACCCAGTAAACAATTGTGTCTTATTTTAGTAAGCCGACATTATATAGGCCGACTTCTACAAGGAGTATATACATCATACTTTGAGCGGACTTGGAGGAGCGTATTTGACATGGTCTTGGAGACATATAATTACATCAATGAATGACCGTTACAAGTGTAACAACACTTCATATATATGACTCTAAATTATACATTTATGACAAGATGACAAATCTCTAAAAGACATCAAGAAGAAGTCTTTGACCTATAATAAAAACTCTTTGCTCATGAAACCCATGAAGCAAGCTTTACAAAAATACATTTTATTATCTTTGTCTTCTTCATTACATAAATTCATAATTATGTAGTCATTATGAATGACCGAACTTAGTTACACTTTCCAACACTCCCTCTTAACTAGGGAGGTATTCATAATGGTACATGGTTACTTTCAATCTGAAGAATCTCATAAGAAGAATCAGATTGGTAATCGCATCTCTATAGCATCATATCAACTAGCATTGTCATAGTGCAAGGCCTTGACTAACATCTCCATCTCTTAACGAGAAAATGAGCTATAATGTTGGCGAGACCAATGACTTATAGACACCATCATCATTGTCTCTCCAAGGTACATACTCCACCGGGTGTTCACAAAGTATGACCTTACTGGACTATCCTTATCTTGGGTAGTTAATCCTCAAAGAATATTGGTCCACGACTATTCTTATCTTGAATTCTCAAAGAGTATCGGATGCCAGATGATTACCCAATCTCAATCAGATTGGTAATCGCATCTCTATAGCATCATATCAACTAGCATTGTCATAGTGCAAGGCCTTGACTAACATCTCCATCTCTTAACGAGAAAATGAGCTATAATGTTGGCGAGACCAATGACTTATAGACACCATCATCATTGTCTCTCCAAGGTACATACTCCACCGGGTGTTCACAAAGTATGACCTTACTGGACTATCCTTATCTTGGGTAGTTAATCCTCAAAGAATATTGGTCCACGACTATTCTTATCTTGAATTCTCAAAGAGTATCGGATGCTAGATGATTACCCAATCTCATTCTGTCTTCACAGGTGAAGTCTGTCTATCTCTCCCTCTCAAGTAGGGAGGACATATTCCACAAAGGGATGTACTCATTCCTATACAAGGAATGTACCTAAGCTCATACTTAGGATTTACCAAGTTTCTTCCAAGTAAGAAACTTACCACCAGGCTCCCTCTTAACCAGGGACCTGCAGCAGTAATGGTGAGACACCCAGCTGCTCAAGAAGAATTCCTCCCTTTGATGTCATGAATTTCTTCGATGTTGAGGAGTCTTCAACCTTGGGAGCTCTTCATAGGGCACAAATCATCCGTCACTTTCATCCATGAGTCATGTCATCTATCAAAAAGTGATTCATCAGCCTTTCTCATCTAGTCTAGCTTCATGTCATGTTGCTTTTCTTTCCAAGGATCTTTCATCCTTCCATATGATTGGCAACCTTGCATAAACTTATCCAGATATACACATACATATGAACTTTTAAATCAAAAGTTACTTCAATGATGATCTTTCACCATGACATCTTCTTGTAGGCATTGGCATCCTTCATACAGATTGACACGTCTCCTAAAGATATGTTTTGTCAAGGACCTTCATCTTTACCAGACTTCTAACAGAGTCTGCACATCTTCCTAGGAGATTTCTCAGTCAAATCTTCTTGGCTTCCGGATGATAATTGTCTATTATCATGGTTGCACTTCACGATCTCTTCTTTCTTTCTCCACACAGTTTTAGTTCATTCCCAGGAACTTCCAGTATGCAATTCCTTGTTTGTACAAAACCACCTCATATTCCATATGAGGACATATTATGTTGATTATAACTATTGGCAACCTATATATCAAAAGAGATTCTCCTTTCTTTTGATCATACTTCTAAAGAGAGAAGTATATTACCTGCAACCATATGACTTCATAGCATCCAGTGTCAGCGTATAAATACATGTACATCATCATTTTTCCTTTTTGAGTCATCTTGCAGCAGTTTTCCCTAGAATGAAGAATTTCATTCTCTTGACCTGCATCATCAATATGTCGTCATATCCTAATACTAGAATTCTGCAAAATAGAACTCTCGATGAAACCTTTTGCTTTCTTTCTAACTAGTGAATCCAAAGAGGACTCCATTAGAAAATATCAGCACTTGTTTCAATATATATTATTGAATGATGACTCTTGATCTAGATGACTGCCTTCCATCAATGTTCTTATCAGTGAGGTTCCCAGGAGCCACTTCTTTCATAGCATAGTTGTATTGCGGACATCCTCCTATGACAAGTGCTCCTTCCATGCTTTTATCATGATGCCATTTCTAGAGTTATGCATTAATGTACAAAGCTTCCTAACATACTATTTTACAACCAACAGAAACCTCTTAAAAAGGAAGATGATCTCAATCATAGTGGAGAGCTCTCACTTATTCTTTCTTAGATTCTTTTGCATCTGGTTCTTCCCTTTCTTCTGTGACATGGGCTTTTTCCTTTTTCCTCTTGTCCTTCCTAGATTTACGACAATCCCTTTTATAATTCCCAAGGTCATTACATCCAAAGCATCGTACTTTGTCCATATTTCTTCCTCTATTCTGAGGACCAAATTTACTAAATCCTCCTTTATTTCTAGACATGGCTACAAAGGATTGATTTTCTTCACTTGGTCTTGTATCAATTTTGGATTTCAATCTTGTTTCCTCTATTTTACACAGAGACCACAGATCCTGGAATGGTGTTGCTTCTTTCTTCCCATATATGCTTGAAGTGAAGTTTCCCCATTCTTCCAGTAGAGCATTCAGCACCACTGTAGTCATTTCTCTGTCAGACATTACTTCTCCTAATTACTGCAGCTGGTTTCGTATTTCAAAAATCCTCATAAAATATGAAGTGATTCCTTCCTCTCTTGACAATTTCATCTTGTATAGTTCTTGTCTCAGAGAAATTATTTCTCCCTGCAATACTTACAGAGAATAGCTTCACCAATTTTTCATGTATTTCTTCTGCAATTTCTAGTTTTGATACATAGGGAATGAGTGAGTCCTTAATGGAATCCTCTAGGCTCTTCTCCCTTCATGCACTTGGCATGAGCTGGAGCATCTTCTTTTGATGGTTGAGTTGCAGTTCCTTTGATGTAGACCATGACTTCATTTTCAATTAGATTCAAATTTGTCATTTTCTTCCATGCACGAAGGGCATAGTTTAATTCAATTCTCTACTTGATAATTACTTGTGAACTTATTTCTCTTACTTAGATCTTCTCTTTATTAGCTTATTATGTCTTTCATCAAGTCAATTAAAAAAACACAAGAGACACAAGTTTTAGGCTCTTCAAGCCAGGGCCAAAACCTCTCCCTCTTGGAGAGGAAAACTCGCAAGTAATTTGTCTTATAGACTTTCAGTTGACAAGTACCATGACCATGACACAGAACCTTGAACCTTGTATGCCTTCAAGACCCTTGTCACTGCTCTTATTGGCTTCTTCTTGTTGATCCTTCCTTCTGCACTGCTCTGCACCAGAACTAGGAAACTCGGTTCCTATCTCTGAACTGTGAACTCCTAGAGACCTCTTTATAAGCCTCCTATTTCTGCACCCTAGATGTATTGAACAGAAATCCCTACTTATGTATCCTTCAGTCCTTGTCTATATACCAGCAATGTATTACCTCTGAAATGAACCTTGTATAACCTTCCTCGAGCACTTCTTGCAATCTGTTCTCCTTCGCTGAGTATCCTTCCTTCTTCGCACCATAGAAAAACCTTCTCTTTGCATTCACTGTAATTCTGGTCCTTACTGTCATCGTCCTCCGCAGTCTAGTATATATAGAACCCAATGACAAATCCTAGACTTTCCTTCGCTGGTATGTCCCTTCTCTTTGCACCTTAACCTCGCATTTTATTGCAGACTGTACCCCGCACTTTATTGCAGACTGATCCGAGTTTCTGTTGCTATCATTTATGTGAAGTCAATGGGGTATTTATAGTTGTTTGTCCCTGTAATTAGCCAACCTGACCTGGTGAACAGTTGTGTCTTATTTAGAGAGCCGACATGATATCAGTCGACTTCTACAAGGAGTATATACACCATACTTTGAGCCAACTTAGGGCGTATTCGACATGGTCTTTGAGGCATATGATTACATCAATGAATGACCTTTACAAGTGTGACAACACTTCATATATATGAATCTAAATTATACATGTATGACAAGATGACAAATCCCTAAAAAACATCAAGAAGAAGTCTTTGACCTATAATAAAAACTCCTTGCTCATGAAACCCATGAAGCAAGCTTTACAAAAACACATTTTATTATCTGTCTTCTTCATTACATAAATTCATAATTACATAGTCATTATGAAGACCGAACCTAGTTACACTTTCCAACACTCCAGGAGTATGCTCTAATGACGAGTTCCTCTCAATTCAAGAATATTTTTTTAAGTATTTTATCATAAGAATTCATTGTAACTGAAAGTACTCATTTAACATTTCTTCGTACAATGATTTCAATCAATTAGGGGAGTAATATATTAATCAAGGGAGTTAATATCACTTCCTTCCCAAGACTTCTTTCATAGGTACTTGTTTTTTTACTTTAACAAATTTCATTTAATCTCTAACTTCACTCTTATTTTGCATGTTTCTAGGTCTAATCTACATCAACTGTTATTCTTGATTTTCTCTTCAACACATGCAATATATTCAATAGTAATTATCTCTCTACTTTTTCCTCCCATCACCCATAAAAAAGTGCAGGTCATAATGTCGTGCTAGCAAAACCCAACATAAACAACTTCTAATAGTGTTGGAAAACCTAACTTCCTTCCTAATCCCATGACAATGCAACTATTGTCTTCTTTGACTTAACAAGACTTGACTAACAATTTATAGAATTTCAGTGGCAATATTTGTAGGAAAAAATCTCTCAACACTAGCTACACTGGATATTTGTTACCTTGGCACTCATGACTATACGTATTTGACAAGTCAGTATTCTAAGTCGTCTGTGAAATTATATCAGACACCCCTCTCTCTCTCTCTAAAGTAAGTCTAAAAGCTACAGGGACAAACTAGGAAAATTCATTTTTAATTTTCGAGCTTTATCGAAATGTTTGGCCTTGCTTCTCACTCACTCAAAGGCTCCACAAGAGATGAGTTATTTAAGATGGTAAGGTCGAGGGGATGTGAAGCTTCAAAAACCTTTGGAAAGCTCATTCACCTTTCAAATCTAGGGTGCTCGGCTGGCTAGCAGTTAACAACAGTACAGGATAGGGGGATGTAAAGATTCAAGAATATTTGGAAAGCTCATTCACTAAGTCTAGCATGCTTGGTTGGGTAGCTCAACAACAATCTTTCAATAAAGGATAGGCTCCATCACTAGGATTCATTAGTTGCATTATGCCAGTAGCAAAAAACAGTTAAGCATGTCAAATGTGGATGACATAGCAATGAGGAAACCTATATATGGAGCACTATACTTTTATGCCCCCATTCCAATAGAAAGAGGTCATATTTGAAGAAAAGTGGATGATTAGACAAGCAGGAAAAGATTATATGGGGGGACTATACATCCGGCAAGCATCTCCTTCTTGTGTAAAGTTTTGTAGATGTTCTATGCTAGGAGCAATTTCACTTTCTTTCAGCAATCATACAAGTAGTTAAGCAAAATGCAGATAGAACATATAAGTAGATCTTACAGAAGACAAATCAGAAACAGGAAAAATGTGTGTATTCGTTTCGGCGGTCAACAGGATGCTTCAACCAGCAAAGTCTCCTTTGGTCAGCCAGCCCAGCATGTGTCACAACAAACCTCCAACCAGTAGATGAGTCAACCCAAGTCAACTCTGCCAAAGTCAACGCTGTCCTGAAAAGTCAACGCAGGGGCAGCAAGCTAAAAGTCAACGCAGCAGCAAAACGGTCAACCCTTTGACCTCGATTTTTGTGCCAGGTAGTACGGCCTTCATAAATCGAACCTTCCACAAGTTTTCAGCTTGTTTGGACCAAGCGTTGACCAAATTCAATGCTGGTCAAAGTTTCTGCGAAACCCTAGCAGCAGAAAATCCGTACTTCAGCTCAGCCGTACAATTTGTCCTCTTCGTCCTTCACACGTGTGGCTGAAACTTGTCTTTAGGTAGCTCGTACTATTTGATGAGAAGAGAAGATGATGAGTTGTGTTGATGATGAAATGCTCTTCAACTTTTCCTGTATTTATATCGATCATGAGGGTGTGTGACACATCTGTTGGGCATGCGAGCCTACATTACAAAACTGGCCGACCTTGCACATATAATTTATTAAAAATAATAAATTCAAAATATAAGTTCTGCTCATAGGATTAAGACATATTTTATATGGATTTTACATCTCTCAGAAAGAGGAATCCAACAAAAATATTAGCTTCTTAATCTGAGCATCAGAACATGGAGTTTGGACCTAGTTGTCCAAAGTTAACACTCCCTCTCAACTAGGGAGAACTCCATCTATTAGTGCAATCAACATCGTGCGTCATCCCGCCGAAACTTGCTTTGCTGGCTTCTTTATTTCAGAACAGAAGTGGGTCAGTCACAAAGACATCATCCCCCGATTGACATAATCAGTCCAAAGGTCCCAGACCTCACAAACCTTGATCCCAGATCAAGTGGTTGGACCGTGCCATCCTAGATAGAGAGTACAGCAATCTCTGATGCGTCCATCAGTCTTTGCTAATAGTCTCTAGCTTTTCCACACCTCATTGGCCAAATGAGAGGTACTTCCCATGAGCCCTGAACTCAATGGGTAGGATGCATACGGGACACAGATAAATGAGTGGTGAACCAGCTCAACAATCACAAGGGTGGGGCAGAAGCATTATGAGTGCTTATAGCTCTTGAGAAGCTATCCCCAAAGACCCCCAGAGCTCCCAGAGCTCATCGTCCAACAGGACCCACATCATAGGGTCGTTCCATGATTCCAAGATTCTCACGGAAGGTTAGGAACATGACCTTCCCCAAGGGCATTGTGAGAATATCCGCGACCTGCTCATCAGTTCCTATATGATTGAGCCTTACGGCGCCTCGCTGTACCATATCCCAGATAAAGTGGTACCAGCCATCAACATGCTTGGATCAATCGTGGAACCCGGGATTCTATAACAAATGAATCCCCCTCTGGTTATCACAAAGGATAACGGTGGCATCTAGCACATGCTCGAACAGCTCACAAAGAGCTTTCGCAACCAAGTGACTTCGCAACAGGCCATACATGTTACAATGTATTCGGCCTCAGCGGTGCTCAAGACTGCCGACTTTAGATTCCTGCCCGAAGCAGATCTACATGTGAAGTAGCATCCAGATGTGCTCTTGCGATCCACCACACTGCCAGCCCAATCGGCATCAGTATATCCACGGAGTGTCATACTCCCGGCAGTGTATCTCATCCCATGGTCTGTCGTGCCTCAGAGATATCTCAAGAGTTTCTTGGCACCAACCCAGTGAATGTTATGATCAACCATGTGTTGACTCAAAGTGTTCACTGCACAGCATATGTTCGAACAAGTGTTCATTGAGAACATCAGGGTCCTTATGAGTTCACGATACTCAGTAGGACGGGCCCAGCAACGTTGCTCCTCAACTTCTTAAAGTTGAGTTCCACGGACTTACAGTCCATCATACCAGAACTTTCCAGAAGCTTCACAATATATTTTCCTTGAGAAAGGAAAATCTCTCCAGGTCTCTGCCAGACCTCCAGACCTAGGAAATAGTGCATCAGTCCTAGGTCTTTCATCTCGAACTCAGCAACAAGCTCCCTCTTACATTGATGAATGAGAGGGTCATCACCAGTCAGGAAGAGGTCATCCACATATAATACTAGAATGAGAGGCTTCTCTTTCTCAACCTTGAAGTATAAGTTCGGATCAGCATTACTTCTAGTGAAGCCCAGCTTCATCAAGTAACTATCCATCCTTTCGTACCAAGCTCTGGGTGCTTGCTTTAACCCATAGAGGGCTTTCTTCAACCTGCAGACATGAGTGTCTCGATCCTGAACTTCAAATCCCGGAGGTTGTTCCACATACACCTCTTCCTTTATTGCACCATGCAGAAAAGCGGTCTTGACATCCATCTGATGAAGACTCCATCCTTGCGTAGCAGCAAGGGCTATGATTGATCGGATGGTGGTATATCGTGCCACAGGTGCAAATATATCGTCATAGTCAATTCCTTCCTTTTGAGAGAAGCCACGGGCAACAAATCTTGCCTTAAATTTTTCAGCACTCCCATCAAATCCATGTTTAATCTTGTAGAGCCATTTAGCGGTGACAACAGATTTGTCCTTCGGTCTCGGGACCACATCCCAGACATCATTCTTCATAATAGACTCACATTCTTCATGCATAGCATCCTTCCAAACTTGATGCTTGATGGCTTCCTCAAAAGATCCAGGTTCAGATTGTACAATAGTACTCATGGCAGCTAGATACCCTTGGTATCTACACGGCTTCTTGCTTTCTCGGAATGTCCCCCTTGGGGCAGCATGACCCTCGGCATCTTCGAGGGTGTCCCTGAGCCATGATGGTCTCTTTCCTAGAGAAGGGGAAGGATCAATAGGGTCCATTGGCCCTTCAACATCAGGCATAGTCTCATCCTGGGGTTCTTCCAGATTTTCAGGTCTTTCTTCATGATTTTCTTCAGATCTAGGAAGATCTACTACTTTCTTCAGGGAAGCATCTTCGTCAAAAGTGACATCATGGCTTATCTCTACTTCCCTTTGACCTGGTACATAGACTCTATATGCCTTAGAAGTCTCACTGTAGCCCACAAACATTCCTTTCTTCCCGATGCAGCATCAACTTACTTCTTTTTCTTTTAATTTTATGAAAATGAAGAACTGTAGCTCATGTAGTAGGAATGGCTATGTGGTATCGTTGAGAATGGTAGTTGTGAATACTTGCCATTCATATGGAAGTCCTCCAAGTGCGGTGAGAACCATCTCACGATCAACTATTGTCTCCCCAATAGCTAGCAGATTGTTCCTGGTTTCGGTCAACTTCATAAAGAAAGTTTGAATAGACTCATCTTGGCCCTTCTTCATATTCTTCAACTTGTTCTTGAGGAATAGCACTTGGTTCACATTGTTTACTTGGAACATAAGTATCAATTTGTCATACATCTCCTTGGATGTGCCTAGTTCAGATATGTAGGCTACCAGACTCTTATTTATGGATTCCCTGATCAGCAGCTTTGCTCTGATTTCTCCCTTCTTATACTGTTTCTAACAGCAGCAGAGGCATTGGATGGAGGTTCTTGAATCCTCCCTGTCACATGATCCAGGAGATCATGATCTTCTAATTTGAGATCTAATATCATCTTCCAGGCATGGAAGTCATCACTTCCAGTCAGCTTGTCATTCTCCCTGAATTCAAGACTAGTGGAACCCATTTCCTTCGATGATGATTGCTATAGATAGAGTTTGTCTTCACCTCAGGCTTTGATACCATGTAAAGTTTTGTAGATGTTCTATGCTAGTAGCAATTTCACTTTTCTTTCGGCAATCATACAAGTAGTAAAGCAAAATGCAGATAGAACATATAAGTAGATCTTACAGAAGACAAATCAGAAACAGGAAAAATGTGTGTATTCGTTTCGGCGGTCAACAGGATGCTTCAACCAGCAAAGTCTCTTTTGGTCAGCCAGCCCAGCATGTGTCACAACAACCCTTCAATCAGTAGATGAGTCAACCCAAGTCAACTCTGCAAAAGTCAACGCTGTCCTGAAAAGTCAACGCAGGGGCAGCAAGCTAAAAGTCAACGCAGCGGCAAAACGGTCAACCCTTTGACCTCGATTTTTGTGCCAGGTAGTACGGCCTTCATAAATCGAACCTTCCACAAGTTTTCAGCTTGTTTGGACCAAGCGTTGACCAAAGTCAACGCTGGTCAAAGTTTCTGCGAAACCCTAGCAGCAGAAAATCCGTACTTCAGCTTGACCGTACAGTTTGTCCTTAGTCTTCACCGTGTAACAGAAACTTGTTCTTTAGGTAACAAATTGCTAATTTTGATGAGAAGAAGATGATGGAACTGTGTGATGATGAAATGCTCTTCAACACTCACATATTTATATCCATGAAGTGTGTGACACATGTTTGTTGGGCATGCGAGCCTACATTACAAAACTGGCCGACCTTGCACATATAATTTATTAAAAATAATAAATTCAAAATATAAGTTCTGCTCATCGGATTAAGACATATTTTATATGGATTTTACATCTCTCGGAAAGAGGAATCCAACAAAAATATTAGCTTCTTAATCTGAGCATCTTAACATGGAGTTTGGACCTAGTTGTCCAAATTTAACAATCTCCTTCTTGTGGAAAACGTGTTGTCAAACAACTTTTAATGTAGATGTTACCCTGCCACACTTGGATAAAAAAATTGCAGCTTGTTGATCAGATTTAGACATTTAGTGTCACACTAGAATAGGTATTTCTTTTTTTAAATTAGACTCTGTTGCAATAGGCCAAAGCAGACATGTGGCCTCTTCTTGTGTATGTTGAGAAAGGAAACATGTTGAGATTTGCACCAGTGCACACACCACACAATAATATACACAAAAAATCTGGATAGAATAATAAACATTGATATATTAATGATATTGCAACAAGTACATAAACAGGAACTGAAGATAGGCTACAAAAATTAAATATACCACTTTCTCTAGTCATTCATCCCTTATTGCATCAAATAATCAATAAATAGCACCCTAGGTTGATTATGGTGGCCTAACTGCCTAACCAAATAACCTAAACATACAAATGCTTAACCACTAACATTAATTATCTACTAACATAAATTTCATATTCTAATTTTAAATTGTAATAGGAGGGCTGTGGTTCAATTCTGGCCCTAATGTCTTCTGACTCTGACTTGTTAAGTTTTCTCCCCTTCATTTTATGTTTCTTCGAGGCAATATTTGTTAGATTTCAAACAGCATGCTCCTTTTTCCCCCAATGCTTGCAACTTTATTTCCAATGCTACAGTTCAGTGATGGAATTTTCTTCACTGTTGCTTTCATTTTTTTGGAAAAAGAAATTACCGTCCCTTTTGAAAACAAAAATGAGTACAAATTGTATTACTTAAACTGCATATCTTGGATGATTGCTCTTGCATCCAGTGCACCTTCTCGTAACTCAATGGACTTAAGATTTGCAACACTAGAAATAAATTTTCAGCAATATTTTAATAGGAGGCTGAGTTTCAATCTTCAATCTTCACCACATATATTCCCTCATTCATTTTCCATCTCTTTAATGCTGGCAATCTTTGTTATTTTTCAGTGAGCATATTCCCTTTTTCTTTAATAGTTTACAACTATTAAGTCAATTCCACGATTCAGTGCTGCAATTATTCTTCGGTATCAGACAAAAAAAAAAACAACTCAAGAACAAGCCCAAAGCATGGAAAATTTAGGAAAGACTAACCCAAAAGGGGCGAGACATATCTATTATCAACAAATGTATTGCACTTATTGAATGGGAGGATACTCAGCTTTATCTTCAATGAATGAACTTCTAACAAAAATGCATATAGATCTCTAGTGTACAACATAAAAAGCCTTACCATAATATTGAACTCATTGAAATCACAATGGATGAGACCATGTTCTGCCAGTTGAACAATTAGGCCAATTATAGTGTTAAATATTTGCTTTGGATGTTGCAGCTGCTTAACTTGGACGCTGGAAAACCGTGCAACACAGACGTTTATAATCAGATTTTTTGTGCTGTAAATACTATTAGGTCAAAAAAAAATTGAAATCCATTTCAAAACGAAAAGAGAACTAGAGAGAGAAAACTCCAATTTATTCACTGCAAACACATAACTGTTTCAACTTTTTATGAAGAGTTCAAGCAAAGTTACAGACAAACATATAGTTACACTAATCCAAAATTTGTCAAAGAAAACGAACTCCCAAAATTTGATTGGTCGACTAGTAATCATCTTACAAATAAATAATAATTGCAGTAAAGAGTCACGATGTTCAAAAGCTGCCATCAGATAAGAATGGACATAATGGTGAAAACCACAATGTGCTTTAATAGTATTGGAATGCATAGCAGAAGCAAAGCTGTGAACAGACACTTAAGATAAATATTGCATGATGTGTTATAAAAAAACACTCGGCAACAAATTATGAGGAAAAGCCATGTATTGGAATGCATCGCAGAATCAAGGATGTGAATCCTGAAAGTACATAGTAGACAAGTAGAGCGATCAACATGAAGAAATTCTTACAGAGGATAGCCTGGAACAAGAGACATCAGAACACAATGTCGATTACAGTCTACTGCATTAGGAACTGGAAAACCGTGTTCTTCAAGGGCCTGCAAATTCAATGCATAAAATTGAGATTGGTTTTAACAAAGATACATATATTTTTTAAACTACAATACTTCCTACCACTCAACAAGGGAAAAAAATAGAAATTGAACACAAAAGCATCAGTGGCAGTGCCAAACCCCAAAAATAGAGACAATGAATAAACTAACCTTCATAAAGGCAAATTCTTTAAGAGCAGCAAGTCTTGATAGGTAGAGCCAATTATAGCTGTTTCGATGTCTCAAATAGTCACGCTTAGATTTAACAGCTCTAAATGAGGTCCGACCCAATCTGTGCAATTTCATTGCCAAAGTTCTACCATCCTCTGTGGCAACCTCGAAAATATCTTCATGGAAAAGAAAAACAGACACATAAGTGAAATATTGCATTATGTGTTATAAAAAACACTCAGCAACACTTTATGAGGAAAAGCCCGTGTCACACATTGCCAAAAACAGTTCCAAGAACAGTTATAAAAGAAGCAAAACAAAACAGCACACAAGACAAAACTAAATAGAAATTGCTGCAAAATGCCAAACAACAAAACTCACCTAACAAAATCAGCTAATATCAATACAACAGTGTAATTCAATGATTTGTCATGGAATGGAAAATCCTTGATTTAATCTTTTAAATAAATTATATAATTTATATTTTTTCATCTCAAAGTATTATATAGAGATTTGACACCTTGACACTCCATTATTGGTTAACTAAAATGCTATGGGTCCAGCAGTGTGTTTAAGTTACATTATTTTGTGATAAAATCCCTAAAATCTATTAAATAGAACAATTTTTAGTAAAGAATTGGAACAACTTGAGAATTTATGGATGAAGTAGAGGAAAATGAAAATGAAATGAAATTTTAACATCCACGAGACTAAAAATAGTCTATGGGACTATGAGTTCCCTGTTTTTTCGCCTTTTGCATTTCAATTCTTTTCTTATTCAAATTGATGATGAGCTGGCCCAACCTTCCAACAATCTCATTGCTGAAAAGACAATGCCAAGAAACCAATGCTATCATATTCCCATAACTTTCTCTGATATCTTTGAATGCATCACATTCCAAAATGAAATGTTTTTTCCGATTCCACTGCCCCAGACGTGCAAAATGTACACACTCGTTCTTCCCAAGCTTCTTTAGGCCTTTTCCACCGTCCTGTTTCACACCGAAGATGATGCGAGTTGGTTCTTAATTGAGCAATAAGAACCTTTTCCCTCCATGGAATGTTAGCTCCAATGTACTCTTTTTGTTGGAGATCATACGTAGGGTTGAATTCTTCAATGTAGTACTTCTTCTTTCTACCCAACTCTTTTCCCATACCTGTTTACGAAACTTTTCCATAACAAAATTCTTTAGCTCTTTGTTATTTGTGGGACAAGCATTGAAGTAGATATTCCATTTTTGCATCCATGTGTAGTTTTGTCTCATCCATGTTTTCTTTCTTTCACTCACGCCTTCCTTGAAGATAAAAAGCACTCAATATAGGACTTGTTACAAGGACAACAAAATATGGCACCCACAAGATAGAAAATCCCAAGAAAAAGGAGTTAGTTTGTGTAACTCAGGAAGACCACCCACTGTCACCATAGTAGCTCTTCCTCTAAATTTTCGCTGGCTCTTCTCCATCTCAAGGGGATTCCCTAAAATAGGATTGCTAAGGCTATATACTGGAGGGTATAGAATGGGTAAATGAATGATATAATAACAAAAAGGTGAAGGTAAACTCCAAGACTAGTGCCAATCCAACTATGGGCTTGTTACAGAAAATCCTAGCACCAAATGCAAAGCCTCACTAGGTGACCTAACCAATGCGCAACACACAGAAGTGTTAAAAACTGTCACCTCAGCAAATACTCCCCTCTTTAGTGAAGGACACAATCCAACACATCAGAGGCTTTCCCAGTAAGGCTTAGAAATCAAGTAATCCAAAGATTTTAGGTTAAGTTCCCCTGAGGATTCTAAGATAAAAATATCTGCTAGATTTGGGTATGTCAAATTAGGGTTTGCAAAGGATGAAATAGTAAATCCAAGATTCAGGTTCAAAAGACCTATGGTTCAATCTAAAGGATAGGGTTAATCTAATGAGTCTCAAATTGGTTGCCCAAACACACCAAATCAAGAAAAACTAAAAGCTGCTATAAACTACGGCTTTGGGACAGAAAATTGCAGCAAAACTAATGTTTATAACAGCAGGAAATTTAGCTGTTGAATGTGTATAAAAATTATATGGAGTAAAAGCTAATTTTAAGGGCAAACTGAGGGCAAATTTACAACAAATTTTGACAGTTAAATAGTATATTAAAACCAATAAATATGACATCAGTCGTAGATAATGTTGAAGCTTGTGGTAGCTTCGGAAGGACTTCTGCATAGACTTGGTGTCTTAGTATGTGAAAGATAATTTATTGCCTCGTTAGGTGCTTGCTTGGTGGAGTAAGTGATTTATGTCGTCCTTCCTAAGTATAACTTAGGAAAAGTACAATAATTAAAGTCAATTAATTATTGTGGACAATTAATTCATTTTCTAAGGATAAATAATTTAATTATTTAAGTGACAGAAATAATTTCAACCATTGATCTCCAAGACCTTCTAGAGGGGTGATTAGGGACCAGGGTTAGAGATTTGGGCTTAATGAAAATTATAAAGAAATCATAGTGAAGAGGTGAAGATACAAGAACACAAGAGAGCATGGCAGCTACAGCATTTTTGGGAAAGCGATTTTCTCAAGAAGGAGAGCGAATTCTCTAGAGCGTGAGGCTCATTTCGATTGAGGAGAAGGAAGATGAATACAATGATAATTGGGGTGTTTCCAGGAGGTCAATTTGCTGGGAATTGGAGAGGCCAAATTGCGGAAGTGAGAAGGAGGCGCAGTTGCTAGCGAGGCCGAGTTGTGAGTGCGCAGAGGCCGAGTGAGAGTTGGGGGAAGAGGCAGATATTTGGTGAGAGGTGGGCTAATTTTCTTTAGGGCGAATTTCTCCAGAGGTTGATTTCTAGTTGGCTACTTTTCCTTGGGGCGAATTATTCTAGTGGGGCCAACATGCAAGTTCCAGTCACTGTATTTTTCTTTGTAAATTCACTGAGGATTGAAACCTTGATTTTCCAAATTAATAAATAATGCGGAATTGTTGAAGATGAATTATTTATATTGCAATATGTGACTGATCTCTCCATTTTATTTCTGCTGCACATATTTCTAGATGCTAAAATACCAATGATTTTATTTTTCGATAATTTAGGATTTATTTTGTTAATTAAATAAATTGTCGGGAAAAAATAATTGTCGTGAGAAAAATATATTTGGGCTGCTATGAGGAGATTTAACAAGAAATGGTTGAACAAACATGAAAAACCTTGAATTAACTTCTCTAATGCACCTTTAAACAAACCCTAACCCAATGGCATACATCAACAAGTCATTAAATGCTAATAAAACAATATTTTGCTGAAATTTAACCATAATTTACCAAAAAAATATGAATTTAGGTTTTTAAAAGAATGACACAAAATGATAAAGCCTAGTGCCTTATCAATCTAGAACAAATGGAGTCTAGGATACAAACTACTCTATGGTTTCTTTTGGAGTAATTCGAAATCTAAACAAAACTAGGGCAAATAAACTAACTTACCCTAGGATTTGCAATTTAGGTTCTCAATCTTTCGAATAATTAAGGGAGGGGGAAAAACTCTCTTCATCAAATACTTGGAGGAAAGGCTTAGCTCAGCAAGGCATAATGAAACAAATATCAAATAAACTAATTTGGTACAAGAAAAGACATCCCATGGAACATAAAACCAAGATAAAGCAAACAAACTTACTTATTTCACCATGCAACATCCAAGATCCACCATATGCATTCATGAAAAGAGATCACATCACATCCAAGATTTACCCAAGAAAAAGTCACTCTACTAGTCCTCCATTACACACTAGAGAGAGGAGCTCATTATTGAACAAGTATAATAATCCAAGTGTGGCAATGATCCCAGGGAAATTGACTTCCCTTTATTTATATGAGGGTATCCAAGTCAATTTTCCATAAATTAGACTAAAAATCCCAAAAATATAATTAAATCTGTCATACAAGATGATAGGTCACAAGCCAACCCTAAAGATAGCCAAATTACTGAAATAACATAAAATCATGCCCTAGTTAGCCCACAAGTGTGAGTCTAATGTCCTCCAAAGGTGACGTCATCAGCCAAAGGGGATGTCTCTCCATGAAAAGGTGCAAGGAACAACTTAAGGGACATGTCTTATCCCCTAAGTCATGGGTCTCCATCCAAATGAGGTGGTATATCACCAAAATTGCCTTCTAAAACAATGTTATATATAAAAAGGGCTCACGTCATCATCAAAAAAGGAACTAGGAAAACGTCCTCAATGAATAGCATGGCGTCATGAAGGTAGGAGATGCATCTACCCCTCCAAAGGGGTCCCAAGTGATCAACACCAGCAAAGTACAATGTCCATCAATAAGGTACAATATCAACCTAAGGGTATGCAGTCATCTCAAGGGTGCGCCATCTCATAATTGAATACCGTAGCTTCAGTACTCAATGTCGAAGGTCCTATGGCTAGAGGTGGGTCACACCATCAATGCAAAGTCATCATCAAAGCCAACACTCCTCAACAAGGCTCCAACATCCTCCATCAGGTGTCCTGCATCATCCAGGAATGGGTACAGAGATGCCCTACAATGTGTTGGAGGAACACCACTTATCCCTCAAGGAATTCTAAATGCACCTGTAAGAATCCTCTAGCACAATCTCAAGGAATCAAGTGAGATCAACATCATGGATACAAGAACCATGAAAGCATCAAGGTGGACCATATTCAAGCCAAAGCCATCAAAGAAATTCACACACAAGTATCATCTTCAAATGTCCTACTAGCTTATGATTGTGTACAAGTTACCTCACCTAGGTATCAAAGTGTTATCACATGACCTTATTAGGTGCTTCCAACCCTAAGGCAACAAATAATTCTTAGGCCAACCCTTTCCAATAATAGGTGTAAGTTATAGCCTATAAGCGTTGAAGCTTGGGGTTCACTTCATGAAAAGTGTCATAGTTTTTCGCCTCTAGAAACCCCTAACTTCCATGCCACAATACAATCAACCACAACATTTCACAACTATCCTCACTAATCCCTGCCAAAAGTGTCTATGTGACCAAACTGTTGTGATTTGTTGTGCGAAGGTTTGAATGAAGAGGTCCATCCTGACTTGTTCCACAACGTGGCATTGTATGACTTGTAAGGCATTAGCATGACTGACCAAGACTTGTATATGTAACTGAGATGCGACTCCTTTTGTAAATTGTTATATATCACATTATATAAAAACTTAGCTATTAGGCAAGTTTGTGCCACCCAAACCATATATATTTGTTTTGTACAATGTTGCGAAAATTGCGATCGGAATAAAATCAACAAGGGTCCAAAAAATGAAAAAAATAGTAAAATTGGGAAAAATCGGTAAAAATCGGCAAAACATCGGAAACATTAAAAAAATATTAAAAAATCATGTTTTTCAATTTTTTAAATATCTAAAGCATCCACGATTTTTGACAATTTTTTGGCAATTTTTACAAGTTTTTGGCGATTTTACGATTTTTTGGTGATTTTATCGCGATTTTCACAACACTGGTTTTGTGTCATTCCATTGTATATGATGGTGGTATTATACGTGTTAACAATAAATGGTTGCATAATTTAATCAAGCGATGGGTACAAGTTGGATGCACAAACCAAGCAATGGTGGGTTGCTCACCTTTCCACTCATACAGGAATAGGTTTGGCACAATACGCTTAAATCTGACTATGGGCATGTGTTAATTTTAGCTAACAATGGTATGTTCTATGCTTAGCACAATTACTTCAATGTCCTTTTAGCAGCCCAATGACAATTTCCAATTTAATTTTCAATAGCAATCACATTAACCATTAATTACATTGACAGTTGTTGTAGATAGAACATGAACAATATAAATGCAAAAGACAAGCCAAAACAAGAGAACAACAAACTTGGTGGATGCCATAGAAAAACCCCAAGATGGAGAAAACCCTTTGAAACAATTCTTCTTATTATTATATCAAATGTTCAATAGAGAAAGCGAGAGTACAAAAGTCAAAATTGACTTGCCAATAGATGTCCAAAACAGCCTTGTCAAACTCTACAATGTTGTTCTCAATCAACAGCAATCAAATCAGCCCTAACCAATCAATGGTGCAGCAGCAAACAGTCCACAAAAGAGCTCGGTCAACCTTGGTAAAATGCATCCTGATCAGCTGGTCAAGATGCCTTCAAAACATTCCCAAAATTCCTACTTAAACTCGGTCAAAGTCAAAGTCAAATTTGTTGTAGAAGCCCTAATTACAGGTCTGAAGTCAACACAGTCAAAGTCAACAAAAAGCCTCGGTTTTTCTGCCAATAAATGCAGCCTGATGAGACATAGATCCTCCCAAAAGATCAAAGTCAAAATCTACCTGGAAAGTCAAAGTCCAACGTTGGTCAAACTGCAAGAAAATTTGATATTTTCGACCCTGTTTGTTTAAAATTCGTCTTCCTTGCCACACGTGTGAGAGAAAAAGGTATGCCCAATAGTTGTACGAACCAATGAGAGAAGGAAAGAGAAGAATGTGTGAGTGATGATGATGTCAAATGAGGTGAGAGGTCACTTATATTTATACAAGTAGATGAGGGTGAAGTGACACATCTATTGGGCTTCCTAAGCCTACGTGATGATGTGGCCGACCTTGACAATTTGCACATGTGGGCATAAATTCAAAACATATTTTTGCTTGTCCAAATTTGATGATCTTTAAGGTCAATTTCGGTCCTCTTGAAAAGAGGAATTCAATGCAATAATCATCTCCATCAAATGAGTTATCCAATAGTGGAATTTGGCCCTAGTTGCTAAATTTAACACTCCCTCTCCACTAGGGAGAATTCCACCTACCAATCCATCCATCATCATCAATCATCATGACATCATGTACCATCTTTGTATCTCTTCTCAACTCTGCTGAACAATGATGTAATAATGAAGAAGAATTGATCGAGAATGAGTCACAAGCCCTTCCCACTCTCCACTGACAAAAGCCATTCCAAGGGTAGAACCAAAATCAGATTTGATCCTGGGAGATCAAGTTGTTGAACACCATGCATCCTAGACATAAGGAGTACAAGAACCATGAAATTGCAGAACAAGAACCATGAAATTGCAACAAAAATAAAATACCATTTCCAAATAAACCCATAAATGCCACAATTGCAAATAACACAACAAATGGAGAATTGAATAGTTTTATTTATTTACTGGAGCAATTACATACAAAGCTCTCGATAGAAATAGCTGCAGTGATGGCCAAAGAAGATTTATTGCAATAATAAATAGAGCCTCCAAAATAGAACTGAAAATCAATACGCTACATTTGTGAATTATTGCCAAGAAATTCTACTGTTGTTGTTGTTGTAGGTGAATTGTGATTTATTCCCTCAAATCTGCTCCAAAATTTCTGCAAAATTAACTGGAGGCTTTCTCTCACCAAAATCTACCAAACCCACGGAAATCTTGGGCAAATTTGAATTGACCCTGAAAGCTTCAAAAAGTGTTGTTGTTGTTGCTGTTGTTGGAGAAGAATTGGAATTTTTGCCCTCGAATCTACTTAGAAAATTATGAAAATTTAATCCAGAGCTCCTCACACCAAACACATAAAAACCTCAAAATGGTTTGGCTTAACTACAAGCCAAAATCGAACCAACAATACGCCTACAATAAGAATGCACGATTCTGGCCTGAATATTGCCCGGAAAATTCTATAAAAATTAGCTATAGGCTCCTCACACCCAAACCAACAAAACCCAGAAATCGTTTGCACTGATTCCAGATGACCTGGAATGCCCAAAATAGAGCGAATTTCCAGCTACACAATTTTGCACCCAACCAGAAAGGAATTGTTGAGAAATGATAAAACTCTTCGGCAAATGGCTGAAAGAATTGTGCACACATATCCTCTGACAAATAGCTATCAATCCCGATCAAAAACTATTGACAAATACCAGCACCAAACACCAACAAAAACTCTGATCTCCAACCCCTGCACAAGCTCTATAAGAGAAAATTCAGACAGCCAAAAGATACAGGAACAACTCTGAAAAATGGTGCCAAACTCCTCCACTAAACAGTAGAAAATATCCTGCAAATCCCTGGAACCTGTAATAGAAAGATGTTGCTCCAAATAACCTCCAGGGTTCGTCTTCTGCACTCATAAATAGCAAATTTCTATGTGAATTTTCTGCAATAAACTCCTTTGGAAGTCCTGAAATAGACTCCCCCAAAGCCTCACTAGGGAGACAGTCGAAGTTCTCAGAAGATAGAGGTGGAATTTCCGCCTGGAAATCCCTTGTGCTAAGCAGCATTGGTTGTCTTCGTTGGACAGCTCAAGAGAACTCAAGTTTAGATGCCAAATAGAAATGATAGGATAGAATGATTTGCAATTGAGTTCCTCCTCATTTTATAATTCTTCATGGAGCCTCCCTCTAGCTTCTAGATCCCCCCTTTTTCCTCGTTATTCTATTGGTGGGGGCCATTTTCCACTTTTTGCCTCCATTTGAATAAAACAATAATTTGTCGTCATTCCAATAAAATAATAATTTTCTTCCATTATCCAATAAAATATTACTTTGTCGCCATTCTCCATCAAAATAATAATTTACTTCCCTTTTCTGATAAAATATTATTTTGTCATCATTCTCCATTAAAATAATAATTTCCGCTTTTCTTCCACAAAATAATATTTTCTCCTTTTTATTTAATATATCAAAATTGGCAAAACTCCATAGTGACTTTTGCACTCACACAAATTGGGGACATGACAAAAACTCCTTAATAAGAAACTCACCAAATTTGGCCATTCGAATTGCTTTAAAAGGAGGAGCGAAGGCACATTATTACTCATTGTTTTTGGAGCACAAGTTGGTGAGACAAAGCAATAGGAGTACACAAAAGGTTGTGTGTGACCTTAGGAGGAAGAGTGCGCAAGAGAAACGTGTGCAAAGAATTGTTGTGAGGAAGAGTTCCCTTGGGTAGTGCGCATAGAAATAGGAGGACACTTCTATTTAATAGGAGCACCTATTGCGCCAGGATTTAGGGAGCAGATCGGGCTACAGCAAGCATGTTTTTTCAAGCCTAGGCAAGGATGGGAGAAGGGCGTATTATCTACTGAAAAAAGAGTTGTATTGTAAGAGATCATTCCTCAATTTCTATCAATAATATTCTCAACATGCAGAGGGTTTTCCCAGTTGGGTTCCCCAGAAATTCTGTCTTGAATTGTGTGAATTGTGTATATTTTTGTTCCTATCCCCCTGCAAATTTTAGTAGAGAAATTTTGTGTTTATATGAGAAGAAATTATATTTCATATTGTTCATATTAGCAGATCAGAATTTCGTGGATTTTCTACATGGTATCAGAGATCTTGGAACAGATTTAAGAACAACACTTGTGCAAATCTTCAAGAAGAAGGACGTCTAAGTTAGGAGATCCGCAGTCTCTATAGGAGTCTGTCCAAAGGGTGAAAGACAACGACGTCTAAGTTAGGAGATCCACAGTCTCTATAGGAGTCTGTCCAAAGGGTGAAAGACAACCTTTTTTGAGGGTTCTTTCTGTGTTGGAGCAGGCCTAGTTGGAGGAACTCGATAGTAGATTTAATGGCAGTTATTTGCATTGTTCTAAGAGTGGTAATTCTTTGTGGAAGAGACCGCAATATCTTTGTTTTGTTCAGGAAGGGTCGAGCCCTATTAGGAGCCAGACATAAGTCAAGGGCAGAAACACCAAAAGGAACAGCCCAGGACACAGGGTTTCTAAGAAGGGAATTGCACAGGTATAGAAGGGAAATTTGGCCAAGTAGGAGCATGCTTGTAGTGCCATAGAGTGCCCTACCCAGAGAACCGAAATTCAAAAGGAAGTGAACAGGCCGAAGAGGTTCAGACAACAGAAATAAGGATACTTAAATTCTGAGGTATATATGTCCTTATGTAGTTGATGATTTTGCTAGGTGTTTGAGTCCAGATTTGGGGCAGTTTTGGTAGCATCTTAAGTACAGGTGGAGGGTTGTTAGCAGTGTTACACGGGGACTCGCCCCCCCACCTAGGGGTCTAGAATCCTCGCCCCCTCGCGCTCCGGGGTCTTGGGGACTTCTAGGGGACGTTTCCCGACGCTCCCAAAAATCAAAAAATTAAGGGGGATGTCAAAGGGGACGTTTCCTCAGATTGAGGGGTCGAGGGTGCTTTAAACTATGGAGGGGGGGCCGGGGTCGAGGGTGCTTTCGGGAGCGTGAAGGGAGCGTGAGGGGGCATGAGGGGATGGGAGAGAGCGTGAGGGGGCGTGTGGGGCCCACAACTTCAAAAAAAAAATTAAATGAAAAAATAAAAAATATATTTTAATAATCGATTGTTTAATTAAATTAATTTTTAGGTTTCATTTGTTTTCATTGTATCATCCGCACTTAACACTTGCCGCCCAACCCTTAGCACTTGCCGCAGCCGCCGGAAGAAGCCCACAGTCGGAAGAAGTTATGTTTTATGTTTTATGTTTCACTGTTGCAAACATAACTTAAACTTATTTGCTTTTAAGTTTTAATATTTATGTTTCAGACTTGAGTTGTAAACTTCAGTTTAAAGTTTATTTTGAATCTTGATATAATATCATATATGTCATGACTCATATGATATCTTAAACTTCATTTTCATTGTACATTGCTAGTAGTTACATTAATGATTATACAGTTACAAAGTTACATATGAATCTATGATGTATGTTTTAACTTTTAAATTTGTTTCAGTTAGACGATTCATCATTCATCGATTTATAATTTTTAAATTTTATCATTTATGATTTATCTTTCATGATGTAGGTGTATGATGATTGTATAAACATTCCTTGCAAAAATGAAAAATACAATTGCATTATAAATATTTATTATTAAATTTTGCAATGATATATCATATATAATATTATAATATTATATATATTTTTATATTTTATAATTTTTATGACTCCGACGTCCCCCCACATTTCATGAAAATTGGTAGGGAGCTTTTGCATAGGCCGCTCCCGCGCTCCCTCGCCCCCACCTCTAGGGGACTTGGTGGAACATTGGTTGTTAGTAGGTGCCTAATTGTGGCCAAAGAGCAGATCTTGTGAAGGACAGCAAGAGTGCTAGCAGTGGCAGAAATATTGAAGCCCAAGAGTTTGCAAACTTTGTAGGACTAAAGGAGCAATGAAGTGGGCAGCCTCCAGGCCCCAAGTATAGTCTTTGTGAAGGATTACAGGCTGTTAGTGGTCAGGTTTTAGAGAGCTCTCAGGCGAAGCAGGATGGATTACCAAGGTTGAGAGCAGATCACTGTTTAGAGGGAGTATCGAACTTTGTTCCATGGGACAGTTGGATCACGATAGTGCTGGAAGATAATGGGGTGGGAAGGTACATCAGGCAGGCGGTAGCTCCACCTCAACACCCCTAGCAATTGTCCCAGCATAATAAGAACAATATCAAGGCAAGGAGGATCAATCTAGAAGAGGTCAAAGATCATATAGTTCCTCGTATCCATAAGAAGAAGACAACGTTTGAGATGTACGATACAATCCTGAGGTTGTATCAGAGTACCAATGATACTACGAAGCTTGCTCTTAAGGAGAAGTTGAGGAGTATTTGGATGAGCAAGGATGAGCCTATTGTCCCATATTTGTCAAGGTTCACTCAGGTACGAGATGAACTAGGTGGGGTGGGCATGGTTGTATCTAATCATGATCTTGTGAGTTTTGCCTTACTTGGAATTCACAAGTCATGGAAAGGGTTCCAGGATGTTGTTAGTGGGAGAGAGAACTTCCCAAATTGGAAAAGGTTTTGGACTCACCGCATACAGGAAGAGATCCGAAGAGGAACCATAAAAGGGAAATCAGTTATGACAGAGGACGAGGAGAACTGTGCCCTGGAAGGCAAGAGTAGCAAGGCTAAGGGCAAGAAGGGCCAAGGAGAGGCCGAGTCTGGTCAAAAGGGCAAGAGGAAGGATCTAAGCAAGATCAAGTGCTTCCATTGCCATGAGTTTGGGCACTATGCTTCTAAGTATTCTAATCGGAAGGAGGAGTCCAGAAATAATCATGTAGTTGCATCAGCAAAGGTAGATGCATTTTCTTCCCAGTTCAAGAAAGATTTCTCATTGATTGCTTGCATGGCAAGCTCGGAAAATAGTAGTATATGGTATATTGATTCAGACGCATCCTCCCACATGACCGGGAACAAGAATAGTTTCAGCCACCTAAAGGAAAAGGACATGTAGTTTCAGATAGAGCTAGGAGATGATGGCATGTATGCAGCTAGAGGAGTTGGTATTGTCAGTTTTCAGAATGATTCAGGTAATCCTCTTCATCTCAGAGATGTTGTCTATGTTCCAGGATTAAGGCAGAATCTTGTTTCAATAGCTACCCTTGAGGACAAGGGATATGATATCATCGTTAGCAGAGGTAAGGCATATCTCCAGCACTTAGCTTCTGGATGTAAGAAGCAGATAGGTGTGAGGGTGAAGAATCTCTACAAGTTGCAGGTAGAGACAGATGCAGTCTTGAGCAGCAAGGCAAGGTGAGCTCAAAGTAGAGAAGTGGTGATTGAGCGAGAGCAGGATAGATCTCTCAAGATGGAGCCTCCGCCCGTATCTCAGTATCAGTCTAAGTTAGTTGGCAATTGCGCTGGCTAGTGGGATGAGAAGGAGCAGAGCCCAGGGCGAGTGGAGGCAGCCACTCAGTCAGAGACTACCAGTATAGGGAGACTTCGAGCCAAGTGGATAGAGGATTTGGTTGAGGGAGATCATAATAGAGTTGAATCTTCTAGTATCACTTCTAGTCAGACAAAGCAACCACAGAGGTACAAAGGATACATGACACTTATGACTGAAGTGATGGACTCGTAGAACATGGTGGGAAAGAACAAGTTTTCAAATCGGGTTCTGCAGAAGAAAGCAAGGAAGTCTTCTAGTTCAGAGGGAGTGTCTGCAAC
The DNA here is from genome assembly GCA_034641835.2 of Pinus albicaulis. Classification (NCBI taxonomy): domain Eukaryota; kingdom Viridiplantae; phylum Streptophyta; class Pinopsida; order Pinales; family Pinaceae; genus Pinus; species Pinus albicaulis. Next base: position 1,433,825,723 of record CM076578.1, on the reverse strand, counting down.
AGCGGATAACGTGGTAGTGTCGGAGACAAATCCAGGTGCACGAGGTTCTTCCAGGAACACCTTCCTCGCTATTAGTGTTGAAAATAATAGCATGAAAGGGTTCCTTGATTTGTGCCTTAATCGAAGGAACCATAATGAGCTTCTCCTTGAGAATGCACGAGTTCCTAAAATTTAGGGCAAATTCCAAAAATTTAGGAAGTGGTCATGAAGCAGTTAACTGATATGTCAAAGTGGAAGGTCGAGTTATCAATCTTCTAATGCGAGTTAATTGAGGAAAAAAACATGTGGTTGAGTCTCAAGAGATAGGACAAGTTGCATGAGTAGTTAAAATTGGCAACTAGGGCCAAATTCCACCTTGGGACAGCTCATTTGATGAAGATGATGATTGCATTAAATTCCTCTTTTCGGGGGAACAAAATTTAAATAAAGATCATCCAATTTGGACAAGCAGAAGTGTGTTTTTGAATTTATGCCCACACATGCAAATTGTTCAGGGCGGCCACATCATCATGTAGGCACATGAAGCCCAATGGACGTGACTCTTCACCCTCAATGAATTGTATAAATACAAGTGACCTCTCACCTCATTTAGCATCATCATCACTCACACATTCTCTCTCCTTCTCTCATTGGTTCGTACAGCATTGGGCATTCTCTCTCTCTCCCACGTGTGGCAAAAGGAGGTCGAATTCCAGGACATAATTGCAAGGTCGAAAATCTCATAAATTTCAATAGTTTGACCAGCATTGACTTCGACTTTCTGGGCATCCTTTGACTACAATTTTTGGAGGATTATTTTGTCTTTTAGGCTGCATTTATAGGCACATAAATCGAGGGAATATGGTCACTTTGACCAACGTTGACTTCAAGGTTGACTGCAATTTTAACCACAGAAAATTACAAGAAATTTTCTCTCTCATTTGACCGAATTTGCCGAAACTGTTTTGGGTTGATTTTGACCAGCATTGACTTCAGGGTTGACTGCAATTTTAACCACACAAAATTATAGCATATTTTCTCTCTCCTTTAACCGAATTTGTCTGAACAAGGAAGGTTGAGTTTGACTATGGTTGACTGAGCTCAAGGAGGCAAGTTTGACAACTGCGTCGACCATATTTGATTTTCTGGATATGGTTGATTTGACTGCAGTTGACTGCAGATTTTGACAGGGTTGTTTTGACATGAATTTGGCAAGTCAATTTTGACTTTTGTACTCTCTCTCTCCGTTGAACATTTTGATATAATAATAAGAAGAATTGATCAAAGGTTTTCCCCACATTAGGGTTTTTCCCTGGCATAAGCCAAATCTAGTGTCCTCTTGTCTTGGCTTGTCTTCTGCATTTTATTTTATGTTCTATCTACAATTACTGTCAATGTGATTTATGGTTAATCTAATCGCAATTGGAAATCTAAATTGAAATTGTCATTGGGTTGCAAAAGGAACATTGAAGTAATTGTGCTAAGCATAGAACATTCCATTGTCATCTAAAATTAACATTAGTTAACACATGCTAACTCAAACAATCACAAAAGCAAACTCCTTAATTAGAAACTCAACAAATTTGACCATTCTAAATGCTTTAAAAGGAGGAGCAAAGGCACATTGTTACTCATTGTTTTCTGAGCACAGGCTGGTGAGACAGAGCAACAGGAGTACGCACAAGGTTGTGTGTGAGCACGCGAGGAAGAGTGTGCAAGAGAAATTCGTGCACAGAATTATTGTGAGGAAGAGTCCCCTTGGGTAGTGTGCATAGAAATAGGAGGAAAATCCTATTTAATAGGAGCACCTTTGGCCCAAGGATTTAGGGAGCAGATCAGGCTACAACAAGCATGTTTTTTCAAGCCGAGGCAATGCAGGGAGAAGGGTGTATTCTCTATTGAAAACAGAGTTGTATTGTAAGAGATCATTCCTCAATTTCGCTTAATAATATTCTCAAAAGCATAGGGTTTTCCTAGTTGGGTTCCCTAGAAATTTTGTCTTGAATTGTGCGAATTGTGTTTATTTTTGTTTCTATTATGCTACAAAGTTTAGTAGAGAAATTATGCATTTGTATGAGAAGAAATTATATTTCAGATTGCTCATATTAGCAGATCAGAATTCCCTGGATTTTCTACAATATCTTCAAGAGAGGGCTTACTACAAAAAATAGGCATGATAACTAGGTCAAAATGCAAAACATCCACATAGAATGCCCCATGCACCCTCAAAGATGGATGTGAGGAAAAAAATAATAATAAAATAGCTTCAACCTAGGAAGACGTACTCAAGATTCCACCTAGAAAGGCTCACAGAGAAGACCCTCCAAAGTGCACAACAGATTGAACAATAAAATAATACTCCTAGAAGAATGTTCCATATGACTATTGAAGAATGTAACTAGTATCGGTCTTCATAATTGTATTTGAGTCATAATGAAATATAATTGTCAAAAGAAAGATAAAGAAATTTTATTATTAAAGAGATTGACTTATCAAAGCATGGTTTTCATGCTTGGGTCAAATTGTTTTTACGTCAAATCCGCCATTGAAGGCTTCTAAGGTTTATGTCAAGTGTCCTTGTCCATGTCATACTGTAATAGACCCTTTTTGGGCTTTATTTGTCAATAAAGAAATTTATTTTAATGTAATTTAGGTCTTATAGGCCTCCTCCACCAAATCGGCCTCAAACTGGACAAGTTGGCCTAAACAGAGGGGCAGAAACTCCTATATAAAGGCAGCGACTCAACCTCATTTGACACACACTAAACAAGTTTGATCTACAACTTTTGGGGGCAAAAAAAGTGTGAATTTCTAAGGAAGAAGAGGAAAGGGCTAGCGAAGGAGGACCTTATCAAGCAAGAGAAGTCAAGTTTTTCTCTCTCTTATCTCACATGTGCGAAATTCTGGATTGCTGTTGTGGGCTGAAATTATGCAATTGCTGGGAAGGCTGAAATTCTTAAGTTGTTGGTGAAGTTGTGGCTAAAATTTCTGGGTTGATGCTAGGCTATAGCTATTGGACAAGAAAAGACTATTAAAGGTTGTTGTATCTCATTAGAAGGCTAACTTGGTGGAGGAGGAAGGCATGTAGGTCTAAGGTCTTGGTCTATCTCATTTTGAATTACTGAAGGAAGAGTTGTTGACTGGGTTATCTCCTATATAGGGATTTTAGCCCTGGTTGAGTGCCTACATCTAGTGTCCTTGATCTTTGTGTTTCAGTTTTGGTAGTTGCTTGATGATCAAAGATAAAAGAGAACATAAGAAAGTTAGTAAGAATATAAAGACATCACAAGTAATTATCAACATAAAGAAATTATTTTTGCCTTTTTGATTTTCTAACATGGTATGAGAGCTAATGAGAAAGAAGGAAGAAAAAGGCATCCTGAAGATCTAGTGAAAGGAGAATAAGGAGATTCAAAGTTAGGTCACAAGGAGTAGAAAATATCAATATGACAAATTCATTGAAGGGAGAGAGCAAGCTAAAAGGAGACCCTAACTACAAGGCGTGGAAAAAGAGGATACACTTATTCTCGAAAAGAACAAATTTTTGAATCTTGTTCAAGGAAAAATCAAGAAGCCTGCAGATGAATCAAGTGTAGCATAGAAAGCAAAGTTCAAAGAAACAGAAATATTGGCTATGAACCTAATAGTGGATGGAGTTAAGGACAACCTAATCCCATACGTATCCAACATAGATTTCGCTTAAGAATTTTATGGGGCTCTTTCCAAACTATTCACAATCAAGAACATTGGTCAAATAGGAAGTCTCAAGAATGAATTAAGGATTATTAAGATGTCAAAAAAAGGCACTGTGTCATCCTACTTTATAAGGATATCTAGAATCAGAGATGAACTCCAAGCAATAGATGAAGTTGTCCCAGAAAAGGAGTTCATAATCACTGCTCTTCTAAGATGGCCAAAATCATGGAGTGTCTTTGCATCAGGACTTAACAGTTGGAAGGAAACACCAACATTTGAGCAAATGTGGAATGCATGCAATCAAGAAGAAGCTGGAGTATCGTTAGTAAACAACAAAAAGGAGGATGAAGAAGAAAACATCTGCCTACTTCGCTCATCACAAGAAGAAGGGAACCTTCAAGCAGTTCAAAGGACCAAAGAATAAAGTTGACCTATCAAAAATTGAATGTCATAATTGCCATAAGATGGGTCATTATAAAATCCATTGTCCTGAGAATCCAAGGAATAAGAAGAGAGATAGGGATCAAGCAAATATTGTCGATGAAGCACCACCAAAGAAGATTAAGACCGAGGAATCAAAAGTCAATGACTTGTCCTACTAAATCTTATCCTACATATCCTTCTTAGTCTTGTATTGTTTTCCTTTATGTTTTGATTTCTAGAATTTGTAGATCTAATATGTCGTGTTAAGAACATTTTAATTATTTTGATAAGTTGTAGGTATCCCTCAAGATCGGATTAAAAGGGGGCCTTCACCATTTTACTAAAGATAAGTATCTGATTCTTTGTTTCATCTTTTTATGCTTGGTTTCCTAATCACATCAAGACTTGTTTGTATTGCATGCTAATAACCTTTTCTTTATATTTTCTTTGGTTCGGAAAGCTTGTTGACTGCTCAAGGGTTATGAAGGAGACTTCAAAGGATAAACTTGAAACATGGAAGAAGTTTTGTTGCAAAGGAAGCCCTTAGAATTGATGCCCTACAAGGTTTGTTAAAAAACAACTCAAAGGTATGTCTTAGACTATAAGCTTTGTTATAAAGTTATCTTCATGTAGAAGGTACGATCATTCTTCTTTTTGAGATTTACTTTACATCACTGACATCGTTATGTCTAGGGTTTTGAATTACAAAGATTCTTGTTAGGGTGATTAATCATTAGATTGAATCTACCCTCATGATATTATTTGATCATTCTTGTGTAACCCTAACTCTTAGGGTTCACTATAAAACCCTAGCCTCTTATTGGCTAAGGGTATGTCAATATTATGAAACCCTAGTCTACTTAGGGTTGTTGAAATCTATAATTCCTATTATTTTGATGTTTTGGTATTGTTATGATAGAAACCCTAGCCCTTTAGGGTTTGCTGTTAATATTTAAGTCATGTATTAAAACCCTAGAACTTTAGGGTTTGTAATTTAGGGTTTATGAACTAAACTTGTGTAATATCTATCGCAAGATCCTAGGAATGAAACCCTAGGTATATGTTCGTATGTTTGATTAAAACCCTAGCTTGGAAGGAAAATTGTTGTATTTCTAACTTTGATGTATTAATGTCTACGTCTTGAGTTTACCTGGTAGATATTGATGTGAAATGCATCCTAGATATGTATATGTGAGGATGTTGTCCTAATTGTTAATGTTCATGTTTTAGTTTGTGAAACCTAGGATCTGTACAACTCTAGTAGAGATTGATATTCTGAGATATGATATTGTTTTCGATATGATTTAGTCTAGCATTTGCAACAAACCCTAGTAGAATTCTATAATGTAAAAGCATATTGTTGAAACCTTAGATAGTAATAGGATTGTTACTGAATCACTGATATCTAAGGCTTTGTGTCTCAAAGATGGAATCTAGGGTTTACATTAAGTCATGGTAGAATTTGACATACATCTCTAAAAGTAATATTGAGGCCCTAGATATAATGACATTGATATCTTGATATGTAATATCCCCAAAGGAAATAACCAGTAATACACAGAAATATGCCAGACAGATATAGAAAATACAATGCTGAGCCAGATCATGGAACAATTACACATAGAATGCCAGAAAACTGAGCCATTTTATTAATCAGAAAGTACATAGAGAGGAGTACAAGAAAATCAAAATGAGTGCACCTATCCTTGCCCTAGGCAAGTGGAGGCCCTCTCAGACAAATAATGGCTGCAACAAGGACAGCGTCCTAGCTGGCTGAAGACTGCTCTGAAGACTGAAGCTGGACTGCACTGGAACTATGAGCTGAAGACTAAAAGATAGCTGATATCAATCCTCCAAACCCTCACCAATGAAAACGTTGTCTCTGCTAGTGACAGCGCTGAAACAGATGTAGTGCTGGTCACAAAACCCTCCAGATGAAAAGCTCAGCTCCTCAAGGCCAAAGACCCTGGAAAACGCTGTCAAGCCCTGCTCCCATGACCCTGCTCATCAGATCAGCGTCCTCCCGGATGGATCAGTGTCCTATATGCTCAGATCTGCTGGATCTGAAGCCTCCAATCCAGATCTGCGTCCTATCCCTCCAGATCTGCGTCCTCCTATATCAGATCTACTGCTATCTCTTCAGATCTATGCTAGATCTGCCAATATCTCCTCAGATCTGCAACCTCAAAATTTGGATCGATGTTGTCTCTTCGGATCTGGTTGAGATGCGCAATATCTCCTCGGATACGATCTCCCAAGGTGGATCTAATGCTGTCTCCCCAGATTGCGCGGCCTACGGAGCCGGATACGCAAATATGCGCGGTCTGCAATCTCCAGGCCGGATCTGTCAAGTAGCCGCGGATGCGTCCTCCTCTTTCTTTGGGCGGCGTCCTCCCTCCAAGGCGATCTGCGTCATCGCCTACGGAACGGCGTCCTCCTCCCAGGATAGGAGCTGGGTCCTTCCTCCTCCACGAACGACGTGCACCCCGCACAGATGCAACGACCACAAGAGGGCTTCTTCCTCTCCAATTCTCCTGCTGAAAAGTGCTACCAAGTCCCACTGAAACTGAAAGGTGTTACTCAGAAAATAACCTTACTAGGGCGGGCACTCGAAGTCCCCCCGAAGCTAAGGGTGATACCAGAAAATAACCTTACCAGGGCAGGCACTCGAAGTCCCCCGAGGCTAAGGGTGAGATCTCAGAACGGAGACACTCGGTTGCACTAAACAGTGCTGCAGACCGACTAAACAACCGGCGTGCTGAAGCAGACAGAAGTCTAGCTCTCAATATCAATATCAAATCAAGCATGTCCAAATGAGGTGAGAACCCCTCCTTTTATAATGCCAAACTCCCTCCAAAACTTAACTGCGTCCTGACTCTCCTTTGACCTGCGCAGTTTACCTTGGGTCAGCCTGATGCCTCCCCATCATACTCACGTGGACCCCCAAGGCCCCCTCTCTAAGTTATAACGTCAATCAACTAGGAAAAGAACACTTTATTTATAAAGTGAGGTAACTAAAGTGAGGTGACCCCTCTTATTTCTCACTTTATTTATTATTTCTAGCTAAAGCGGCAAAATAAAGCAAAAATGAAATATTCCAATTAGCAAAGCTAATTGGGAATATTACAGTCTCCCCCGGCAAAACGTTGCTTGTCCTCAAGCAACTGGAGTGATGGATGCTGTAAGATCCTCTCATCCTCCCAAGTGGCATCCTCATCCGGCAAATTCTTCCATCTCACCAAGAATTCTCTGATTTTCCTGCTACGCAGCTGTCTCTCCCTGGTGTCAATAATGGCCTCCGGCTGTAACACCAAGTGCCCCTCATCATCTGTAGGCGGTAGCTCCCCGGTGACTGTCACATGCTGACCCAATGCCTTCTTCAGGCATGATACATGGAAGATGTTATGAATCCGACTGCCTTGGGGCAGTTCCAACTCATATGCAACCTGCCCGATCCTACGTATCACCCTGTACGGTCCATAAAAGCGAGGCTTAAGCTTCTCTGCCCCCTTCTGTTTGAGTGAAGACTGTCGGTATGGCTGTAACCGTAGGTAGACCAGGTCTCCTACCTCAAAGTGTCTCTCCACCCGACCCTTATCAGCATACAATTTCTGTTGATTTTGTGCTGTGGCTATGTTGTCCTTGAGAGCCCGGAGGATGTCTTGGCTCTCTTGGATCCATAATTTGGCTCGCGGAGCCCTGCTAACACCAAACATCATGTCCACAAAAGATAGGGAATGATATCCATACAACGCATAGAAAGGTGTCATACCGATGGACATATGGTGGGTTGTGTTGTAGCAGTACTCGCCCAGATGTAGCCATTTCAGCCATGCTCTCTGCTGCCCATTGACGTAGTTACGCAAGTAGCCCTCTAGCCACTTGTTAACTATCTCCGTCTGCCCGTCCGTCTGGGGATGATAACTAGTGCTCGGTGTCAACTCGGTCCCCACTAGTCGGAAGAGCTCTTGCCAAAATCCACCCATAAAACGGCTGTCCCTGTCACTAACAATGGTCTTAGGTAGACCATGCAATCTGAAAACCTCCCGGAAAAACAACTCTGCCACCTGTGCCGCTGTGTGATGTGCCGAAATGGCGAAAAAATGAGCATACTTCGTTAGCCGGTCAACCACTACGAAGATGCAGTCCTTGCCCTGCACTGTGGGCAACCCCGTGATGAAGTCCATCGAAATACTTTCCCACTTCCCCTCCGGAATGGGAAGCGGCTGCAACAACCCCGCGGGATGACTCATCTCTCCCTTGTTCCGCTGGCAAACCTCGCACTCCCTGACATGCTAGAGTACGTCCTCCTTGAGGCCCTTCCATGCAAATCTCTCCCGGATGGCCCTGTACATCTTGGTGAACCCCTGATGGCCCGCCAATGGTGAATCATGTGAAGCCTAGAGTATCTTCTCCTTGAGCTGAGACCCCTCAGTCAAGAAGATCCTGTCCCTGTAATAGATGACCTCATCGGCCACCCTGTATCTGCTATCCGCTACCTGCCCATCCAGAACCTCGCATGCAAATCTATCTTTGGAGTACTCAACCAGTAGTCGAGCCTTCCAGTCAGCGTCCAGGCTCATGAGGGATAACGTGGCCGGTCTACGGGAAAGGGCATCAGCTACCACGTTATTCTTCCCCTTGACATACTCTATGTCAAAGTCGTAAGCCTGGATCTTGCTGATCCACTTCTGCTGCCTCTCCTGCAACTGCTTCTGCTCTAGAAAGTACCTCAGGCTGTTATGATCTGTCCTCACCCTGAATCTGCCACCTACCAGGTACTGCCGGAATTTGGCCAATGCATGCATGATGGCCAGCATCTCCTTATCATATATGGGATATAGCCTCTCGTGTGGAAGGAGCTTCCGGCTCTCGAATGCAATCGGATGACCCTCCTGCATCAGTACTGCTCCAATCCCCTCTCCTGATGCATCGCACTCTAGGACAAAGGGCTGCGTAAAATCTGGCAATGCCAACACCGGACAGCTGCTCATCACCTCCTTGAGCTTATCAAAAGCTCGCTGTGCCGTATCCGACCAACTGAATGCTCCCTTCCTCGTCAACTCCGTGAGGGGTGCAGCAAGCTGAGAGAACCCTTTGACGAACTTCCTGTAATAGGTGCAAATACCAATGAACCCCCGAAGTTCTGTTACATTCCGTGGCTCTGGCCAGTCCCTGATAGCCCGAATCTTCTCCTCGTGGACTCTCACCCCGTCCACTCCTATAATGTGTCCCAGATACAGCATCTCCGTCAATCCAAACTCACACTTGGAGAGCTTGGCAAAGAATTGTTGCTCCTCCAAAATGTGCAAGACCGTCTCAATGTGCTGGAGATGCTCCTCCCAAGTCCTGCTGTATATAAGGATATCATCAAAGAAAACCAGTACAAACTTTCCCAGATGATCCCTGAAAATGTGGTTCATACAAGACTGAAAGGTGGCTGGTGCATTGGTCAACCCGAATGGCATGACCAAAAACTCAAAGTGCCCATAATGACACCTGAAAGCAGTCTTGGGAATGTCCTGCTCCCTCATGCGTATCTGATGGTACCCGGATCTCAAATCAATCTTTGAGAAGAACCGTGCTCCTCTCAACTCATCCATCAGCTCGTCGATCCTGGGAATGGGGTACCTGTTCTTCAGGGTCTTCTTGTTCAGAGCCCTGTAATCAATGCACATGCATAATGTACCGTCCTTCTTCTTCACCAGCACTACTGAAGAAGCGAAAGGACTGGTGCTGGGTCGAATGTGCCCAAGGGCCAGCAACTCTTGAATGGCCCGTTCTATCTCATCCCGATAGGCCTTGGGATGCCTATACGGTGTGGTGATCACTGCCTGTATCCCCTGCTCCAGCTCGATCGTGTGCTCAAACCCCCGATCTGGTGGCTATCCTGGCGGGATGTCTCCAAAAACTACTGCATATCTGTCGAGAAGAGTCTGTAGATCAGGGTGCACCGTCCGTCCTGTATCTACTGCCTCCGAAGCCCACAACTCTACTGCCCACTCTATATCTCCCTTGCGGAATGTCGCCTCCATGCTGTGTTCCGATACTGTCTGGGGTGGATATGTGTTCTGCCCTCGTATCTTCTCATGCTTCCCCGTCTTGGGATCATCCCACTCCATCTCCAAGGCCTTCCAATCTGTTGTGACCTTCCCTAGAGTAATAAGCCACTGAACTCCCAATATCACATTGGTGTCCGGGATGTCCACCACAAAGAAGTGATCGGTCAATGTATAGGTGCCCATCGTCACTGACAGTTCTGGTACATATCGAGCACATGCCATGGTCTGATCTCCTGGTACCAAAACGGAAAACCCATCAAAGCCCTCCGTCGGTATGCCTCTCCGCGCAACCATCTGGGCATCAATGAAGTTGTGGGTGGCCCCACTGTCAACTAAGACCGAAACCCGTTGTCCGCGCACTGTTCCCCGCACGCGCAAGGTCAAGTACTTGGGGACTCCTCTCAAGGCTGCTAGAGCTCCCCCAGTAGGTGCAAATGATGCCCCACCTGTCTCAGGTGGTGGAGGTGGCAAGGTACTCTGTGCTGCGTAACATTCACCTGTCTCCTCATCATCCTCCTCCTCCTCTTCTCCGCCACTCTCGGAGAAGACCTCTATGAAATGCGCCTTCCCTGCCGTACATTTGTGTCCCGGTGCCCACGGCTCCTGGCAGGTGAAGCATAATCGCTTCCGTCTCAGCTCTCTCCTGGCCTCATCATCAAACTGTCCTCGTCCTGGATTCGCCTTGGGAGGCGGAACCCTTGTGTCCTTACCCTTAGGCTGAAAAGCCTGTCTCTGGGAATAAGGTGGCCGAGTCCTAGGCAAGACATCTTGTAGGTCACGGGCCCTACTGATAGCATCCTGTAGTGTGGCCGGTTTGTTGGACCGGACTAGGCCACGAAGTGGCTCTGACAGCCCCTCCACAAACATATAGACCATCCGAGCTGTCGATAAGTCAGGTACCATCACTGAGACCCTCAAGAAGTCTGAGATGTATGCCTCTGCACTCCCCGTCTGTCTGAGCTTGGTTAGCTCAAAGAAATGCTGCTCCGGATCCTTCCTGTCAAAACGCTCCACCACTCTCCTGGTGAACTCAGCATATGTCGTCACTGTGGAATGTCCCAGTGTTGCCATCCCATGAAACCACCAGTCCTGGGCCTCACCCTCTAAATGCAATGCAGCCATCTTAATGGCCTCCATCTCCGACATCTGGTTAAGCTGAAAATAGATGTCCAGCTTCTCCACCCAGGACTTTGCCGTAGTCTTTGATGAACCATCAAACATAGGCAAATGGAATTTACTAGCCGCACGGTGGCCATCACGGTGGGATCCACGCCCCTTGTGTTGGTGCTGCTCATGCTCAGGGGGTTTGATGCGACATCGGTACTGGAGATAGCGCTCATAGGGGAGAGTATCCATGAATGCCTGTCCTAAGCCCTGCCATTCTGCAAAAACGGCTGCACATTGAGCTGGACTCACCTCTCTTGGTGCTGTCGACCCCTCGTCCTCTACCAGGAAGGTAGGCATGGTGGGTCGCGTGGGGGCTGGATTGTCCCTCGGCGCACTTCCCCGTACTCCTATCCCTGTGTCCTCTGGCGAGAATGTGGGCATAGTGGATCGCGCGGTTGCCTGAGTCGTCACAATGGGGATAGCATCCCGCACTGGTATGTGGTGAGACATACCTGATCCTTCTCCGACCTGGAAAACCCTAGGGGGTTCTGGGGATAGCATCACGCACTGGTATATGGTGAGACATACCCGATCATCTGTTAGAAAACCCTGGGGTTCTCTCTTGTTACCTCGGCTGCAAGCCTCGTGACATATCCTGCTGTGATGAGGCAGAGGTATCTCCATTTCCTCATTCCTTGTCTGTCATTGATTCACACTCTGTCCTAATCTGTTTAGGTGGCCTCTGTTGATCACTCCCAAGACAGACACTTTCCTATGGATGTAAGGAGTTTATCCCGGCGTCACCAGGCTGCAGAAATTGGTGAAAGCTGAACATGCTTTGGCTATATGTAATATCCCCAAAGGAGAAATATTGATAATGCTGATGTGCCGGACGATCTCTGGCATCTAATCTTTGAAGCCGAGATCATGGAACAAGTACACATAGAATGCCGAGCTTGAGCCATTTTATTAATCGAGAGTACTTAATAAAATGTACAAGAAAATCAAAATGAGTGCACCTATCCTTGCCCTAGGCAAGTGGAGGCTCTCTCAGACAAATAATAAGCAAACAAGGACGACGTCTACAAAAAACCAGCGCTACGGCCAGGCGGGCCTGCTTCGGAACTATGAGGGAGAAGACTAAAGATGAGCGTGATAATCCTCCAGGCCCTCACCAGTAAGCAACATCCTGCGGGCGCGGCCGAAAGCTGACCGTAGTCTTTGGTCACCAAACCCTCCAGAGATAATTGATTCGACTCCACGAATGTCTTTTGGGATTTGTCAAGCCCACTCACATGCTCCTACTCATCGGATGCGGCGTCACTCCGGATGGATCGGCGTCCTATATGCTCAGATCTGCTGGATCTGAAGCCTGCAATCCAGATCTGTATCCTGTCCTCCCAGATCTGCGTCCTCCTATATCAGATCTACTGCTCTCTCCTCAGATCTATGCTAGATCTGGCAATATCTCTTCAGATCTGCAACCTGCAAGGCTGGATCTGATGTTATCTCTTCAGATCTAGGCTGGATCTGCCAATATCTCCTCAGATCTGTAATCTCCCAAGCTGGATCTAATGCTATCTCCCCAGATCTGCCACCTACAGAACCAGATCTGCAAATATCTGCTCAGATCTACAATCTCCAAGGCTGGATCTATCAATGTGCCTTCAGATCTGCGTCCTCCTCTTCCTGCTGGGACAGCGTCCTCACTCCAAGACTGATCTGCGTCCTTCCTTCCCTCTGGAACAGCGTCCTTCCTCCCAGATAATAACTGCGTCCTTCCTCCTGCTGAAACAGCGTTTTTCCTGCTAGATCTGTGCAGCCACTAGAGGACTTCTTCCTCTCCGAATCTCCACCTGAAGCGCTGCCAATTCCCCCTTTTATGTGAAGGATGGAACTCGGGAAAACAACATACTAGAGCGAGGCACTCGAAAGTCCCGAAGCTAAGGGTGATACAGAAAATTACCTTACCAGGGCAGGCACTCGAAGTCCCCGAGGCTAAGGGTGAGATCTCCGAACGGAGACACTCGGTTGCACTAAACAGTGCTGCAGACCGACTAAACAACCGGCGTGCTGAAGCAGACAGAAGTCTAGCTCTCAATATCAATATCAAATCAAGCATGTCCAAATGAGGTGAGAACCCCTCCTTTTATAATGCCAAACTCCCTCCAAAACTTAACTGCGTCCTTACTCTCCTTTGACCTGCGCAGTTAACCTTGGGTCAGCCTGATGCCTCCCCATCATACTCACGTGGACCCCCAAGGCCCCCTCTCTAAGTTATAACGTCAATCAACTAGGAAAATAACACTTTATTTATAAAGTGAGGTGACCCCTCTTATTTCTCACTTTATTTATTATTTCTAGCTAAAGCGGCAAAATAAAGCAAAAATGAAATATTCCAATTAGCAAAGCTAATTGGGAATATTAGTGTATGAGTTGCTCGAAGTCTTGATGATGAAGTCTAGGGTTTATGACAAAACCCTAGTAAGAAGTTGATGTCTAGCATGTAAAAAGATGTGTCTCGTGAACCTAATTAGGTTTAGCTATTTGATGTTTAAAGTCTAATGCTTCCATTATAGTATTGACATGATTTTGATATAGCTAACTTCATGCTTTTGTATATTTGTTTTTTGGTTGTACTCTGATGATTCTATTGCGTCCCCTAGGGGCCCACGTGTCCTTAATCAGGCAAATCGGATACGATTCGAAATGGGATTCATACTCGATTCACGGGAGTGACTGAGTACGGTCGAAGGCCGAATCCCCGACCGCACTTATACTCTGATACTTGCCGGTATTCCCGTTACTCGGCTACTATTTATATGCCGTCCAAAAAAGTGCGTTGTTTTTTTATAAAAGGGCAATTCTTAGGTTTCTTTCTCACCGATTTCATTTTCTGAAGTGAGCAAGGAGCTAGGGTGAGCAAGGAGCAAGTGTGAGCAAGGAGAAAGGGAGTTCTTTCGAAGAGATTCGAGCATCTGGTAAGTGCACTATCCCTCTATATTTTGCATTTAGTTTGCTGTTAGTGTTTGCATGTGCATATGTTTTATATATTTGGTTATTTTTGTTTATTTTTTACAGTATTCATGGCTCAATCAAAGGCAGCAAGACAGGGGCAAAGAAAGGGGAAGAATGTCCCCATTGGAGATGCCCCTCCTGTCCCTATTTCATCAGGGTCTACAAGTATTCCATCTATTGGAAGTGGGGCTGCAACAGCAGCTTCAAATGTGCAAGGAAAATAAACTGTTGACCCCAAATACCCATTGTGGAAATATGTGACAAGAGAGGGAGGGGCAGGAAAAAAGGGAGGAGGAGGAAATTGTTCATGGAAATGCAATTTTCGCAACGGCCATTTCACTTGCACATATTTCCGTGTGAAAGCTCATTTGTTGGGTATTCCAAGTTGTGGCATTAAATATTGTACAACAATTCAATCGCCACAGAGGAAGGAATTGGAGAAAGAGCAATTTATTTGTGAGGCAAATGTGGCATCAAAATCAAAAAAAACCAAGAATGATGACCCACTTCCATTCTTAAGGGAAAGCAGCAACAAGTTCCCTTTTGAGACTTTTAGTAGGGGACAATCAGCAAAGAGAAAGGCAACTACAGTTGGTCCAATGGACAAGATTTTTCAAAAAGAGAAGAGGGAAGAGCTTGATCTCACCATTGCATTTTTTTCGATCAGAACTTCATATCCTTTAATGTTGCACGGTCACCTCTATTTATTGAGATGTGTCGAGCTCTTAGTCATGGGGCTCCATCAGGTTATGTGTCTCCTGGGTCAGAGAAGCTTAGAACCACATTGTTGACAAAGGCAAAGAAAGAGGTGGACAAAATGCTTGAGCCTATTAAATCAGCATGGCCAACATCTGGGGTTAGCATTGTTTCTGATGGACGGACAGATCCAGCACGCCACCCACTCATCAACTTCATGGTGTCATCCTTGAATGGTCCAGTTTTCTTGAAATCAGTGGATGCCCTTGGACAGTACAAGGATGCACAATATATGGGTGAGTTATTTATTAAAATTATTGAAGATGTAGGTGTTGATTCTTGTGTGCAAATAATTATAGATAATGCACCTGTTTGCAAGGCTGCTGGCATGATTGTGGAAGCAAAATATCCACAAATATTTTGGACACCTTGCATTGTCCATTCATTGAACTTGGCACTGAAATCTATTGCTTTTGATGTGCTTTGGATTGGAGCCATTATTGAGGATGCACGACATATCCGCAACTTTGTACAAAACCATAAAAATGCCCTCACTATCTACAAGGAGTACATCAATGTATCATTGTTGAAGATTGCAGATACACGGTTTGCCTCTTCATTCATCATGTTGAAGAGGTTGAGGGAGGTCAAGACCGCTCTTGGGGCCATGGTTATTTCAGAGTTTTGGTCTTTTTGGAGAAAGACGGATCAAGCAACCTCAAAGAAAGTGAAGGACACAGTGTTGGATGATCTATGGTGGGAGAAGATAGATCTAGTTATTCAGATCATGGAGCCTATCATTTCCTTGCTCCGATTTGCAGATACAGACCAACCCATCCTAGGAGAGGTTTATGAGGGATGGGATTCCATGATTGAGTCTGTGAGGACCATTGTTTTACAAAGTCAGTGCCCAGAGTATGAGACATCACCAGAGGCCTTCTTCACCAGCATACAGGATATTCTTGTCAACAGATGGGACAAGAATTGCACACCTTTACATTGTTTGGCTCACTCCTTGAACCCAAAATACTACAGCCATGAGTGGCTGAATGGTGGACCTTCTCGCAGATTCCCTCCTCACATGGATGGTGAAATCTCACAGGGAAGGAAAGATGCATTCAGGAGGATTTTTCAAGATAGGGCGTCCCTTGATGAGGTGGAGGGTGCCTTTGCAGAGTTTTCCACTGGCACTGGGCGATTTGTAGGCTATGATGTGATTCGAGACAGGGGGGCTAAGAAGCCCTATTCTTGGTGGGCAACTCATGGGGCAACAAGCCCTCCTCTACAGCAGTTAGCCATGAGGCTCCTCTCTCAGGTGACTTCATCCTCTTGTTGCAAGAGGAATTGGAGCACATATGGGAATTTGTATAGTGTGAAGAAGAGCAGGCTTGAGCAGTCCAGGGCAGAGACAATGGTGTATGTGCACACCAACCTTCGTCTCATCTACAGGCAGAGGGAGGATTAGTTGAAGGGAAAGACAAAGATGTGGGATGTCTTTCCTGATGATATGGGTCTAGACAACAGTGTTGAGTTGGCATTGGCCAACTTGGATCTCAATGCGCCAGTGCTAGAGCCTGTCACATTTGATGATGGAGTAGAGGCGTCATCCTCCACACCAGCAGATGCAGAGATGACAAAGGAGGAGGATGCATCAGAGCCAGAGGAGAGCAGTGGTGAGCATGATGATCAGGATGAGGACAGTGATGCTGATTATGATGATGAGGATTGATGACTCATTGACTCTGACTCGTTGAGGCTTCAGGCTTGTAGTCTTGTAGACTGTAGTTTTTTTGTATTTTCTATTTCTATTTGCAATTGGCAGTGTACTCGTGTAACACATTTTGATTCTGATGACTTAATGAGAAAACTACAGTATCTTACTATCTTGTCTTTCTGAGTAAATTTAACAATTGTATGATGTATCAATGTATCATGTATGAGTATCTAAGATCTTAAATCTATGTTTGAATCAATGAATTTGTATGAATTTGTGTAAAAAGTATCTAATTTTTAATATATTAATATAAATATTTTTTAAAATATATATATATTTTTAATAAAATAATTATAACGTATCGTATCCCAGACGTATCCTATTCCGGGGGTCACCGTATCCGAATCCGATTGTCGAATCCCCGTATCCCCGTATCAGGTGACTTAGGTTGTACTTGTTGTTTAAGTTGGGCAGGGACATAATCTTTAAGATATTGAAGATGTTCATAAGTAAAGTTGACTTGTTTATTTTTTACAATATTCATTGCTCAATCAAAGGCAGCAAGACAGGGGCAAAGAAAGGGGAAGAATGTCCCCATTGGAAATGTCGCTCCTGTCCCTGTTTCATCATGGTCTGCAAGTATTCCATCTATTAGAAGTGGGGTTGCAACAGCAGCTTCAAATGTGCAAGGAAAACAAACTGTTGACCCCAAATACCCATTGTGGAAATATGTGACAAGAGAGGGAGGGGCAGGAAAAAAGGGAGGAGGAGGAAATTGTTCATGGAAATGCATTTTTTGCAACGGCCATTTCACTTACACATTTCCGTGTGAAAGCTTATTTGTTGGGTATTCCAAGTTGTGGCATTAAATGTTGTACAACAATTCAATCGCCACAGAGGAAGGAATTGGAGAAAGAGCAATTTATTGGTGAGGCAAATGTGGCATCAAAATCAAAAAAAACAAGAATGATGACCCACTTCCATTCTTAAAGAAAAGCAGCAACAAGTTCCCTTTTGAGACTTTTAGTAGGGGACAATCAGCAAAGAGAAAGGCAACTGCAGTTGGTCCAATGGACAAGATTTTTCAAAAAGAGAAGAGGGAAGAGTTTGATCTCACCATTGCATTTTTTTCTATCAGAACTTCATATCCTTTAATGTTGCATGGTCACCTCTATTTATTGAGATGTGTCGAGCTCTTAGTCATGGGGCTCCATCAGGGTATGTGCCTCATGGGTCAGAGAAGCTCAGAACCACATCGTTGACAAAGGCAAAGAAAGAGGTGGACAAAATGCTTCAGCCTATTAAATCAGCATGGCCAACATCTGGGGTTAGCATTGTTTCTAATGGATGGACGAGATGTAAATTTTTGTAGATGTTCTATGCTAGGAGCAATTTTACTTTTCTCACAGCAATCATACAAATAGTTAAGCAAAATGCAGATAGAACATATAAGTGGATCTTACAGAAGACAAATCAGAAACAGGAAAAATGTGGTGGTTCGTTACGGCGGTCAACGGGATGCTTCAACCAGCAAAGTCTCCTTGGTCAGCCAACCCAGCATGTGTCACAACAGTCCTCCAATCAGCAAACGAGTCAACCCAAGTCAACTCCAAAAAAGTCAACGATGTCCTGAAAAAGTCAACGCAGGGCAGCAAGCTAAAAGTCAACGCAGCAGCAAATTGGTCAACCCTTTGACCTCGATTTCTGTGCCAAATAGTACGGCCTTCCAAAATCGAACTTCCCACAAAGTTTCGGCCCAATTGGACCATGCGTTGACCAAAGTCAACGCTGGTCAAACTTTCTGCAAAACCCTAACTGCAGAAAAATCGTCCTTCAACTCAGCCGTACTGTTTTGTCCTTCTTCTCCTTCACACGTGTGGCTGAACTCGTCCTCCAAGGAGCTCGTACTATCTCAGATGAGAGAAGAAGATGTGAGTTGTGTTGTGATGAAATGCTCTCCAACTTTGCCTGTATTTATATCCATCATTGGGGTGTGTGACACATCTGCTGAGGGTGTGAAACCTTAAGGCCGACCTGCACATATAATTTATTATGAATAATAAATTCAAAATAAATGTTCTGCTCATCGGATTAAGACATATTATATATGGATTTTACACCTCTCCGAAAGAGGAATCCAACAAAAATATTAGCCTCTTAATCTGAGCATCATAACATGGAGTTTGGACCTGGTTGTCCAAATTTAACACTCCCTCTCAACTAGGGAGAACTCCATCCATCAGTGCAATCAAACATCGTGCGTCATCCCGCCGTAACTTGCTTTGCTGGCCTCTTTATTTCAGAACAGAAGTGGGTCAGTCACAAAGACATCATCCCTCGACTGACATAATCAGTCCAGAGGTCCCAGACCTCACAAATCTTGATCCCAGATCAAGTGGTTGGACCATGCCATCCTAGATAGAGAGTACGGCAATCTCTGATGCGTCCATCAATCTTTGCTAATAGTCTCTAGCTTTTCCACACCTCATTGGCCAAATGAGAGGTACTTCCCATGAGCCCTGAACTCAATGGGTAGGATGCATACGGGGCACAGATAAATGAGTGGCGAACTAGCTCAATAATCACAAGGGTGGGGCAGAAGCATTATGAGTGCTTATAGCTCTGAGAAGCTATCCCCAAAGCCCCCAGAGCTCCCAGAGCTCATCGTCCAACAGGACCCACATCATAGGGTCTTTCCACGACACCAAGATTCTCACGGAAGGTTAGGAACTTGACCTTCCCCAGGGGCTTAGTGAGAATATCCGCGACCTGCTCATCGGTTCCTATATGATCGAGCCTTACGGCGCCTCGCTGTACCATATCCCGGATAAAGTGGTACCTGATATCAATATGCTTGGATCGGTCGTGGAACACAGGATTCTCAGTCATACGAATCCCACTCTGGTTATCACAGAGTATCACAGTGGTATCTAGCACATGTCCAAACGGCTCACTAAAGAGCTTACGCAACCAAACTGCTTCACAACAGGCCATACTTGCAGCAATGTATTCAGCCTCCGCGGTGCTCAAAGCCACCGACTTCTGCTTCCTGCTCATCCATGAGATTGAAGCAGAACCAAGATTGAAGCAGCATCCCGATGTGCTCTTACGATCCACCACTGCTTTGCCGGCTCAATCGTATGTCGAGTATATCCACGGAGTATCACACTCCCGGCAGTGTATCTCAGCCCATGGTTTATCGTGCCCCGAAGATATCTCAAAAGATTCTTGGCACCAACCCGGTGAAAATGATGAGGCTCAACCATCTGTTGACTCAAAGTGTTCACTGCAAAACATATATCTGGTCGGGTGTTCACTAAGAACATCAAAGCTCCTATGAGTTGACGATACTCGGTAGGATTGGCCAAGATAGGCCCAGCAGCGCTGCCACTCAACTTCTTAAAGTTGAGTTCCATCGGTGTCGACACGGACTTACAGTCCACCATTCCAAATCTTTCCAGAAGCTTCACAATGTATTTTCCTTGAGAAAGGAAAATCTCTCCAGGTCTCTGCCAGACCTCCAGGCCTAGGAAGTAGTGCATCGGTCCTAGGTCCTTCATCTCGAACTCAGCAGCGAGCTCCCTCTTACATTGATGAATGAGAGGGTCAGCACCTGTCAGGAAGAGGTCGTCCACATACAGCACTAGAATGAGAGGCTTCCCCTGCACAACCTTGAAGTAAAGGTTTGGATCAGCATTACTTCGAGTGAAGCCCAGCTTCATCAAGTAACTATCCATCCTCTCGTACCAAGCTCTAGGTGCTTGCTTTAACCCATAGAGGGCTTTCTTCAACCTGCAGACATAAGTGTCTCGATCTTGAACTTCAAATCCCAGAGGTTGTTCTACATACACCTCTTCCTTTATTGCACCATGAAGAAAAGCGGTCTTGACATCCATCTGATGAAGACTCCATCCTTGCGTAGCAGCAAGGGCTATGATTGATCGAATGGTGGTATATCGTGCCACGGGTGCAAATATGTCATCATAGTCAATTCCTTCCTTTTGAGAGAAGCCACGGGCAACAAACCTTGCCTTAAACTTTTCAGCACTCCCATCAGATCCATGTTTGATCTTGTAGAGCCATTTAGCGGTGACAACAGATTTTTCCTTCGGTCTCGGGACCACATCCCAGACATCATTCTTCATAATGGACTCATATTCTTCGTGCATAGCATCCTTCCAAACTTGATGCTTTACGGCTTCCTCAAAAGATCCAGGTTCAGATTGTACAATAGTACTCATGGCAGCTAGATACCCTTGGTATCTACACGGCTTCTTGCTTTCTCGGAATGTCCTCCTTGGGGCAGCATGTCCCTCAGCATCTTCGAGGGTGTCCCTGAGCCATGAAGGTCTCTTTCCCAGTGAAGGAGATGGATCAATAGGGTCCATTGGTCCTTCAATATCAGGCATTGATTCATCCTGCGGTCCTTCTTGATTTCCAGACCTTTCTTCATGATTTTCTCCAGATCTAGGAAGATCTACTACTTTCTTCAGGGAAGCATCTTCGTCAAAAGTGACATCATGGCTTATCTCTACTTCCCTTTGACCAGGTACATAGACTCTATATGCCTTAGAAGTCTCACTGTAGCCCACAAACATTCCTTTCTTCCCAGTAGCATCCAGCTTACTTCTCTTTTCTTTCGGCACATGAAAATAGACGGGACATCCAAAAATTCTAAAATGTGAGACATCAGGTTTCTTACCAGAGAAAACCTCTTCGGGATTTTTGGAGTCCAAAGTGGAATGAGGGCATCGGTTTTGAATGTACACAGCAGTGTTTGCAGCTTCTCCCCACAGAAACTTAGGTAGACCCTGGTCACATAGCATGGCACGAGCAGCTTCCACAATAGTCCTATTCTTGCGTTCGGCAACACCATTCTGCTCAGGAGTATATGCAGTGGTAGTCTCCCTCTTAATGCCAGCTTCTCTGCAAAAGTCTTTGAACTCATTTGACTCATATTCGGTGCCATTGTCAGTCCTCAAAATCTTGATCTTCTTTCCGGTCATATTTTCCACCAAGGCTTTGAAGGTACGGAACCACATGAAAGCCTCATCCTTCTTCTTCAAGAAGTATATCCAGGTTTTGCGAGAGAAGTCATCAGTAAATGTCATATAGTAAGAACATCCCCCCAGGGATGTTACGGGCAACATACCAGATAGATCAGAATGGACTAGTTGCAATATATCAGATGTCTTTGTGACACTAGAGGGGAAAGGTCCCCTTGTATGTTTTCCTTCAGCACAGCCCTTACATACGCCTTCATGATTATTTCCAAAATCAGGCATCCCTGTCACCACCTTCCTTGCTTCGGGAAGGGCTTTGTAATGAAGGTGTCCAAATCTTCGGTGCCATAGTTCGGTTTGTCGGATAGTATCACAAGTCATAGCTCCCAACGGACTCCCTCCAACCTGGTAGAGTGTACCAACTCTAAAACCAATAGAGATAGCTTCCTTGAAGCTCTCCTTCCACATGAGCACCTTTCCATCAGAGAAGGTTACATTGAATCCTTTGTCTTCCATGGCAGATACAGACACAAGGTTCTTCTTTAATTTAGGTACATAGAGTACATCTTGCAAACGGAGGACTTGTCCTTGAGACAAGTGGAGGGTCACAGTCCCTGTCCCTTTCACAGGATAAGTGGCATTATCCCCAAGGATAATTTCGAGATTAGTATCCCTTTCAACCATGTCAGAAAGTGCTTCCTTGAATCCGGTGATGTGTCTTGAGGCACCACTATCGATTAGCCGGACATCCATAGTGTCGGGCGGAGATGCAGCTGAGAGAGCAGATACTAGAATATACTCATTTCTTTTATCAACAACATTAGACTCCTCATACCTGGTATTTCTGGACTTTTTAGAAGGTTGATTGTTTCCACCAAAGTGAGCCTTCCTCTTTCCTTTGGATTTGTCATTTCTTCGATTCCCATTCCTTCGGTTGTTGTTGTTATCGTCACTATCGGGAGAATCCTTCTTGAAGGGGCATTCTCTAGCATAGTGTCCAGGCCTATGGCAGGTGAAACATTTACCCTTCTTCTCTTGAGTCTTTGTCCTTCCTTTGTCCTTAGAACCACCAGAGTTCTTCTTTCGGAAATGAGCACCATAGGCAGCATTTCTGTCATTATCGAATTCCTTCATCATTGTTTCTTCTTGCATACATCTAGACAGAAGCTCATCAAAGT
Organism: Pinus albicaulis; assembly: GCA_034641835.2. Lineage (NCBI taxonomy): Eukaryota > Viridiplantae > Streptophyta > Pinopsida > Pinales > Pinaceae > Pinus > Pinus albicaulis. Next base: position 1,433,802,847 of record CM076578.1, on the reverse strand, counting down.
TAGGAATGGTATTATTGTTGAGAATGGTAGTTGTGAATACTTGCCATTCATATGGAAGTCCTCCAAGTGCGGTGAGAACCATCTCACGATCAGCTATTGTCTCCCCAATAGCTAGCAGATTGTTCCTGGTTTCGGTCAACTTTAGAAAGAAAGTTTGAATAGACTCATCTCGGCCCTTCTTCATATTCTTCAACTTGTTCTTGAGGAATAGCACTTGGTTCACATTGTTTACTTTGAACATAAGTATCAATTTGTCATACATCTCCTTGGATGTGCCTAGTTCAGATATATAGGCAACCAGACTCTTATTTATGGATTCCCTGATCAGCAACTTTGCTCTGATTTCTCCCTTCTTATACTTGTTTCTAACAGCCGTAGAGGCATTGGATGGAGGTTCTTGAATCTTCCCCGTCACATGATCCAAGAGATCATGATCTTCCAATTTGAGATCTAATATCATCTTCCAGGCATGGAAGTCATCTCTTCCAGTCAGCTTGTCATTCTCCTTGAATTCAAGACTAGTGGAACCCATTTCTTCCGGTGATGATTGCTAAAGATAGAGTTTGTCTTCACCTCAGCTCTGATACCATGTAAATTTTTGTAGATGTTCTAAGCTAGGAGCAATTTTACTTTTCTCACAGCAATCATACAAATAGTTAAGCAAAATGCAGATAGAACATATAAGTGGATCTTACAGAAGACAAATCAGAAACAGGAAAAATGTGGTGGTTCGTTACGACGGTCAACAGGATGCTTCAACCAGCAAAGTCTCCTTGGTCAGCCAACCCAGCATGTGTCACAACAGTCCTCCAATCAGCAAACGAGTCAACCCAAGTCAACTCCAAAAAAGTCAACGATGTCCTGAAAAAGTCAACGCAGGGCAGCAAGCTAAAAGTCAACGCAACAGCAAATTGGTCAACCCTTTGACCTCGATTTCTGTGCCAAGTAGTACGGCCTTCCAAAATCGAACTTCCCACAAAGTTTCAGCCCAATCGGACCATGCGTTGACCAAAGTCAACGCTGGTCAAACTTTCTGCAAAACCCTAACTGCAGAAAATCGTCCTTCAACTCAGCCGTACTGTTTTGTCCTTCTTCTCCTTCACACGTGTGGCTGAACTCGTCCTCCAAGTAGCTCGTACTATCTCAGATGAGAGAAGAAGATGTGAGTTGTGTTGTGATGAAATGCTCTCCAACTTTGCCTGTATTTATATCCATCATTGGGGCGTGTGACACATCTACTGAGGGCGTGCAACCTTAAGGCCGACCTGCACATATAATTTATTAAGAATAATAAATTCAAAATAAATGTTCTGCTCATCGGATTAAGACATATTATATATGGATTTTACACCTCTCCGAAAGAGGATTCCAACAAAAATATTAGCCTCTTAATCTGAGCATCATAACATGGAGTTTGGCCCTAGTTGTCCAAATTTAACAACGAATCCACGACCACGCCACCCACTCATCAACTTCATGGTGTCATCCTTGAATGGTCCAGTTTTCTTGAAATCGGTGGATGCACTTGGACAGTACAAGGATGCACAATATATGGGTGAGTTATTTATTAAAATTATTGAAGATGTAGGTGTCGATTCTTGTGTGCAAATCATTACAGATAATGCACCTGTTTGCAAGGCTGCTGGCATGATTGTGGAAGCAAAATATCCACAAATATTTTGGACACCTTGCATTGTCCATTCATTGAACTTGGCACTAAAATCTATTGCTTCTGATGTGCTTTGGATTGGAGCCATTATTGAGGATGCACGGCATATCCACAACTTTGTACAAAACCATACAAATGCCCTCACTATCTACAAGGAGTACAACAATCTATCATTGTTGAAGATTGCAGATACACGGTTTGCCTCTTCATTCATCATGTTGAAGAGGTTGAGGGAGGTCAAGACCGCTCTTGTGGCCATGGTTATTTCAGATTTTTGGTCTTTTTGGAGAAAGACGGATCAAGCAGCCTCAAAGAAAGTGAAGGACACAGTGTTGGATGATCTATGGTGGGAGAAGATAGATCTAGTTATTCAAATCATGGAGCCTATCATTTCCTTGCTCCGATTTGCAGATACTGATCAACCCATCCTAGGAGAGGTTTATGAGGGATGGGATTCCATGATTGAGTCTGTGAGGACCATTGTTTTACAAAGTCAGTGCCCAAAGTATGAGACATCACCAAAGGCCTTCTTCACCAACATACAGGATATAAAATTGCACACCTTTACATTGTTTGGCTCACTCCTTTAACCCGAAATACTACAGCCATGAGTGGCTGAATGGTGGACTTTCCCGCAGATTTCCTCCTCACATGGATGGTGAAATATCACAGGGGAGGAAAGATGCATTGAGGAGGATTTTCAAGACAAGGCATCCCTTGATGAGGTGGAGGATGCCTTTGCAAAGTTTTCCACTAGCACTAGGCGATTTGCAGGCTATGATGTGATTCGAGACAGGGGGGCTAAGAAGCCCTATTCTTGGTGGGCAACTCATGGGGCAACAAACCCTCCTCTACAGCAGTTAGCCATGAGGCTCCTCTCTCAGGTGACTTCATCCTCTTGTTGCGAGAGGAATTGGAGCACATATGGGAATTTGTATAGTGTGAAGAAGAGCAGGCTTGAGCAGTCCAGGGCAGAGACAATGGTGTATGTGCACACCAACCTTCGTCTCATCTATAGGCAGAGGGAGGAGTGGTTGAAGGGAAAGACAAAGATGTGGGATGTCTTTCCTGATGATATGGGTCTGGACAACAGTGTTGAGTTGGCATTGGCCAACTTGGATCTCAATGCGCCAGTGCTAGAGCCTGTCACATTTGATGATAGAGTAGAGGTGTCATCCTCCACACCAGCAGATGCAGAGATGACAGAGGAGGAGGATGCATCAGAGCCAGAGGAGAGCAGTGGTGAGCATGATGATCGGGATGAGGACAATGATGCTGATTATGATGATGAGGATTGATGACTCATTGAGGCTTCAGGCTTGTAGTCTTGTAGACTGTAGTTTTTTTGTATTTTCTATTTCTGTTTGCCATTGGTAGTGTACTTATGTAACACATTTTGATTCTGATGACTTAATGAGAAAACTACAGTATCTTACTATCTTGTCTTTCTGAGTAAATTTGACAATTGTATGATGTATCAATGTATCATGTATGAGTATCTAAGATCTTAAATCTATGTTTGAATCAATGAATTTGTATGAATTTGTGTAAAAAATCTAAATTTTAATATATATATATATATATATATATATATATATATATATATATATATATATATATTTTAATAAAATAATATATAACGTATCGTATCCCAGACGTATCCTGTTCCGGGGGTCACCGTACCCAAATCCGATTCTCGAATCCCCGTATCAGGTGACTTAGGTTGTACTTCTTGTTTAAGTTGGGCAGGTACATAATCTTTAAGATATTGAAGATGTTCGTAAGTAAATTTGACTTGATAATATTGGTAAGCATGGTGAAAGAAGTTATGATGACCTTCATAAGAAGAAATAGAGCCATAAAAGGTTTTCCTATATTATAAAAGAAGGAAGTAGTTAATCTCTCTAAGTTGAGAGGAAGGGCATATTATGACAATGAATACTTTGAAGTAAGCAAAGGCACTATCAATAAATGTTCATAAAGTTACAAACAAAAGACTTAAAGATGTATTTGGCGTTGTTGAAGAAATGAAAGAAGAAGAAAGCTTCCAACGAAGTGTAGACTGGATGATTTGATGATGATATAAGCAGCATCTGAATGAATGAGGACCCCGAAGGTTTTGTTTACTTGTATGTACAGGTAAATGTCTCCATAAGAAGGTTGAACACTCTAGAAGCATGCTTGGACAAATGGATATATCTAGTTTAATACGGAGAGTTGAAGCATCTAATGGTGGATGCTTGGGAGGACATTTGGTCGGCCTATGTGTTGATGTCTAGATCTCGAAAAGGGTGGGTGGCTTGGTCATGGAGCTCCAACCTTGGATACGCACCTAAATTTTTGGATTGATGTTGGGCTATAGCTGATGGACAAGAAGAGACTATTGAAAGTTGTTGTATCTCATTAGAAGGCTGACTTGGTGGAGGAGGAAGGTTTGTAGGTCTAAGTTCTTGGTCTATCTCATTTTGAATTACTGAAGGAAGAGATCTTGACTGGGTTTTCCCTTATATAGGGGTTTTAGCCCTGGTTGAGTGCCTACATATGGTGTCCTTGATCTTTGTGTTTCGGTTTTGGTAATTGCTTGATGATAAAAGATAAAAGAGAACATAAGAAAGTTGATAAGAATATAAATATATCACAAGTAATTATCAACATAAAGAAAATATTTCTGCCTTTCCGATTTTCTAACAATGACAACCATCCAAAAATAGCAAATGGTCCACAAGATTCATGCAACCAATCCACATGTTTCATTCCCAAGGTAATCAACTCCATGGATGAGTGTGCATGAGAAGTTTATCTCACCGTGCAGTGCAAGAATTTTGCTAAGACAGTGAAAGGTATTAATATTTCTATACATAAACAACTTAAAAACAAAAGAAGACTATATTGTGCATTTTTCAGGTTTCAGATGCAACTGTTAGCTGGAAGCAACTTCGTGGCAAGAACAAAAACAATGTTGACAATCTGAATCAACAAATGAATACAGATTCTACCTGATTCTTTCCCAACACCTATTCGACGACCAACACCTACAATCATGCCGCGGTTTGCAAATGTCTTTATTGCAAGAAAGTCATATCCCATGTAGGTTAGGCGATAACCATCATCTGCTCATATCAAACCAAATATGAGGATATTCCAATTGAGGCGAACAAACATGCACTTAAGATTTCCCAATATGGTGGATTAAACTCACATTTGGATGAATCGTGATGCACAAGTTTATGCCTAAGCAGTGTTCTCAAATTCTTGTAAGTGCCCCCATGCCTACAACCAAATGGAGGACAACATCAGGTATAGAATCATAATAGTTATCAGTAATAAAACCAAGATAGTTGATATGGAAAATTTTCTGAAGCCTACAGTAAAAATCCTTTAAAAACTATGTAAAATGCAGACATTAAGCTTCAAAGTTTTCTTTTTAATCACAATGATTTCTGAAAGGTTATAAGCTATTAAACTGTAATGTAATATAATCTGCTGAGCAGTGACCACTGTACATTGAGGTCAGTTCACGTAAACATCAACATGAAGATTTACATATGTTTACATAGAATACAATTAAAGCAGGCACTTGTAAAAGTGCATTCAATAAACCATGTACATCATCTATACGTACCAGTGAGTCTGTTGCAACACAAATTCTGACAACAATTACAAAATACTTACTTGAGACCTGCAATTCGATCCACAAGCTCTGCTGGGACAATTTCATGCTGAAAAGTAAAGAACGGTAATCAGAAACACACATCAATGGAAACAAAAAGGAGCATAAGTTCTCAGAGAGAGACAGAGAGAGAGAGTCCACTTTCTAAACCATAATTTTTTACTCAAAAACAGGATTCAAGAAATAATTATATTTCTTAACAGAGCCTTTTTTTTATCCGAAAACATGAAGATTTTTGGGGGAAAAGGACTTCTAAACTTATTTTTTCATAAAAACAAGTTTTTACTTGAAAAGTTGAAAGTTAAGTTGCCAGGAAACAGGATACAGATCAGATCAAGATCCACCAGATATTTGAAAAGCCAGGATCTGGATACGGTGCGCGTAAACACCACATAAAAATATATTTAATAATAATTTTTATTTAAAACAGAAAAAATAAAACAAAATCAAACTTAAGTATCAAACCATTCATGGATAACAACATTAGAACTGAAATCATTAAATAATTTATAAAAGAAAGAAATCATGATGCATCATGCTTTATACAAACAGGGATAATTGTAAATACAAAATTGAGTGTCTCATCTATGATCACTCTATTGATATGATAATGTAGTGTAGGTCTAACTAGATAGTAGATATCCCACAATATGTCTACATCCTCATCATCTGAATAGTTCGACTCTCCTATGATCAACCAGTTTTCTTCCTTGAAAACTGCCTTGTCATCTTCCTTAAAATCTGCCTTATAGTCTGAAGCTTCCCAGCTAGGTATGATGGTAAATGAATGTTGTACACTGTTTAACAACATGCTATGGTCCATGTATCATATTGTTCTAAGAGGATCCTTCACCTAGAGTTGGACGGGATTGATCTGATAAAATTATTAATGACACAGCCATCCCATGTACACAAAGAAAACAGAAAACCAAGTATAATATTATAAACTATTATTTATATAATGTTTCAGACCTTTGCCAGAGCTTTCCCCGCTAGCATCATCATAAAGTAAATTAAAATTTTGACGTCTCACGCTTTTCCTGCTAGCATTATAAAATGTTATACATCCTACAGGCTAGAGGTAATTAATAACTTACCTATACAGCTATACAGCCTACAGATTAATAGTAAGTAATATAAATAAAAGTTCTAAATAGAATATTTGTTGGTTAGGGCTTCAAACAAGTGCTAAACATCCTTAAAACAAAATAAATTATAAAAGAATAAAAATAAAACTCTAATGTTATTTTCATGGGATCCACCTTTAAGGACCAGATCGCATATGATCCATTTCAGCAGCACGGGAACTGTTTCCAGGCTTGAAGAATCCATTTACATGGAAAATCAGGGTGGATCCATATCTGTATCCCTATCCAAAACATGGATCCAGCCTCAAGTGTGAAAATTCCTAAATCTGGAATCCTATTGCAGCAACTGGAAAATATTCCCCTAATTGTTATTCATTACTTAACAATTTATTTGCAGTTGTTCTACGGCAAACACTGAATACATGACACTGCAACCTTCACTACATAAAATAATATACTGAAAAAAGAATTGAGCAAGAAGAAAAATAGACACACATATGACACCGTTATTTTTGGACAAATGTCCCCGGAAAAACTCAATTCGGGAAAACAGGTGCAGCAGCTGAGGGTTTGTATTATTAAACAGTCGTTTTTCTAAATACAATCTGGATGCCCAAATCTAGCTATCCACAGAGAATCTGACTCACAGAGAATTAGTGAGGATTACCTCACACTAACACTGGAGATCCGGCACTGACCCAACCCGGAACTGACAAGCCCCACGCTACCTTTGTGCTGCCTCTGCGCAGAGCTGCGTCATTCTGGCTGCGAACTGTGTCACTCCCTTTGGCTGATCTTTCTGCTGGCTGGATGCTGATCTTCTAGCCCTACGGTCTCACACCCTGGCTCTCCGGCACTGGATCTCACTGATCCTTAGCAAAATTGCAGATCTCTTCAAAGGCTCAGTGCTGCCTCTACACTACCCAGCGTAGCCCCTACGCTGCCTCTTCTGCGTCCTCTTCTCTGCCTTCTCTACGATTTATTCCCGGCTCAGGAAAAATCTCCAACTGGAACTATCTCTGCCCCTCACTGCAAGAATCAACTCCATGATCTCTCTTGTTGCTCTACGCGGCTCACTTGAGAAATCAATCTCTAGACTCTCTCTCGATGTATCTTCCAAATGCCCATCAAGCCTTCTCTTATAACCTTCCCGTTGAGAAATCAACGGCCCAAATTAAAACATAATCAAGGGCTAAAGATTAACTTGACTTGATCTTCGTCTTTTTCTAGAAGATTCACACCCAGATCTATTAATATATTTTAATTATTTTAATTCCCTAAGTTTAGACTTAGGCTTTCATCAAAAATAATTAATTATTTTAATAAAACCCCATCTGAGTGGAATTTCCCAAAACACTTTCTGGATATTTTAGAATACATGTGTCGAAGCCTCCCTGCAAAATTTGAGACTCAGAGCACATCCGATGCTACTAGAAATAAACGCTCCTTCTTAGCAAGGAATGTGCTCTAGTAATGGAACTGTTGAAGCATCACACTGATTTTGTAACATCTCCCTCTACGCTGTTGATGCCTGACACTGTTGTCCACCAACTACTGCGTTGTTGCATCTATGCTGCTCCTAACCCTGTATATTGCTGCCCACTGCATCTACACTGCAACTCTGTTGCTATTGCAGCAAGAAAACATCCAAAATATTGCACTAAGTGTTCAACATGATGCATCTGATACTGAAGATCTGACTACTGCTAGTCTCTGTACTGACCCTTTCAAGTTGTTGTGTTGTTGCTGACTCTGCGTTGTGCCTTACTGCACTGCTCAGACTCTAGCATTCTCTAGCGACTGCATTATCACTCTGACACTCCTCTGCACCAACTGACACTGGTCCATCCTGCTACTTCTGATATGGGCTCCCATAGCAAGGTATTGATCCAAGAGGTGGACTCCTCAAGGATCCTACCCAACTGCAACTCTTTCGAACTACAGTTCTAGGTCACCCCAATGTTGATTTCTGGTAGCATTTGATGTGCTCTAAGTCTCAAATTTTGCAGGGAGGCTTAGACACATGTATTCCAAAATACCTAGAAAGTGTTTTGGGAAATTCCACCCGAATGAGCTTTTATTAAAATAATTAATTATTTTTAATGGCAGCCTGAGTCTAAACTTAGGGAATTAGAATAATTGAAGTGTATTAATAGAAGTGGGTGTGAATCTTCTATAAAAAGACAAAGATCAAGTCAAGTTAATCTTAGCCCTTGATTATGTTTTAATCTGGGCCATTGATTTCTCAACGAGAAGACTATAAGAAGGACTTCGATGGGCATTTGAAAACACACCAGGAAGATACTTAGTTGCCCAAGAAGATCGATTTTCTCACTGGCTAAAGTTCCTATGTTGTGCCTTACTGCACTGCTGCCAACTCTGCTCTGCACTGCTCAGACTCTAGCATTCTCTAGCGACTGCATTATCACTCTGACATTGCTCTGCACCAACTGACACTGGTCCATCCTGCTACTTCTGATATGGGCTCCCATAGCAAGATATTGATCCAAGAGGTGGACTCCTCAAGGATCCTACCCAACTGCAACTCTTTCGAACTACAGTTCTAGGTCACCCCAATGTTGATTTCTGGTAGCATCTGATGTGCTCTAAGTCTCAAATTTTGCAAGGAGACTTCGACACATGTATTCCAAAATACCTAGAAAGTGTTTTGGGAAATTCCACCCGAATGAGCTTTTATTAAAATAATTAATTATTTTTAATGGCAGCCTGAGTCTAAACTTAGGGAATTAGAATAATTGAAGTGTATTAATAGAAGTGGGTGTGAATCTTCTATAAAAAGACAAAGATCAAGTCAACTTAATCTTAGCCCTTGATTATGTTTAATCTGGGCCATTGATTTCTCAACGAGAAGACTATAAGAAGGACTTCGATGGGCATTTGAAAACACACCAGGCAGATACTTAGTTGCCCAAGAAGATCGATTTTCTCACTGGCTAAAGTTCGGCAAGAGAAAATTGAATCAGAGGGAGAGTTGCAGGTTGGAGAGAGTGGGTATCAGCAAGAGTCAAGAGTGCAGGATCAAACCGGAGGAAGCAGCGCAGATGCTGTGACATAGGGACAGGTACAGCGCAGAGGTTGTGATGCAAGGACAGGGACAGCGCAAAGGTTGTGATGTTGGGACTGTGCAGTTACTGTGCAGAGGCTGACGCAATGAGACGTAGTGAAGTTGTAGGGCCTCTCCAAGGTCAAAATTTCACTGTGGAGCATGAGAAAAATTGTTTGTAAAATTTCTCACAGAAAGTCCTCTTCTATTCTGCTGGTTGTATTTTGTACAAGAGATTTTGCTGAAGAATAATAAAGAAACCCTCATCTACTGCATCGGTTTTCCCACATTGGGTTTTTTCGGGGACGATTGTCCAAAAAAATTGTCATTGTGATTGTACTTGTCCTATCATTTTTCCTTTGCATTTACTTTTTGTAGAATTTTTATTGTGAAGACTGCAGTAGAATTTATTTCGATATTTACTGTGTAATACCGTAAATAACTTATTTCCAATTTGATAAGTGGAAGAAATAATATTAGTTACTGCAATTGGGATTCTATTTTAGAATTTTCACACCTAATTCTCCCCTGGAGATATGTGGGCAATCATGGCGAACTCCTCCTCCTCAATCCTAGTAGTTGCAGCCTGCGGATCATGTTTCTCTTCCTTGTCCTTCTTCTTGAGAGGACACTGCGTAGCGTAGTGACCCATCTCACCACACCGGAAACACTTGATCTTTGAGACGTCCTTTTTTCGCCTTCGTTGCTCTTGTTGCCCCTTGGATGCAAGGGTTGCATTCTCTTCCTCCTCTTTGGGCTTCAACCCACTATTGTTGTTGCCATCAAGTTTGCACTTGATCATATCTCACCTCATCTCTTCTTGCTGAAGAACTACCCACATCGATTCCCAATCAGACAACCTTTCTTTGCCCAGGATGCTTTGGACAAAGACTTGTCATTCTTTTGAGACTGAATTTAGGGCTAGTCTTACCATCTCGGTCCCTTGAGGCACTGATCCTACAACTACCAACTGATCTCGGGTTTCCTGAAGCTTTGCAAGAAACGGATCAATGTGTTCTCCCTTCTACATCCTCATAGATTACATCTTCTCCTGCAAAAACATCTTTCACTGCTCGGAAGATCCTTGATACAACGTCTCCAAGGCATCCCACATCTCTTTGGCAATCCCTTTGCCAGCGATGTGACATACTACATTATCCCTTACTCCGTCGAGGATCAAATGTTTGTCTTTCGCCATATCCTTCTTGTAGGATTTAATAAATCTGCATCAACAGGTACAACTACTAAACCATTGATGAAAGCTTTGAGATCATGCTCATCTAGCAGACATTTGATCCTTGTCTGCCAGATCACATAGTTGGAGGCACGCTCCAACCGATCTTGATCTCTCAACCCGCTAGTTGTCATCTCTACCAACAAAAGTCGAACTGCTCCCTCTCCTCTGCGCAGCTGCTAGGTTGGCCTACGCACTCCCTGCTAGAGTTAGTAGATCTGCTCCTCACTACAGTCGCTCTACAACTGAGAAATAGAATTCATTGGCTAAGAATTCACTGAGGAAGAAATTCCCTCAAAAAAATGTCTTCTTCCTTCTTCTAACGCTTTTCTGTCCCAGCAAATGCTACAGAAAAACTGTGTCCCACAGAAAATTCCTCTGCTTTGAATCTATTGTTGCGTTGCTCCCTTTGCCGCTAACAAATCACGAATTCCTACCTCTCTGTCGACTCACTCAGAGAGAGACTTCCTTGCAAATACTGCCTTTCTTGGCCTGGACTACGCAAACCCTTGGGGATTCGATCTGTTGCCTACGCAGCTATTCGATCTCCCTATTTCTCTTCAACGTTGAGCTCTTCCGGTTTGCTCTCTTGCTTCACCTGCGCTACTCTAATACCATGTGAAAATTCCTAAATCTAGAATCCTATTGCAGCAACTGGAAAATATTCACCTAATTGTTATTCATTACTTAACAATTTATTTGCAATTGTTCTACGACAAACACTGAATACATCACACTGCAACCTTCACTACATAAAATAATATACGGAAACAAGAACTGAGCAAGAAGAAAAATAGACAAACATATGACACCATTATTTTTGGACAAATGTCCCCGAAAAAACCTAATTCGGGAAAAACGGTGCAACAGTTGAGGGTTTGTATTATTAAGCAGTAGTTTTTCTGAATACAATCTGGATGCCCAAATCTGGCTATCCACAGAGAATCTGACTGACAAAGAATTATTGAAGATTACCTCACACTAACACTGGAGATCCGGCACTAACCCAACCCTTAACTGACAAGCCGCACGCTACCTCTGCACAGATCTGCGTCACTCTGGCTGGGGACTATGTCACTCCCTTCGGCTGATCTTTCTATTGGCTGGATGTTGATCTTCTGGCCCTCTGGTCTCACACCCCGGCTCTCCGACACTAGATCTGAGTCTGACTTATCCTCAACAAAATTGCAGATCTCTTTAGAGGCTTAGCATTACCCAGCGTAGCCCCTACACTGCCTCTTCTGTGTCCTCTTATCTACGATGTATTCCCGAATCAGGAAAATTCTCCAACCGGAACTTATCTCTACCCTCACTGCAAGAATCAACTCAATGATCTCTTCGACTGCTCTACGTTGCTCACTTGAGAAATCAATCTCTAGACTCTCTCTCGATGTATCTTCCAAATGCCCATCAAGCCTTCTTTTATAACCTTCTCGTTGAGAAATCAACGGCCCAGATTAAAACATAATCAAGGGCTAAGATTAACTTTACTTGATCTTCGTCTTTTTCTAGAAGATTCACACCCAATTCTATTAATATACTTTAATTATTTTAATTCCCTAAGTTTAGACTTAGGCTCCCATTAAAAAATTATATATATTTTAATAAAACCTCATCCGGGTGGAATTTCTCAAAACGCTTTCTGGGTATTTTGGAATACATGTGTCTAAGCCTCCTTGCAAAATTTGAGACTTAGAGCACATCCTCCCTGCAAAATTTGAGACCATCCGATGCTACCATAAATCAACATCAAGCCCCCACAAAACCAACAACACAATGTGAGAGAACTATTGTTACAACAAAATTTATAATTTTTTCATATGCAAACAAATATTTTTCCCTTTAACAAAATCTGCATACATGAAGAGTTCTCATTATCGCACAATGGCAACAGATTATAATTGGTCCAATGATTACGAAATGTGCTTTCTAAGGGGCAAGAAGTAGCCCAGTTACATCTAAATGTCATTTATATATTTTCATTCGGTCCCAACTCCATCTGCTTTGCTCAACTTCCAAATCATGACTCTTTCATTGAAACATATGCTCGGTTATGATGTACTCCTTATGACTATTTCGTGCATGCTTGCTTGGTTTTTCTCTCCTTGGTCCTTGGTGCATTACATTCATGTTGCCAGAGTCGTTCAAACATGCAAATTTCTGTGGGCTCTTTTATGTTGATCTTGATGAGTTTGTGATACATAAACCATATAATTTGAACTGATTATTGTTTAGCTTGGGACATATGCATGGCAAAAAAAAACTGCTTAAGCTTCCAAAACCTAAAATTAACCTTACAACATTCATAGAAGCTCACCTTGTGTGTCATCACACATGTGATCACATGTTTTGGCTTCCCTTTTGATTTTACCTTACATTATTAAGCATGCATCTTAAACTGGCATATTCCAGCTTCCTGCCTGAAAATTTTAATGTGACATAAGTGGTCAGTCTGCATATTCTTTAATGGCATATTCTTTTTGATGCTTTTCATGGGTGCCTCCTGGCAGAAACACGGGAGTTTTGGGGAGAAACAAGGGCAGGCTCTGTGTGTTTAGCATCCAGTCTTGGTATATGGTCCCTCTCAGATGTGGCTGTCAATGTTACATGTATGATGTGGCAATGCTGAAATAGTGAGGTATTGAAGTGGCAGGCTCGTCAAGGTCAGCCACAATGTCCAATGGGTTGCCACAGGACTCAGATTTTTACCCTCGTTACCTTCTGCCTCTACTATATGAAAAATGTTGTTGGGTCTGCATGCTGGTATTTTTTTGGATTTGTCAGTCGACTGTACATAAGCAGCCACAGTCTGGAGGTCATTGCAGTAGGTGTTGCTTTAGGTTTGCTTCCATGGAAAAGTATCAATGCATGCTTTAGCTTCTAGGGAACAAAAGTTACAAATAGTGTTCAGGTAACTGAAGATGATCCTCTTGGCAGAGATTCAATTTCATTCCTCGTGATGATAGGGGTTTCTTGGGCTCGTTGAAATTTCAGCACATGGTTAGCAGATCTGTACTCTTAAAACAAAACCCTAAGCTAGTAATTGAAAACCATATAATTACCAACCAAAACAGCAGATAAAGAATGCTAGATATACAAGCATATAAGTTCGAAAATCAAGATAAAAAGCTAAATCTGCAGCAAACTATCACATCAATCTCTATTAACTCACAGAAAGAAATTACAGTGCAATTAGCTCAAAGATTCATACAGAAAGAAATTACAGTGCAATTAGCTCAAAGATTCATTCGTCTAACTCCACAATGAAGCACTGTGTCTCTCTTTTATAGAAGAAGAGATGACAGGAATACAATGAATGTCGACACCTCAAGTGATGCACCTCTCCATAACAGATAAAAACTTGCCTCTAATGCCCATGCCTTCTAGAGAAGAATGTTCCAGAATGTATGAGTTTACCCTGCCTAGAATATAACAACACTAAAGAAAAGTGAGGACAATCATGCATGCAAGAGAATCTCTCCCTCTCTCTCTCAAGCACTGTGCCTCCAAATTAAAGATGGTCCTCGTGCATGTGCCCTATCTATCTTGGCAACTGCACCCTCTAGAGATAGTGGAGGCATGTGCTCTACTCACCCATCCAATGTCTGCAAGACTCCTATGCCTTCATTAGACCCTCTCTAATGCTTATCCTGTTGGAAAACCAAGTACGGTGCAGTACAAGCAATATTTTCTGAACTTCAGATAATTATTTGTGACGTTAGCAGTGCTTCTTTTAAATTTATTCTTCCATCAACAAATAATCATACTTCAGAAATTACCCGCAGTAGTAAGGAGAAATCAGAGATCACAATGCATAATAAGAGACGCCAGAAATTAGGTCCAAGACCATGGCAAAACCCCACAAGAGGAAAACCCAACCAAATCCTTCTTAGAGAGATCCTTCAAAATACATCAAGACAAGGACTATATTGACCAAAGAAGACTTCCACGAGTACAAGGTTTCCACAACTGAATGTCAAACAAAGATCCCAAGGAGAGGTTGATCCTCTCACAAGACTGGAATGTACCCTTCCTTGAGCTCGGACTTCAACCAATAATAGAACTCGGACTGATAAGAGAGAAACAATTTGGATCTGCCACCACAGAGCTCGGATCTGCCACCACAGAACTCAGATCTGCCACTAAAGAACTCAGATCTGCTACCTCAGACGTGCCACCACAGAGTTCGGATCTGCCACTACAGAACACACAACTCAGATCTGAACCAACAGAGTTCGGATCTGCCACTACAGAACTCAGATCTGCCACCACAGAATGCAGATTTGCCATCACAAAGTTCGGATCTACCACTACAGAACTCAGATCTGCCGCCACAGAGTTTGGATCTGCCACCAGAAGTCAGATCTATGCCACAGACCTTTAGATCAATCTCTCAGATCACTGATACAGGTGTCACACAATGAATTAGACCAACATTGCACGAAGTGGGGATGAAGCGGAAACGTTTTTTTGGAAGCGGGTACGCGGAAGCGTCATTTCCAAAAAATCTAGGAAGCGAAGCGTCTCAGAAGCGTCTACTATATATATATATATATATATATATATATATATATATATATTTATTTATTTATTTATTTTGCATTTATATTAAAAAAATATCCAAAATACCAAATTAATTGTAGAAGATATGGAAGCATGCAGAGTTGTACATAAATCAAGATAGATATGACATCCATTGTATATTAATGATTAATTATTTGAGCATCAACCATCTATAATCTAGATTCTTCTCCTCTTGTCTAGCCTTTGCCTCTACCTCGATTATCTAGGGACATTAGTCAAAATTGCTCAATTTTGATCAAACCCTAATGCAAGCCTTAAAATATGGTAGAAAGAACTTAACATGCTTGATCGATTATTTTGACTTGATTGAAATGTAATTTTTTGCTAACGACATGACAAAGGAGTTCAACAATTAACACCACCAACACTAGGGTACATATAGGGCTTGGTGCTCTTGATTAAATGCTAATCACATACCCTCATACATGATATAATCTAATGACATGCCACCATACCATTGATCCTGAATTCCTGAAAATTGTTAAGTCTGCTGAATTTTGAATAGGATATAAAATTCTATTTTCTCCATATGAAGTCCGATCAGGCTGGAACCACTCTCAAACATCCTGAGTCATTTCATGGTAATGTTAAAAATTTAAGTAAAAGTTTACTTTCACTTTAAGAATTTAACATTACCATGAGGGAGCATCTAAGAAACATCTAAGGAGGTAAAAGAGAGCTTATATTTTTTTCATCCTATCCCTAACTCAGCACTAACACACCTACTAACCCAACCAAAGACCTAAATTACAAAATAAAATAAAATAAATTAATTAATTAAAAAAACAATAAAACAATAAAAATAAAAAATAATAATAATAATAATAATAAAAACAAAACAAAAAACAAAAAAAAAAAACTGACCTACATTAGTCGAATCTGTACGGCGTTGTACGGAACTGCTAGTGATCCGTACAGGAATCGCGGCGCTTCCGTACGGCGATCCGCCGTATGATCCGCGAATCCGCTGTACAGAAACGCGGATCCAGACGTACGGATCCGGATTTCTAGGAATCGCAATTTTTTTTGCGAACCACGTTTCCGAAATTCGGATCCGCAGTTTGGGATGCGGATCCCGTACGGGGATCCGTACGGGACGCGTTTCGGGGCTTGGAGCCAGGGGGGATGTTTCCTGCAACATTGAATTAGACCTTAGTGAGAGAAAGAGAGAGAGAGAGAAAAACTTTCTTGCTTGAGTAGACCGTAGATTGCTCCTTGAAACACCTTTGCATGAGTAGGACAAATAGATATGCTTGAGAGGCGCACTACTTTCTTGCTTGAGTGGACTGTAGATTTCTCCTTGAAACACCTTCGCTTGAGTAGGACGAATAGATATGCTTGAGAGGTGGGTGCATAGCAAGCAGAGCGAGTAGGTCTCTTTATATAGCCATCAAAGTGATCTAAATGGGTGTGAAAAAGGGCCGACTTGACCATCTAGAAGGGTCAACTTGCACTTGTGAGGCCTTCGTAAATTACAAAATAATTTTCCTTCTTTAAAATATAATTTTCCTTCTTTCAATGTCATGAAAAATATGGCTTACAAAAATTATTTTGACCATGAAGAACATGCTTGAATGAAATAATAATAATTCATTTTTCAAGTTACAATAAATATTTCATGAAGACCGACCATAGCTACATTTTCAACACTCCCTCTTAGCTAGGGAGGTATTCATAGTCATAGTCAAGATGTAATCCAATTTGAAAGGTTCTTTAAGAAAGGACCAAGATTAGATCAGCATCATCAAAGGATTACCAGCATCACTACCCAGTACCAAATCACCATAGTACTCTTCATGCATACTCTCCCCAAGAGACAACAATCAATTAGTGTCTCATAAGTTCATAGCCATGGTACCATATAAATCAATCACCTAGTACTGCAGAACTAGAGTACTGCCTTATCCATGCATGGTAATAATAAGCTCTTTAGAGCCAGATGTTAGGAGGCTCCTATCCAACCCAGTAGCCTCTAACACCATTCTCCTATCCAGGTCATTGTACTTGACTCGGGGACTACAGCCCTATCTAGGTCACAGTACAAGACTCAAGAGAATGGTTATTTTCCTTTAGGGTACTGGTCACTGTTGAAATTAGCGAGAAAAGTGATTCCTTAATTTGTGCCTTAATTCAAGGAGTCAAAGTCGAGTTCTTTTTTTCTGCATGATTGAGTTCCTAAAATTTAGGAGTGTTAAATTTGGCAACTAGGGCCAAACTCCACTTTGCAATGCTCATATGATGGAGATGATATTTGTGTTGGATTCCTCTTTCGGAGAGGTGCAAGATTGATCTAAAGATCATCTTGTTTGGATGAGCAGAAGTTGGATTTTGAATTTATTTTCTCTCACATGTGCAATTGTCAAGGTCGGCCGGAAATGTAATGTAGGCTCACAAGCCCCAAAAGATGTGTCACACACCCTCATTGATGGATATAAAAAGAAGAGACTCAAACTTCATTTTGACATCATCTCCTCACACATTCTCTCTCCTTCTCATTTTTGGTTCGTACAACCTTAGGAGACATTCTCTCTCCTCTGCACATGTGAAAGAGCAGTTGTGTATTTCACATTGTTTTAGGGTTTCTACAACAGCGTTGACCTTGGGTCAACTCACAGATTTTGACTTCAATTTTTGGGACAGATTCCGAGTTTGGGAGGCCGAGTTTGGTGGCACAAAAATCGAGAAGTTTTGGGTTGTTTGACCACAGACTTTGACTGCAGCATTGACCAGGTTTGACCAAGAATTTGCGGACTGTTTTGGGTTAACTTTGACTGTTTCTTGAGGCCGAGTTTGACTGGCTTTGACTGAGCTCCATTGGGAGGAATTTTGTTGGTTTTACCAGCATTGACTTTGCTGGCTAGGGCATCCTGTTGACTGTTGAAAATTGTACTTTCTCTCTCTGCTGAATTTGAAGAATAATAAGAAGATTTGATCAAAGGGTTTTCCCCACATTGGGGTTTTTCCCTGGCATCCGCCAAATCATTGTGTCCTCTTGTCTTGGCTTGTCTTATGCTTATCATTTATGTTCTATCAGCATTTATTCTCAATGTTAATGTGATTGCTAATTTGAAAATTGATATTGGGCTAATAAGAAAAAATTGAAGTAAATTTACATTGGTCTACTTGCTCATGTTCTATGCCATTTCAGATTAGGGCACAATACTGAAGAAGATAGAACATACTAATAGATCGATAGAAGACAAGCCAAGACAGAGATAAGAAATGGTGGCGTTACGGCGATCAGCAGGATGCTTCTACCAGCAAAGTCTCCAATAGGTCATTCAGCCAAGCGTGTCACACATAACCCTAGAACAACCCAAACAAAGAATACGCAACTCCAACGCCATCAAGAGAGAGAGAATTCCTCCACACCAATGTGTGTCAAATGAACTCCAAGTCTCTCCAATATATAGGAATCTTTGGGGGTGTGTGACACATCCTTTAAGACATTTAAGTCAATATTTTATTCCAGGCCGACCTAGCACATAAGTGGAATAAATTCAAAGTACATGTTCTGCTCATCCGATCGAGATGATCTTTAGATCAATCTTACACCTCTCCGAAAGAGGAATCCAATAAAAATATTGGGATCTTCATCTGAGCAGTACAACTCGGAGTTTGGACCTAGTTGTCCAATTTTAACACTCCCTCTCAACTAGGGAGAACTCCGTCCACTAGTGCAATCAAACATCGTGCGTCATCCCGCCGTAACTTGCTTTGCTGGCCTCTTTATTTCAGAACAGAAGTGGGTCAGTCACAAAGACATCATTCCCGGCTGACAGATTCAGCCCAAAGGTCAAAACCTCTATCGGACTCACAAAGAGTCTCCAACCAACCCGAAGTTGGTTCATCTGACCCGAAGTCAGGCGGAGGTCCGAGACCTCACTAGACTTGATCTCAGATCAAGTGGTTGGACCGTGCCATCCTAGATAGAGAGTACGACAATCTCTGATGCGTCCATCGGTCTTTGCTACTAGTCTCTAGCTTTTCCCACCTCATTGGCCAAATGAGAGGTACTTCCCATGAGCCCTGAACTCAATGGGTAGGATGCATACGGGGCACAGATAAATGAGAGGCGAACCAACTCAATAATCACAACGGTGGGGCAGAAGCACCATAAGTGCTTATAGCTCCGAGAAGCTATCCCCAAAGCCCCCCAGAGCTCTCAGAGCTCATCGTCCAACGGGACCCACACCATAGGGTCGTTTCACGATACCAAGATTCTCACGGAAGGTTAGGAACATGACCTTCCCCAAGGGCATTGTGAGAATATCCGCGACCTGCTCATCAGTTCCTACATGATCGAGCCTTACGGCGCCTCGCTGTACCATATCCCAGATAAAGTGGTACCAACTATCAACTTGCTTGGATCAATCGTGGACCCGGGATTCTATGACAAATGAATCCCCCTCTGGTTATCACAAAGGATAACGGTGGCATCTAGCACATGCTCGAACAGCTCACAAAGAGCTTTCGCAACCAAGTGACTTCACAACAGGCCATACATGTTACAATGTATTCGCCTCAGCGGTGCTCAAGGCTGCCGACTTTAGATTCCTGCCCGAAGCAGACCTACATGTGAAGTAGCATCCAGATGTGGTCTTGCGATCCACCACATTGCCAGCCCAATCGGTATCAGTATATCCATGGAGTGTCATACTCCCGGCAGTGTATCTCAGCCCATGGTCTATCGTGCCTCAGAGATATCTCAAGGGTTTCTTGGCACCAACCCAGTGAATGTTATGATCAACCATGTGTTGACTCAAAGTGTTCACTGCACAACATATGATCGAACAGGTGTTCATTAAGAACATCAAGGTCCCTATGAGTTTACGATACTCAGTAGGACACGCCCAGCAACGCTGCTACTCAACTTCTTAAAGTTGAGTTCCATCAGTGTTGTCACAGACTTACAGTCCATCATACCAGAAGCTTTCATAATGTATTTTCCTTGAAAAAGGAAAATCTTGCCAGGTCTCTGCCAGACCTCCAAGCCTAGGCATCAGTCCTAGATCCTTCATCTCAAACTCAGCAGCGAGCTGCCTCTTGCACTGATGAATGAGAGGGTCAGCACCTGTCAGGAAGAGGTCATCCACATACAGCACCAGAATGAGAGGTTTTCCCTTGACAACCTTGAAGTAAGGGTTCGGATCAGCATTACTTCGAGTGAAGCCTAGCTTCATCAAGTAGCTATCTATCCTCTTGTACCAATCTCGGGGTGCTTGTTTCAGCCCATAGAGGGCTTTCTTCAACCTGCAGACATGGGTGTCCCGATCCTGGACTTCCAACCCCAAAGGTTGCTCCACATATATCTCTTCCTTTATCACACCATGTAGAAAAATGCGGTCTTCACATCATCTGATGAAGACTCCATCCTTGCGTAGGAGCAAGGACTATAATAGATCGAATGGTGGTATATCAGGCTACAGGTGCAAGTATGTCATCATAGTCTAAGCCTTCCTTTTGAGAGAAACCATAGGCAACGAATCTTGCCTTGAACTTTTCAGCACTTCCATCAGATCCATGCTTGATCTTGTGGAGCCATTTCGAGGTGACAACTGCTTTGTCCTATGGTCTTGGAAACACATTCCAGACATTATTCTTCATAATGGACTCATACTCTTCGTGCATAGTATCCTTCCAGACTTGATGCTTTACGACTTCCTCAAAGGATCCAAGCTCAGATTGTACAAAAGTACTCATGGCTGCTAGATGTCCTGGAATTTATATGGCTTCTTGGTTTTCCTTCAGAATTTCCCCCTCTGAAGCCATATGTCCCTGAGCCATGAGGATCTTCTTTCGTTGAACAAAAGTATCCACTCAGGAGCGTATACAGATATATCTCCCTCTTAATGTCAGCTTCTCTCTTGAGAGAAGACATTTATTTTAAATGAGGGCATCCCAGACACCAACTAGGAAAGGGACTTGATCTCCCACAATCAAAACCATCCAACAGGCTTTGCTGATCATGATTCAAGATTCCAACCATGTGACCAAAAGCTGCAGAAATTTCTCAGTTTACCATAACGCTCCAATGTAAGACTGATACAGTCACATGCTTGCTGCTACATAGGTGTCCATCTATGTCACTGTCATACAGGGGGAACATATCAACAAGCCTCAGCTTGTTTTAGAAGTCCTTTCAGCCACTACCTCTTATTCTGTGAGTAGCTTCTTCAAACAGCCTTCTAAGACTGCAGCTTACAAAACTAGGTATCCAATCTACCTTGGTTTATCTTGCACCTGAGGCATTGCACCTTGATTTGATTCCAGATCTGCCCATTTCTGGTTATTTCAGCAGACTGCTCCTAGGGCTGTCAAAATTTGCCTGGCTCAATGACTTACATCTATGCCCATTTCGTCAACAATTTGACCACTACATAGAATTTCCCCAAGGACTTCAGCAGTCAACCCTTTAAAATTTTCAGCTTCAAACATGGGTGTCTGTCTATGTCACTGTCATGATGACAGTGACATAGAATCACTGATTTAGAACTATCACATTCATCACGGCTTGCTGAATATGAATTTCACTTACATCTCTTGGACTCTTGTCCTTGATGTACCAAGCAGGGTTCTCTTTCTCCTATACCTGCAAAGAGTGCTGCTGCTCACAAGGTCCTCCAGCTTTCTGACAATCCCCTTTCGGCTTTAAGATGAATAGCTTGCTTACTCTACTTGCCAATACAAGGATATCTCCAGCTTATGGTTTACAAGAAACCACCATTGTTTTACATTGCTATCATATTCATCACTGTCATACAATATATACGACTCCAGTGTGAGGAAAAACATTTCCTTTTTGAGGTGGTCCTTGAATCACCCCTCTTCCACAGTCTTGCTATCCCAATATGCACAGGAGTATACAAGACTTTAAGATCATATGGCAATGTATGACATCTGAGTAAAGCATCTATGCAGCACACTGTTAACAAGAATATGACCAAGCATCATAAACTTTGTCACTGAGCAAACTCGAACCCGATTGTGTTACTGCATAGGTCAATCGGTGGGCAGCTCCAATACATAACTTTGTTTCTAATCCAATGATCTGTCAACACTCTTTACCAGAATTCACGATGCACAGGCCACACACAGCATCAATATCTGCCGTGTTTTGACTTGCAACTGTTACAGGTGCATACGTCTGCTCTAAGTCACACAAAGCACTGTGATATTATGCGCACGTCTGCCCAATATATCGTTCCTAGCCTTTTGTCATCACACGTATATTGGAACTGCTCAATATACAAAACCAACACAGCAACTAAAAGTGGCATTTGACACAGTCGTATGTGTTAATTTCATAAATTACCGACAGCTCCAAAAAGTCACATCCATCGCTCAACATATATTTGAGTCAATCGCACCCTGTTTCAATATAGGTTGATCAGGAATTATCATGTGTCTTGTATGACATCGCATCCAACAACAGTGGGTCATCAGCTATGTGACGTATCCATTGATACATGCTATCAACAAATCAGTGTTTGATCACGATACCATTCGTGCACATCAACTGCGGCTCCATTTCACTCCATTGTTCTGGGTAATCTCGGGCCTCGGCCCCTTTCCTGCAGATTGATATGCTCCTGGAGCAGTGACGATTTTGTTTTGAGAATACGTGGCTCCTTCATTCGTGAGAATGCCGGCAAAGTTCCCAAAACTGTAATTTTCCTGGAATCTTCCATTCGATGAAAAACAGAGAACGAAATAATATCAAATCAATATCATAAGAAGTCGAGAAGTCCAATGATCAAATAGCCCTAACCTTCCATGATCCACAATTCGACGGACGGCCAGAACAAGGATTGATTCTTGTTCTATTGACACGCAGACTGAGCTGGATACCAGTATCGTGCAGGACATAGTAGCAGAGCCGATGACAGTTCCTGAATCTTTACGCGATGCTGGGTTGCGGACAACGAAACTTCCATCGTGGACAAACACGCATCCCAGATCCCGCCCACAGGTCATGCCGGTGCCTTCTCAACAAATTTCGTCCATCCCGGGTACTATTATTTCTTCTGTCCCTTTGTTTATTGATTGCGTTGTTATTTCATCATCCATTACTATGCCGGTTACTACATCTGTAGATGCTGCCTATAATCTGTCTTCTGCCATTTCTTTTGTCTTTCGGCCCTAGATGAACCTTCGACTATCCTCGGCCTTTAAGGCGGAGCAGAAGCCCAACACAGTACTGCGAATCTCTGTCACATCCCAGAAACCCGAGATATGGCATAAATGCTTTAAATTTTCTGTAGCGTCTGAGCTTTTATAATTTTCTGAGCTGCCATGGAATTGCCTTCCGAAGGTGATCAGGAGGCGGCATGGAGGTCCGGTTTCCAGCGGAAATATACAAGACAGTTGATGTTGTGCTGCGCCGGGGGAGAATCGAACGTGCGACCAGCGGCCAACCGCAATCCTCGAGAAATGCCTTTTCAGGCTCAACAAATCCCGCTGCCAACCGCGATCGGTGCTTAAATTCAGAACGAATTCTACCAGATTGGCGTCCGCCAAGAATACTAGACCCCACAAACGGCCTTTCCCGGCAAGAAATTCGTCAGGCGACTGTCTGAAGCGCCTTGCCCTAGCATACGGTCAACGTCTCACTTCAGCAATTCCCACAGCATATTCGTGCGAAGAGTTTTAGTGATAGCCCAGATTTCTTCCTAAGGGGCTGCGGTGCCCCTTATAGCTGCGGCTCTCTTAACATTGAATGCGGCAGCCTGTTCCAAGTGTTCTAACCGAGCTACGGCTTTCAAGGCTGCTCCTTTTCGTAGGGCAGATTCCTGCTTTTGATGCAGCGACTACTGTTCAAGGGCTCGAACTAATGTTTTGCAAGTTCGACCTATATTTCAGCAGATAATAAACCCAACAGAGCTCTTTCTCCTTCTTCTTCTTCTTTTTTTTTTTTTTTTCGTGGTAGCTGCGTCTAGGGCACACAAATTTGGACATTGTCTTCCCCTTACGCTCTGAAACCATGTTAATTTCTGCTCATGTTCTATGCCATTTCAGATTAGGGCACAACACTGAAGAAGATAGAACATACTAATAGATCGATAGAAGACAAGCCTAGACAGAGATAAGAAATGGTGGCGTTACGACGATCAGCAGGATGCTTCTACCAGCAAAGTCTCCAATCGGTCATTCAGCCAAGTGTGTCACACATAACCCCAGAACAACCCAAACAAAGAATACGCAGCTCCAACGCCATCAAGAGAGAGAGAATTCCTCCACACCAATGTGTGTCAAATGAACTCCAAGTCTATCCAATATATAGGAATCTTTGGGGGTGTGTGACACGTCCTTTAAGACATTTAAGTCTATATTTTATTCCGAGCCGACCTAGCCACATAAGTGGAATAAATTCAAAGTACATGTTACGCTCATCCGATCGAGAGATCTTTAGATCAATCCTACACCTCTCGAAGAGGAATCCAATAAAAATATTGCGATCGTCATACGAGCGGCACAACTCGGAGTTTTGGACCTAGTTGTCCAATTTTAACAATTTCTCTAAGCATAGAACATACCATCATTAACTAAAATTAACAATTTCCCTAAAAATTAGGAGTGCATGAGGCCGTTAATTGATGTGCTGAAGTTGAAGGTCGAGTTTTGATCTTCTAGTGTGAATTAAATTGGGAACTGAAAGCTTAAGTGGAGTTAGCCTCCTAAATTTTAGGAGGATCCAGTTAACTAGTTTTGTTGACTTTTATTAATTAAAAATTCACTAATTTTAACCATTCGAAATGCCTTTAAAAGAAGGAACGAAGGCACAAGTTTAATCATTGTTTTGGTGAGACCAGGCAATAGAAAGCACAAGTTTGTGCGTGGAGCTTGTGAGAGGACGAGTGTGGAAGAGAAGCATGTGCACAAGTCGGTATAGGGCAGCAGAGATCAACAGTCTTGCAGGTGTTTCAAGCTTAGTTCTAGAAGAGAAATCAGATTGGTTTCTATTGAGACAGAGTTATTTTTTAAGAGATCTATTGGTCAGTTTTTCTATCAATAAAATTCTCAATAACAAGCAGAGGGTTTTCCTAGTTGGGTTCCGTAGACAATTATGTGTTGTTGAATTGTGTGACTGTGATTTTATTTATGTTCCTAATTCCGCTGCAGATTGACTAGAGAAATTTTGCGTTTGTAAGAAAGGAAAGTGTTTTTCAGATTGTTCTTATCAACAGATCATAATTTCATATCAATCACATACTTGTAATAGAGATGTTAGAGTTAAAGCGAACTTGTCTCTTTTGCATGTTCTTCATTGTACTTTGCTCTTTTGTCTTAGGAGCTATTATCCTTTGTTGATGCAAGGAAGGCTTTAGTGTTAGTCTCTGCCCTAAGAAGAGCAGGAAAACTAGGCTTTGGGAGAAACCGTAAAGGAGCAAAGGGAGCACTTATTCTTGTAGTTCATGTGACAGATAAAGATTAGTATTTTGTGGCATTTTGAAACCCTGCTACTACTTGGAGTGCTTGATGTGGGGAAGATAGAGGGAGACTATCTTCTTGTCTCTTCCACACTTGGGCGATGTAAGTGTCAGTGCTAAAGATAAGTTGCTTGTTTGTATATTTGCTTGTTGTGGATCTTTGGAGCGACTAGCTTTGGTTGGGAATGTTCCTAACTAGAAGAAGTTGGTGGCTAGGATTTTGTTAGATTTGGACTCTAGAGAGCATTGGAACAATCCTATCTTCTGATAAGCCTGAAAAACTTACTTGTACCATCTTTAGAAAAGTTGTTGTTATGTACTTGTAAGTTAAAACCCAATATCTGATTTGTAATTTTCTAAGTGTGCAACCAGAAATACAAACAACTGCTATTCTAGAAACTTAAATTACAAATACACTGAGTTTTCTAACTTAGCATCCACAGCAGAAATAAATAAATAAATCTGAAGGCAAACACATTCAACACATAGAACACAAGATATACCCAACAAACCCCAATTACTATCTGCGCCCTGTACAAACACGCAGCTCTCTCTCTCTGCGCACATGTGCAAGTTGAATGGCTGCTAAAGCTGATTGAGAAAGGGTAATTCGGCCCTCTCTTCCTCTCTCCTTCCTAGTTGCTGAAACTCTGCAATCTATTGAAACCCTTGTCTCTCCCTTCACTGATCTGACACATGCTCTTTGTGTTCTTTGGACTGGTCACCTCTTCGCTCTATCTCCTCTCATAATTTCGACCTTATCCCTAGCATCACTCTCAATGGCTAAGATTAAATCTTGATAAAGGGCCGAGTATAAATCATAATTTAACTTAAAATTTTAAATTTTTACCAAGTCTAACTTTCGGAAATAGTTAAATAAATTAATATTATGCTAAGTGATTGTCTTGTGGGTCCCTCTGCTAGCCTTGGCACTTAGGCATGCAAAACCATTACTTCTCTACTCCAATCAACATGCCCCCTCTAGAAGTAGTCCATCCATGCACCCTACTCACCCACTTGAGCTCTACAAGACTGATGCACCCTCATTAGACTCTCTCTGCTGCACCTTTCTCATAAACTGCAAAATTCTCTGTGTTGGGAAGTATGTCGTTTGCTATGAGCATGTTCCTTTAAAAACTGGAACTACAGACTTTTGAGTAATTTTGGATATCAAGGAATGATATATAAATATGTGAGCTTTAGAGTAGGTGCTTTGAATTGATGGTTGAATGTTGTTCTCACTCGATCCTTATATACTTGACAATGAAATGGAGAAATGGTAGATTTATAACTTGCTATCTTTCAGAAATTCATTTTACTTTGAAGATTCTGTACAAGGACAAATAAAAACCCATATTTTTCATAAATTCACAAACATAGATTTTTCAGAGATACACAAACTCACATTTTTCATGCCCATTTCGACCGCTGTGAGTACACGAAACTCATCCTTGGATAAATATCGCAACACATTGACATCGAGCTTCATGACTACAAAACCAGATTAATTCCACAACAGCTTAAAACCCTTATGAAAATAAACTCCAAGCAAGACTGTAAACAATCAAACAATCAAATATTCAACTGCTACTCTAGAATGACTTCGCTATGCCATAAAAATCCAGCGATTTATCTAATTCAAAATATTTGTTTCCCGGAAATACATGGTGCTCGGATAACATACCTGATGGCTAATTATTAATGAAGAATAATAGTTGCCCAAAGGTGCTTCTAATGGCTGAAGAATCTGAGCATTCCAGAGAAACCTAAGAAGGACCAAGTAAAATTAGCAGCAAAGCTGGCTTATATCTGCTTCTCTGAAATGTTTTAATGTAGTAGTTGTATATAATCCAACCAAAGCGCTTATGAAACACTAAAACTTGTAATGATGTATTACTTGTGCACAGCTTAAAAGCAAAAGAGAAGTGACAGTGGCTAAAAAACCTAAATTTATTTCAAGGTCCGATTTCCTGTCCTCCTCAACTGACACTCGGGTTCTGGCTGCGAAATGCTGCCCTGATCTTTCTATGTATCGAACCCCCTATAGTGATAGGAGAGTAAGGGGTAGCCCCAGAGATTCGGGTGTAGGTCAAGATACCCGGCTACTCGGCTTGGTTACTCAAGTGGACGCTTTGACCACGGGATGTGGTGCTTCGATTTAGAATTCAATGCTTGCTTCAGCAGTAGACCCAGCGGCAGAGACCTCACCCCCGTAGCTAGATTAGTAGTATATGTCCCCAACCTAAACTAATCTAGTTGGGTACCTGAAGTAAAATGAGTGTAATGCTTCTGCTGGATCGACTTCAATACGATATTATTCGTACAAGCATTCAACCTTCCGCCTTCATCACCAGCCATGCCAAGTCCAACAGAAGCCAGATGCCTTTCACCAAACCTCCGCTTCACTCCTTTTCCTTCGCTTAGTGGAAGGACCTCGTTTTAGCCCCGACTACTTCGGTAGAAGCAGCACCAATAACAGCAGCTTTTGAAGCGGAGATCGATGGATGTTTGCCACTTGGTTGGCTAGACCCCGACCGAGGGGCGGATACCTGTATCTTATAATAGTATTAATCAATGGGGTGGAGAGAAGAGGATCAGAGGCGAAAGCTGATGTTGAAAGCCCTGCCTTCGGATGCACGGATGCACAGAGTTAAGCTGTATTTTTCTTTCTTAAGAAGGTTATGATTCACTTTACCTAGTCGGGCGTGAATGTAATTATTTGAACAATGATATTTGAACAATGAACGGTTAAAAAAAATAAAAATCAAATAAGTTTTTTAGGGAACGATAAAAAGTAAAAAAGGGTTGAATGTAATAGCTAAATTAATAAAATATGTATTTTTTCAAATCTAAAACTAATTATTAAAAACATTATTTTGGAATAGGATGATTCGTTTCTAAAAATAAAATTTTAATATCGTTTCTTCACCACTTCATGATAATTAAGAAGAAGAAAAAAAATGAAAATTTTAATATTGTCTCTTCACCATTCCATGAAGAAGAAAAAAAAAAAATTAATAATAAATGAGTTACCAATTATGGAAAACTAATGAAGAAGAAAAAATTAATAATAAATGAGTTATCAATTATGGAAAACTATTATATTATTAAAATGTGGTTGATGTATCATAATATGGATTAATTTAATATTAATATTGATATTAATAAATATATAAATATAAGTGGTATAGTTAGTGTTTTTAGCTATTTGTAATAGTTAAATTATTAAATTTTGAAAAGTGTGAATTAGTTATTTATGATATATTTAGATGGTTATGTTTTACTTTAAATTATTTTAATATGTGAAGACTATATAGCTAAGGCAATTGTTTTTATTATTGAATTTTTAAATTAAAAATAAATAAATAAATAAAAATTGTGTTTGAATACTTATGGTTGTGTTTTTAATTGTCAACACTCACTTATTATAGCACACATTATTTTACCTATATAAATTAGATTATTAAATTGTTGAAAATATGTATAAATTAAATTATTAAATTGTTAAAAAATATTTATAAATTAATAACATTAATGTAAATTAAAATATATATAATTTAGTAATAAAGATGAAAAGAGTTCAAATGTAAAAATAAAAACAATTTAATTATATTTGCAACCCTATTTCCAATATAAATATAGCTATCAACATAAATTAAATAACGACACATTGAAAATTTGATCACATTTGACCACATTCTTTCCTTTGCATTGGCACACCTCTCAAGATGGTTTGGGGATAAAGTGGAATGGTTTTAATCACACTCCAAACCAAGCAAAAATAAATTTTATATGCATAATAATAAGTGTTATCATCTTTATGAAAAATAAATTTGATACTTATAATAAGTGTTATCATCTTTTTAAAAGCAAATGTGCAATTAAAAAATTGCACTCTAATGAATTGAAATTTATTATAGAGATTCATCGTGATCATGTTTATGTAGCTCTCTTATAACTTAAGATTATATTTATAATATCCAATTAGCCACTGCCACTATGTTATTTGTTGTGACATATATTTATAACTTTAATATATATATATATATATATATATATATATATATATCCATTGACGCCAACAAAGGAATTGAAATTTCACACGGAAATGGAAACACACACATTGGCTTGGAATTTCAAATTCGTGTCAACTGTCAATCAATTGAAAATTTGATGAAGGTTTTTGTTTTTCATAATTGTAATTTTATGTTCTATATAGATTATTTCTTGTGATTTTAAAGGTCAATTAGTTTAAGTTCAGTGAACAAACATTCAAAAGTCATACCATGCTCATGAACATGTAGTAATGTGTTTCAGATTATGACGTGGAATTTACCCTATTTTTTTTCCAATGCACAAAAACGGGTAGTAAACTAGAGAAATTATATTATTATGGATAAAACCTATATATATATATATATATATATGTAATTCCTTGACTAGAAAGCATATGTTGGGATTACCCAAGTTTAGATGCATATGTTGGGATTACTCAAGTTTGGATGTTCACATGATCCAAGGGATTCTTTTCCACCTCGAAGAGTGACTTTGTGGCAAATGAAGCAAAACCAAACGGTTTAAAAATACATAAAAATTTTAATTAAATAAATTATAAATGCTAGTTTTAAACTTTTCGGTTTGAACTTTGTCAATCGTAAGGTTAATAGAACAAGCTCTATTATAATTATAATGAATTGTTGATATGTATTCCCTAGAGTTTCAGTTAACAGCGAAATGTTGTAAAGTCCTCAATTAAAAATAATTTGAATAGTTCTGCAACGATTTATTTTGTGTTCTAAACACAATTTTGACAACATAATAAGCATATATTTCTAAACGCTTCTAAACGCTTTAACGAATTCAAATTTTGGACTAATGGGTCTAGCCATATTTTTCTAGATTTTATTTGCATGAGACTGATCCAAATGGAAAATGGCATCCAGCCATAGTATTCATCCACCCATGTTATCCATCCACCCATGGAATTTACCCATGGTATTGTAAATGACATCGACCCATGGTATTCATCCACCCATGGTATCCATCCACCCATGGTATTTATCCACCCATGATATTGTAAGTGGCATCCACCCATAGTATTCATTCAGCCATTGTATTTACCCATGGTATTGTAAGTGAGATCCACCCATGGTATTTACCCACCCATGGAATTTACCTATGGTATTGTAACAAAAAAAAACTATAAATAACAAGTCGCATTTTGTAAAAGGACAGATTGTCCACCACAATGTAGCTTCTATAGTTATTCTCTGTTTTAATAAAACAAGTTTCTTTGTGGTTTTATTTGTTGTGTATGTTCTCTCTCTTTTTTTGCATTCTAATTTTGTAGATCTTGTCAAATCCATTTCAATTTTTTAGATCTTAGGGACCTCCCCCCAATATCTGAATCAGAGACATATTTTCTTGTAAGAGCTAATGCAAAAAATTCACAACATATAAGTTCCTACAATGCAGGCGACAACCTGTATTTGTGTTAAAACTCATGTACTTTAAAGCATTTTTCAATGAAACTGGAGCTTTGAAGCCTTGCCAAGTCCCATGAAATGAACACCTAGTGAACCTTTGTATTTCCTGTATTTGTGTTAAAACTCATGTACTTTAAAGCATTTTTCAATGAAACTGGAGCTTTGAAGCCTTGCAAATCACAAAGCTAAAATTCATCTAGAAAAAGAGACATCGTCTCTCAAATTTGAAGAAACAATTTATAGCCAATGACAAACTATTCATGTTGAAGCCAAAGTAAATTTGATAAAAAAATTATAAGAAATCACCATCGAAGCTTTTAGTAAAAATAAATAATAAAATAGAATTATATAATTAAGAATGTTTTTCTTACAACATTGCATGTATAAACATAATACTTTCAATTAATTGTAAATTGATTCATCAACTAGCACATATCTTAACCAAACCATTTGAATTTCAAAAATAACACTTAAGCATTGTCACTACTAATAAATGTAAGAGTTAACATTGAGCATTAAGGCACACTATTGGTTTATTTGTTAATTATTAAAGTAGATTGATTTTAAATTTAATTTTACTAAAAATTAATATATCTATTTTTTTAAATATAAAATTTGTGAAAGTTGTATTTTAAAATTTGTTTTCGATACTTCATAGATTTAGATTTATGGAGGACCTTTGAATTATGATGAACCAAAAATAATTCGGGAAAAATATTAAGAAACGATAATAAATATAACCATAAGACCCAACTTTATTGATATACATATATTCATAAACACATAAAGAAAGAAAGAAAAAAACAAAACAAAACAAAATTGCAAAACATGCACGATAACCCCAGCCCTGGAAATTTTAGAGTCACTAATATATATAAGAGTACATAAAACTCGTATTCACATTCAGCTGGGACACATATTCATGTATGCTATAGAATGCATATAACATATACTCATGTACGCTAAAACAAATACAAAGAGTCCAAGAATTATTCTCAGTCGATGAATATACAACTGATAAGAAATATACATCAAAAATGAGACCACAATAGGCGGCACATCCAATATACCCAACACAGGGTTGCATCCGATATTAATAGCAATCTATAACCATAAAATGAGTTCTTAAATATACGCCCATAATGCTTAAAGAAACTACCGAGAGAACTGTAAATAAATTCCTGACATGGAACACACATATATAAAACGCATATCATAGTCTAATACAATGCCGAGAAGGAGTTTCTATTCAATCTTAAACTTATAAAGACCCTGGTCCAAGGGTCCGAACTAAGGTGAGACATTGAGAAACATATTCTTTAAAAAAGAGAAACACGTTGTCTAAAGTTGTCGGAAACCTAAGCAAACAATTTCATTTCTCATAATGGTATATCCCTGAAGGGATTAATCAGGCACCTGGAAGCAAAACGCTGAGGTAGCCGCCCAAACCCTGGCATCTGCATCCAAGTTAGTGGAGCTGGATTAACCCCATCACGGGCTTCAATTATAATGCAGTCAAGGTAAACCAGAGACCTTGGATTAAAAAAAATGTGTGAAAATAATAGTAGTAACTTCACGAAATCAGTAATAGAGGTAAACATATTTTACCCAGAGATGTTGGGCTTGTGCATCATAACTCCACATTGCTAGAATGTAATCTGAACCTAAGCTTGCAAAACCTGCAGAATATTAGTCACTATAATCGTAGAACTCTAGGATCAGCGGACAAGGAAAACCCTTGAATAAAGAATTCTCACCTTTGTCTCTAGAAAAATGTACATTTGGGAAAACAATGCTTAAAAGATGGATTTGGGGATCGTGTCGCGAACCTGTTCGAACCAGCAGAGGAAACCCTAGGGAGCTAGGGTTTGGCGCTAGCGGACTTCCGCTCCCTAGGCAAGGAACCTCAAATGAGCAGTGAAGAGTTCAACAAAAGTCGGTGGTTACCAAAAATATCAAGAATGCACAGAGTCGTCGGATTGGTAGACAAATGAATCAATGATGCTCAGATGCCCAGATGTAATACAACAGATTCTAGGAAGTGTGAAGTAGTTGGCAAGCATGAATGTCGATAGACCTTCACCCTCGTTAACATTAAAACCATAATCGATGTTTGTATACTTTAAGGGAAGGCTGAATAAATATTAAGTTGTACAACGTAATTACCCAAACTATATTTGAGAGCTTACAAATATATTCATAATATAAATGATCTTGCATTATATGTACAGGGTATAATCTCCAAACATCAAAGTAAAATGATTAAATGTTCCTGCAATATATGTACAGGGTATATTGTTCAATTTTCAATGTTTAATAATCCATCCATTGGATGACAACACAGATCCACATATCAAAATCATAAAATTTTACCTCTCATTGCACAATACACATTAAATTTCTTGAAAAAACAACCATTTACAAATGAGATATGCACCACGGGTAGCGTACGATGACGACACAAAGGAATGATGAAACAATAAGTCCCCCACCCCCTGCACCAAAAATAAAAAATTAAAAAAATTAAAAATTAAAAAATAAAAATAAACAAAAAAAATTGCTATGTGGCATGTCTACATTACAGATCTCCGAATTAATTTTTAATCAACCCAAAATCATTCAAAAGTCAATGCAAAATCGTATACGAGAAACCCTGTGGCAATAAATACTATTATATTATAAATATGATAATAATTCTAACCATTAAAATGGAAATTTATAAATTTATAATAGTTATTATTATATTATAATAATCTGATAATATTATTTACATTATTAATAATATAATAAATATTGATATTATTAATCCAAGGGATTTATATTAAACTTTGGGATTAATATTATAAACCCTATCAATAATATTGTATCCAAGGAATATAAACCCTTAGATTAATAAACCCAAGGGATTGATATTATAAACTCAAGACATTAATACTAAAAACCCAAGGGAATAATTATTATTATTGTTATTGTTATTTAATTTCAAGGTCACGACCAAACCAAACACCAAATTGGTGTATGAGACCCCCCTGTTTGTTGAACAAGGGACCCACCCCCACGCATCGATTTGACTGCCATGTCTACGAAGGCATGCATACTCTACCCTCCTCTTGTTTTGAACCTATGACCTCTTACGAGGAAACATGTGCTCTTAACCATTAGGCCCACTCAAATTGTATAAACCCAAGGGATTAACATCATAAACCCAAGGGATTAATGAACCCAACTAATTATTAGTACTATAAACTGAAGGGATTAATAAACCCAAGGGGAATAATTTTAAACCTAGGGGAATATTATAAACCTTAGGGATTGATAAACCCAAGGGACTAATATTAAAAACCCAAGGAATTGATAAACCGAAGGGATTAATACTGAACCTTAAGATAAATATTACAAGCCCTTTAACAATGGTTGATCATTGTTGACTATGGTTGATTTTCATATTGACACAATCCTTGTCACAATGCGACGTTGCACCATGGTTGACCATGATTAATTCCCATATTGAGACAATATTTGTCACAATACAACATTGTACCATGGTGACAATGGTTTATTTTCATATTGAGACAATCTTTGTCACAATGCAACATTAGACCATGGTTGACCATGGATGTCCATGGTTGTCATAATGTGATGTTGGACCAAGAAGCAATCATCATCATAATGTGACCATGGTTGACCATGGTTGAGCATGATTGATTTTCATATTTAGACAATCTTTGTTATAATGCGACATTGAACCATGGTTGACCATGATTGATTTTCATATTTAGAGAATCTTTGTCACAATGCGACGTTGGACCATGGTTGATTTCCATATTGACAATCTTTGGCACAATGCGACATTGGACCATGGTTGACCATTGATGTCAATTGTTGTCACAATGTGACATTGGATGATGAGACCATATTTGTTACAATGTGACCATGGTTATTAATGAACATTAATCATGATTGACCAAGGTTGACCATGATTTATTTTCATATTGAGATAATATTTGTCACAATGTGACGTTGAACCATGGTTGGCCATGATTGGCCATGGTTGTCAATGATTGACCATGGTTGTCGATGGTTGACCATGGTTGATTTCCATATTGACCATGATTGAAAATGGTTAACCATGATTGACCGATATTGATTAGGATTGACCATGATTGATTTACATGTTGAGAAATCTTTGTCACAATGCGACATTTGACCATGCTTGACTATGGTTTACCATGATTGAACATGGTTGACCATGCTTGACCATGGTTTACCATGATTAAACATGGTTGATTTTCATATTGAGACAATCTTTGTCACAATGTGACATTGGGCCATGGTTGACCATAAATGACCATGGTTGACAGTGGTTAACGATGGCTGACAATGGTTGAACATGGTTGATTTTCATATTGACAGAATCTTTGTCACAATGTGACGTTGGACCATGGCTAGCCATGGTTGACCATCAATAAAAACTCAAGGGATTTGTATTAAACCATTGGATTAATATTATAAACCCTATGAATAATATTGTACCATAGGAATATGAACCCTTAGATTAATAGACCCAAGGGATTCATATTGTAAACACAAAGGAGGAACAAACTCAAGTGATTAATACTAAAAACCCAAGGGATTATAAACCAATGGAATAATATTAAACCCCAAGGATTAAATATTATAAACCCAAGGTATATAAACCCTAAGAAAAATATTACAAAGCATAAAATAAACATGGTTGACTTTCTTTACTTTTTGTTTTTTTCTTTGTCCGTCTTTTTCTGAATATGCTTAATCTATTAGTATACAAAAAATACATTACATGGAGCCCAGGGCCTCAGAAGTTCTGGCCCGAGAGATGGGCATTCTAGTACATCCATGATGCTCTGACAAAATATCAACCCATAGTGCCAAAATACAGTTACAGCAATGAAGCACATACAGGCATCTTAGCAAAAAAATGTCGCCCTCATAGGGGAAACCGGCCGCAAAACTCCAACAGCTTATCAACCCACAGAGTCTAGAACCGGAAATATAAACATAATCGTTCTTATACAAAAAAATCTGTCGCCCACGAAGGGGAAACCGGCATTCAAACGAGCTGTAGAATTGATGAAAACTAAATTGAGACAGCGTGCAACAACCAGAGCTGAGCCTGGCTCAACGATCAACCAAAAACAAGCTAGTATGAAGATTGGCCTTTAGTTACCTTGAGAGGAGGGGGGAGACTCGACCACACGACAGGCGTAGGCGTAGGGATCTTCCTCTGTCTGCAAATCAACTTTAGCACTTGACACGTCATGTTTGGTATCTTTCGCACCCGCCTTGTCAACAAGAGCAACAAAACAACCTCGCTTGATGTCGCCCGCACCTGAAGCAATGTTGAGGTCCAGCGATGAGCTACCCTCAACCTCTTTCCGTTTCTGACCTCCTCTGGAGGGAGAACAAGGCCTGTCAGGCGTCAATTGCGACAGTTGAGAGCTCGTGATCTCGGCAGCCAATTCAGGTGGCTCTTCTTTGAAATCGATAGTTATGGTGGCTGTAACAGTAGGCATATTAAGCAAACAGGGGAAACGGAACTGAGCCCTATGTTGCTGACCCGGTAGGAGACTGGAGATGCCTCTTGCAGGCTGAGAAATCCCACGCCCCGCAAGAGAGCCTTGTCCACTTCGAGTTTCAGGGTAACGACCCCGCGGAGAGTTAGAAGGAGGAGAAGAGGAGCTCGGAGGGGTGGAAGGTGGGTGTCGGGGAGGACCTCCACGGCTCGAGCCGCGTCTGCACCTCATCCTATGGCGTAACCGAGGCATGGGATTCAGGCGAGAAAGACTGAGCTTGATAGAGAAGGAAGCAGAGGGCTGGGTCTGGACAGGCAGACCACAACTGAGGACAAAGGGCTGAGAAGAACCGAACGTCACTGGGAGAGAAACAGAGTGAAGTCCGAGACGCTGAGAGCAATGGGAGCTCTGTGAGACGTGCAGACCCGGAGTAAGGTTTAAACAACAAGAAAGCAAGCATCTGCGTCCAGTAGTGGTCCTGGAGCTGGGCTCAGAGACCGCCGAGGAGCAGCAAGAGCGAAGAGGCAACAATGTCGGCCTGTAACTTCCAGATGAAGCCATATCCCTGTGGAGCGAACGCAAACCTGGGCAAATGTGCAGCGTTAATGCCTTGGGCAGCTCAGTGTAAATGCTATTAATGGTCTGGAGGACGAGGGGTAGGGTGGCAGTGGTAGAATCCCACGCGCCAACCCAAAGCCTCTGCCACCTTTCAAACATGCTGGCCACCCGCATCCGGGGAACATGGTTGACTATTGTTGACCATGGTTGATTTTCATATTGGAACAAACTTTGTTATAATGTGACATTGGACCATGGTTAACCATGATTCATTTTCATATTGAGACAATCTTTGCCACAATGCAACATTGGACCATGGTGAACCATGGTTGACCATGGTTTATTTTCATATTAAGACAATCTTTGTCACAACGAGATGTTGGACCATGGTTGACCATGGATGGGAATGCTTATCATAATGTGATGTTGGACCAAGATACAATCATCGTCACAACGTGACCATGATTATTAACCATGGTTGACCATTATTGATCATGGTTTATTTTCATATTAAGACAATCTTTGTCATAATGCGACTTTAGACCATGGTTAACCATGATTGATTTTCATATTGAGAAAATATTTGTCATAATGCGACATTGGACCATGGTTGACTACATTTTATTTCCATATTGACAATCTTTGTCACAATGTGACGTTCGACCATGGTTGACTATGGATGACCTTGATTGGTAGAACGTGATGTTTGTTGATTTCTGGTAGCATCGAATGTGGTCTAACTCTCAAATTTGGCAGCGAGTCTTAGACACGTGTATTCCAAAATACCCAAAAAGCGTTTTGGGAAATTCCACCCTGTGTGGGGTTTTATTAAAATAATTAATTATTTTTATTGAGAGCCTAAGTCTAAACTTAGGGAATTGAAATAATTAAAGTATATTAATAGAACTGAGTGTGAATCTTCTGGAAAAAGACGAAGATTGAGTTAAGTTAATCTTAGCCCTTCATTATGTTTTAATTTGAGACGTTGATTTCTCAACAAGAAGATTATAAGAGAAGGCTTGATGGGCATTTGGAAAATACATTGGACAATGTCTAGAGATCGATTTCTCAAGTGAGCAGCGCAGAGCAGCCAAAGAGATCATCGAGTTGATTCTATGCAGCGAGGGGCAAAGATAGTTCTGGTTGGATATTTTTCCTGACCCGGGAATACACCGCAGAGAAGGCAGAGAAGAGGACACATAAGAGGCAGCGTAGGGGCTATGTTGGGTAGCACAAATCCACGCACAGGCACCGATGAGCCTCTTAATAGATCCGCTATTTTGCGAGGATCAGTCAGATCGAGTGCTAGAG
This sequence comes from Pinus albicaulis, assembly GCA_034641835.2. NCBI lineage: Eukaryota > Viridiplantae > Streptophyta > Pinopsida > Pinales > Pinaceae > Pinus > Pinus albicaulis. Next base: position 1,433,764,201 of record CM076578.1, on the reverse strand, counting down.
AACTGAGGTGTAAGACCGGAGTGGCGAAAGATCAACATCCAGTCACCAGAAATACCAACTGAAGGGAGTGACACAATCCCGAGCCAGAGTGACGTAGATCTGCGCAGAGGCATCGTGGGGCTCATCAGTTCGGGGTTTGGTTAGTGTTGGATAACCAGTGTTACTGTGAGGTAATCCTCACTGGTTCTCTATGAGTCAGATTCTTTGTGGATAGCCATATTTGGGCATTCGGTTGTATTCAAATAAACTATTGCTTAATAATAAAAACCCTCATCTACTGCACCAGTTTTCCCGCATTAGGTTTTTTTCTGAGGATTTCGTCCAAAAATAATGGTGTCACGTGTGTTTTATTTTCCTGCTCAGATCTTGTTTCTGCATTTATTTTCTGCAGTTTATTTAGTGAAGGTTTAAAACACACACACACACACACACACACACATATATATAAGACAATCTTTGTCATACACATTAGGACAGTTATTGGTATCCCTTTGTATTTAAATTGGGACACTATTTCCATTACATTAAACAAAATGTCTAATTTTACAGACAAATATTTCAAAAAATACAACGCTTTGCTTTGATATCCAAACATAGTGATCATCATTATTCGTTTGAACTGGTGTCACTGCTAGAGCTACTTCCATGACTTGGATTATTTTCAGGAATGTTTTGCTCACGGTGTTGATTGTTTTCTTCTTCTTCACCTTCCATCTACAAACATAAAAATAATCTGAAATGAGTGTATATACATTGGTGAGAATAATGAAAATTGCAATATTAAATAATATACATCAATGTAAATCGAAAATAAAAATGATGTACCATAGCAACAATTGACTCATAAACTATACACATTCTTTCAAACCCATGTACCATGCTATCTTTCAAAATTTCATCTGTTGGCGCAGTTCCATACTTTGTTTCTTGTAAGTTTTATACGCCATAACAAATCATATATTTAATATAAAAGATTTTCTTGTTCTATTAATTATAGACGGAGCTAAGTAAAACAAGATTGATAGATGCTTACAAATTCCACAATTAATTTCTGATATACCAACATATACTCACAACCCATATTTAACTCAATTTCAATCAATTCGTCTGATGGTTCTTCTTTGTATGTTAGCACCTGTTTGAAGACATTCAATGATGATTTTTGTAAAACAACTTAAAAAATACAAAAATGAAATCTAGTTAAGTTGTTAGAAGGAAGTAGCAATTACTTCCAAACTTGGATATCAACTCTTTTCTTCCTTGTCGTCCTATTTTATGTGCTAAATGGGTTCCATTTTCTTTTCTTTTCTGTAAGAAAATACTTAAAAATTAATATTTAATGCTAAATTGTTTATTTATTGTACCTAATGATCGAAAAATTTAATGATTACATATTACATTTGAAGCACGTCGTTGTTCAGATGGCTCCTCCTGTGATGCAATTTTGTCTATTTCTTTAACCATCTCCTTGTACACATTTTTGGACATTTCTACTGGCATATTTATGATATCAGCTTGTTCATCTTTTGAGATTTTCATAATCTTCCTGAAACTGTAACATGACAATAAACTATTTAATTTTTATATTTATATATGAAAAGTAAATATAAAAAAAGTGATATTTATAAATAATTATAGACAAACATTTAAAAGAATATTAGTTTTTCATTCATTTTTTTGTTGTTGTACGTTTTTGCTATTAAAAGTCTGACATGTCTCATTGACCAATTCTCTGGAAACTCTTCCTGTAGTTTAGATAAAAATTGGTTCTTGGAATCATTGGATTGGTTTTTGTATTGTAAGTGGAAAGAACGTCTATACATTCGTTCCACTAGATCCCTCAAACTTTTGTAAAAGTTTTTCCCCCTTTCGTTAACCTCCAGCACCACTCCAGATGAACCAAGGAGCAATTCATTTTCATTTGCATGTTCTATATTTTTTATTTTCTTAGAACAACATTCATTTTTTGAGTTGTTGGTCCCTGTAGAACATTAAACAGATGTGAATTAATACACTATTTGACACATCATGTTATCTGAAGAAAAAAAAAAAAAAAAAAAAAGAAAAAAAAAAAAACAAAAAAAAAAAAGAAAAAAAAAAAAAAAAAAAACTCATATTGGATTGATAGTATCTTTTCATTTACCCGATTCATCCTTTTGCAATTTTTCCATCAAGCTTTTACGCTCTTCTGGTCCTAGATCAGAAATAATCTTATAGAGCTTCGTCATTTTGTGGCTTTGCATGATACACAACAAACAATACATATTAGTTAAACTTACATATAGTTAAAAAATATTATTTTTTGTAAAGAATTTACAAAGAACTTGTCTTTTTTGTTTTTTCTTGATGTGTTATCAGTATCTTTGTTATTTGATCTCTTGTGAGTCATTTCTTTATCAATCTGAAACATGTACCATATCATTCATTAATATATTTATAAATAAATTGTCAACCTTTCAAGTAAAAAACAAATCTCAGGAAACCGGTACGTCTTTCATCATGTATGCACGCACCGCAAAAACAATATAATAAACCATACGGTGCTATCCTCATAAAATAGCGCACCGGTGCCCTATTTTAGATATGTCGCACTGATTTAAAAATAAATAAATAAATAATAATAATAATAATAATAATAAAATAATAAATAATAAATAAAAATTGTTTTTAACTATCATATTACACAGTACTTGCGCGGTGCGCTATGTTACACAGGGCACACCGATTAAAAAAAAATAAAATCCATTTTTTTCAAAAATTCACGCAAGGATGACATGGATTGGGATCCGACTGTGCAAGTCGTCCCATGAGTTGGATGTCAACCTAAAATGAAAGCCATAATTCTGAAATTAGGGCTTTCATTTGAGGTTGACATCCAACTCATGGGACGACTTGCATAGTCGGATCCCAATCCATGTGTGTGTATATATATATATATAACTGCAGAACGAGATCGTTTGAAATTCTATGCTACATGGTTTGAATCACCAGAGGTTTGGATTCTGATTGTCTAAATACTTATGTTCGAACGTATTTTGCTGCTCCACAGTGCTCTCCTACTCTCCTGCAAATCTCTGGCTGAAAATTTTAGCAAAAATAGTGAAATAATGAAAAGTGTTTAGTATTTAAATAATTGTTTTACAAAATTATATTTTCGAAAATATTTTGCCGCCCAATTTTCAATTTGCGGAATTTTTATTTATTTATTTATTATTTATTATTTTATTTTTTTCATTTAAAGAAAATAGAGTTGCACTTTTTTATTTGCAGTTATTCGTCACTGGTGCGTCACTTAATAGCACTGCACCGGTGTGTCCATTGGTAACACGACACCAGTGCGTAGTAACTAGAACACATTAGTGCAGAGTAACTAGAAAGCACCAGTGCGGTTATCTGTACATTAGCACCGATTTGTGGTTGAGGCACTGAAATTACTTTTACGTGTGTACACCAAAATTATACATGTTGGAAATATACATTTTGCTGTGAAAATCTTTAGGCCATTTCTTTTTTAAACTACACCTCTTCTTCTTTTAGAAAAAAATAAACTTGAACCTTTCCATAACCTGCAACAAGAAAAGGTGCCCCATGATCTGCTTGCTCATTTGTAAGTTCCTCCTCCATATTGGCATCTAATTTCCTCTGTTCTCCTTTGTTCTTTCTATCTTGATCTTAACAAAATTTATACAATCTTTGTTTTACGAGAAACTGACCTTGAACGATTTGGGAGCAATGACAACGAGTCCTTCATTCTGCATTTGTTAGTAGAAGAAAACCGATTTTCGACTAGACAATGCAGTTAGTACATGTGGAGGCAATGGTTTCCCGTAGAAAATGAATATAGGGTTGAACATTGCAAAATGGGCTATTACATTAGCTTTTATAATGGGAAATCGATTTGCAGGTGGAAATATGGTAGCTACAGGTATCTATGCTTTTCTTCCCAAATAAATGGTCACTGGATTTCCATTTATAATACAAGCAGACTTTTTACTGGTTTCATCCAGAGAGAGCATCATTTTCAATAATAAATGGAACCAGGGAATCCTTAAGTGTACCTCGTTCGCATTTTTTTCAGCATTTCGTTCTTTGATAAGTGTTAATCCACCTATACTTTCAAAATTTTGGATTTTTGGGTACCTTCCATGTGATATTCCTCGTTAATCCATAGGACCACAACTCATACAAGTTAGAGATGCCATTCAGGTTCAATTAAAAACCGAAGATGTGATTTTATGTGACGTCAGCTTTACTGGTAAAAGTTTATGTAAGCCAACCAAAGCTCAGACAATACTCCCAGCTGCTTTTAAACGCATTTTGGAGAATCTTTCCCTTCATGGGATCTACCAGCCCGATCAACAATGTCAATTGATCTTTCTCTGCTATCCTTAAGGGAATGAGAATCCTTCCCTTCATGGTGCCTCTTGGCTTTATCGACTGCCTCGATTGATCTTTCTCTATTGTCTAATCTTTCCCTGCCATCCTTGTAAGAATGAGAATTGTTACCTTCATGTGATCTCTTAGCCCGTTAAAGAGACTCAATTGATCTCTCTCTGACATCCCTTAGTAAATAGGACTCCTTGCTTTCGAAGGATTGTTTCACCTTGCTAGTCGCCAGAGCGTCGACAGGTATTTCTTTGCCATCAACTCTGTTCTCCCTTTCTCCATCATGGGACCTCTTAACCCTATCGTTGGCCTCAACCAAATGATCTATGCCATGATCAAGAAAATACTTACCCTCGTGACTAGTCCTCTTAACCCTATCACTGGGCTCAACAGAGCTTTCTCAACTGCCCTTCTTAGATTTTTCATAAATCTTTTCTCCTTTTGTACTTTGTCGAGCTCTGTATCCGTCTACATCCCTGTAAGCATTTTTGTCTGTCTTTATGTTTGAATCACTCATTTTCTCTGCAATAAACTTTTCAGCCGAAATTCGAACTCTCGTCTTTTCAAGCCCTCATCTCCTTAGAAAAATTCTTGCCCGCGATTCGAACCCTCCGCTGCTCCAATACTGCACTTTACAGAATAAATTTTCCTTCTTAGAAAAGATATTTCAATGACATACCTAGTTCATGCGAGGTTTTATTTAACCTTGTTTCGGTGCGCAAGGTTTTATAGGCTTACCGGTGCAGTTTCGTAAGATTGCGGTTTATGTTTTGGCACAGTGTTTTATGAAGCACCGATGCGGAAGAGTTGTGAAGCACCGGTGCGCTTCAGTAATAAGACGCACTGGTGCGGGTTATGATAATAAGCGCACCGGACGAAAAACCAGGAACCTTCACTAGAAATGGTGTACTGTATAAAGTTTTTTTTTGTATATAAGATCATAATAAAATAATGATAATTCTAAAGTACATGAATTTATTTGCATTATTTTCTAAACTTTATTATGTTACAAAAATTCATATCATTCTAGATTTATTATTTTACAACTATTTACAAATTTACAAATTTAAAATTTTTAATAAAATCATTTCACAATAATACAATTAAAATTTTCACATTAATACAATTAAAATTTTACAAATATTTTATATACAATTACTATTAAAATTACAATTACAATTTTACAATTTCACATACAATTACGATTATAATTACAATTACAATTACAATTTTAGAATTTTACATACAATTAAAATTTTACAATCATAATTACTTCAATTAAAATTTTACAAATATTTTACATACAATAATTAAAATTACAATTACAATTACAATTTTACAAATATTTTACATACAATAATTAAAATTACAATTACAATTACAATTTTACAAATATTTTACATACAATTAGAATTACAATTTTATAATTTTACATACAATTAGAATTACAATTACAATTTTACAATTTGTCATATATACAATTACAATTACAATCAATTTGTCATATATACAATTACAATTAAAATTACAATTACAATCATTTCACAATAAATTAAATATTACAACTACAATTAAAATTTTACAAATATTTTACATACAATTGCAGTTAAAATTACAATTACAAATACAAATATAATTTTGCAATTTTACAATTTCACATACAATTAAAATTACAATCATGACATAATATTTAATAAATATCATGGTCATTTAATATTAAATTAATTAATAAACATCACGATCATGATAACCATCGTACAAACATCATATTCGATTAAAAAACACTTTCAAATTAATTCGCTAACATCATCGTGATCATGATCATCTAACAAAACACAATTAGCATTGTATAACATCATCACAACACAAACATCAAATAATATCTCATGTCAAATAACTCATGCTATCACATACACATCTATCTGCAAGCTGCACATTAAATGAACATATCTAACATGACCTAACAATATACACATCATGATGATCACCAACATGTAAATTAAGTACAACTGCAACATGAACATAAAATACATGGACCATCTATATATATATATATATATATATATATATATATATACAACTGTAATATAAATGTCATGGATCAGCTGGTGGTACAACATCAATAGCAGTACTAGTCGAGGCCTACTCAGTGAATGGTGTAGCCTCGAAGGTCGATGGTCCAGCCTCATCTCCATGATGACTGCTCTTAGATGCTAGTGGAGGCTGCTCATCTGGCGCGGTGCGAGGTGAACGATCATGAGATGATGAGTCGCTGCTCGTGGACTGTCGATCACGTGCTGTGTCTCGACCACGCCTATAACGTGCAACAGTCCTCCTCAACTACGTAACTAAGGTTGTAGCTCCTATGACATGCCACATCATGTTGTACATATCACACATAATGCCTCTCCACATCTGTAACAACCTACCATCGGCATGTATGTCTCTCATACGAGTGGGAATGATGCTCGCCTCAACAATCAATGCAGTGAGTTGGTCACCCAATTCCATCCTGTATCTAGTATCAAGCTGATTGCACCTAGCAAAAGGCAGTACTGGCGCACCAGCATGAGCAAGTCTCTCTGCACCAACCTCCTGATGATCCTTGGCATCTGGCATGCCCTGATCATCATCAGGATCCACACCTGGATCATGTGGTGGTGCCAGCATGTCCTCGCCATCAAAATACCCAATGTCTGCAAAATATATACAAGTACACAACAATAATTAGACAATTTCATTACACAATTTAACAAAAACAAGTTAAAGAACATGCTAGAATAAATTTAAATAAAACAGTAATGTTACCTCCATCATTTGGCGACTCATCATCTGTGAAGAGGATGTTGGCACACCCTCGCCAATCCAATCTAGCATAAGGACAGGGGACCATAATGAAGGGCTGCAACTCATCAACACTGGCTAGAAACTCCAGTGCATCATGTGATATCCTCGTTGGAAACACAGTCTCGCCCCTCTTAGGCATCATCTGCCCCCACATGTGCATCCATGCCTCAAACATCGGCCTACGAGGCTGTCGAACAAAAGTAGGCCTCATCTTGGGAAACCTCTTAAAAAATAAAGAAAAAATCTCTAAAGCAAAAGGGAAGTTGACCCTCCCTTGTGCATGAGCACGACATCTATCTAAGGCTGTACAGAATTGCCGCAAAAAAATGACAGACCACCTAACAAGTCGTGGCTTAAGTACTAAAGAATCAACATAATATAGAAGTGAGCAACTAACGCATTTCCCGTCACTGGTGTTGTGTGAAATGGTCGAAATCATAAGTGAGAGGCACCTCACCTCCTTACTACCAAATGCACCAATACGTAGTTGACCTCCGGCGACCTGAAAATCTGAAGGAGACAGTACATCTGCTCCAATGTATCTCTGGGAGTACACTAACTGACTCCCTGCTACATAGCCAGCTGGAACCTTTGGGAACGAGGGAAAATCCACCCCTCCTCGATAGCCCTGTAATGAAATATATGTCCTCCTCAGTGGGCGTGTACCACTGGTTAGGACCAACCTGGAAAGCATGTCGCTGGGCATTCCACCTACGGATAAGATGTCTCAAAAAAACACCATGGCCCTTTAGGGAAGTAGCCTCCTCATAGAACTTGAGGAGGCCTACCTGCCTTAGGAGCCCCTGGGTAGCTGCTATAATAGGGCGAGGGTATGCATCTCTCTCCCTCTCTTGTGCTTCCCATAAACGAACCATGTGATAATGCTCCGCCTGTTGTTGTTGTTGTTCCCCCTCTTCTCTCTGAATGAATGACATATTAAATAATTTTTTATTTTTTTTAATTAAATGAGACATGTATTTAGGAATATACATATATAATATTTTTTGGAAGAAAAAAAACAAAACAGTCGGTGTGCCACAAGAAACAGTCATGCACTGGTACCGGTGCTTTTTTTTTTTTTTTGGTCGCGCACTGGTGGCGGTGCCCTAGATGACATTAAATGCACCATAGGCGAAGCACCTGAAAATTTTTAGAGCACCGTTGACTATGTATGGTGTCAGGAGTGCGATGCGCTGACTAAAATCTACACCCCAATGCGTATAGTTGGGTATGCGCACCGACCTCCTGACTTCATTACATAGTCAACGATATGATTTTTTACCAGGTCGCACCGTTGACCCTATTGAAATGTCGAATGCAGTGCGCTGATAAACATACCCGCCCCAGGGTAGATATTTTTGTCAACGCACCGTGTTGCCGCTATTCCACATGGTCAATGGTGCGGCCGACTAAATGACCGCACCTTCTTCTTCTTCTTCTTCTTCGTTATTATTATTATTATTATTATTTTTTACACGATGCGCCCTTCAGTACTGCCCTGGACACGGTGCAGATACCGTTAGCACCGGTTGCGGTATGGCCTGTAAATTTTACAAGCAGTGCCGCTCACCGGTGCAACACCGCTTATCGGTGCAAGCCGAACGGCTCAAGCGCATCGCGCGACCCAAAAAAAAAAAAAAAAATTCATCAGAAGTCAACCTTTTTAAATGGTTAATTTTAAGGTTATTTGAAATTATAATCCACTAAAAATATTAATTATGGAAAAACAAGAAAAATATATGTACACTTGGCAGTCGAAGAGGCATATTAGCTGTAGAATTTGCAAAAGAAAATTTGCCCACCGTTTTGCAAAATACAAGCTGGAGATTGGTGGGCAATGCACAACGGCAGTGCATGCAATGGGTGCAATGGGAGCACCGATGTTAGGGCGGCTCAGACAAGGATTAATTGCATCGGTGCTTGAGAGCTCTGGAGCACTGAGAAAAGTGAAAAATGCGGGTTTTTAGCCATTATTATTATTATTATTCTTTTTCTTTTTTCTTTTTCTTATTCTTATTCTTTCTTTTTTTATTTTTCTTATTCTTATTCTTTCTTTTTTTCTTTTTTGAACCATGTTTCGGTGTGCGAGGTTTTATAGGCGCACCGGTGCGGTTTCTTAATACTGCACTGGGCGGTTTCTGTTTTGGCACAATTTTTTATGACGTACCAATCCATAAGAGCTATAAAGCACCGGTGCTTTACAATAATACGATGCACTGGGCGGGTGTGTACGGAGCGCACGGTGTCCGGTGTGCCAATGTTTTGTGCACACCGGTGCTTTCTATTGTTGAGCGCACCGATGCGGTTTTGGATGATAAGCACATCGAACGAAAAACATTCGCAAAAACCTTCGCCCGCCAACCTCATATAGTAACCTCCGCTATAAACAGATCACTGGGGTATTTTTATAAGGGGTTCCTCAAAAACATCCGCTAGAGGTTCTTTTCCTTGTAGTGCCCAAATGAATCCCTCTAGGATAATACAATATGCTCTTATAAAACTAGTGGGTTTGGAGAGCAACCCCTCATACACTGCATCTAGTAGTTTCTCCTTGAGATTAGAGGCTCTATTCAAGAAGATCCTACTCTGAAAATAAGTGACCCCATCTCTTACTGCATATCTCTCATCTGATAACTGGTCATCAAGCACTCTGCATGAAAAGAGATCCTTGGAGTATTCCACTAACAGTTGGGATCTCCAATATGGGTCAGTACTCAATAATGACAGTGCTGTTGATCTATCATATGAAGCACCTGTCATGTTGATGCTTTCTTCTTTGACATCTCCCATGCCAAAGTCATACACTGGGATGCTGCAATCTTGCCTCTGCTGCTCATGCTCTAGTGAAGGTGGAAGTTTTTGGAGGCTAGCCTTCCATGAGAAGTTATCACCCATCAAAAAATTCTTGAGTTTGGCCAATGTGAGCATGAGTGGCCACCAACCTCTGCCAAATATGGAAGAGTGCTTCCAATGTGGAAGTATCTTCTGCTTCTCCAAAGCCATAAAGTGGTCTCCTTGCACCATGATGGTGCCATCCATCCCTGAAACCTCTTCTCTCAGCGCAAGATGTTTGGTGAGAGTGGGTAATACTGATATCGGGAGATTGTCTCCCTCCTCCTTGAGCCTATCCCCGACTCTCTGTGTTGTGTCAAGTCCTCCCAAGGTTTTCTCCCCTCCGGAATCTGTGAGTGGTGCAACCAGATGTGAAGCATCTCTCATCATCTCCTGATATGGTGGTCTCCCAGGTGGAATGCCTCCATGCAATGAGACATCAATATCAAGAGTAGACTGCATATATGAGTGGACTTCTTTGTCCTTGCTCTCACTGTGCAAAACAGTCTGCCTCTTTTGTGAATCAACCTTCTGAAATATATAGGGGTGTGTGCTCCTAGTCATATGATGCTAACCATCCTCCCTATATTCTCCTTTTATTTTCAAGATATCAAAATCTATCAATGATGGCACATACTGCTCATGGATTGTGCCTTGATCTCCACATGTGAGATTCTTTGGAACTTCTTGCAAAGGTACAAGAATTCCTCTCATTAGAGAAATTGCTCCATCTCCCTCTCCATGAGGTACTAGATCTTCTCCTTATGTGACAACGCTGCTACCTCTTACCTTCTCTTCATCTTTATAATGAATGGAGGTTGCCTCATCATCATTAAGAGGCTCTTTGTTTAGATTCTCTTTTGAAAAAGAGATCTCCATGTCTTCCTTTTGAGAAGAGAGCTATTTCTGAAGTGGAGATCTTGCCTCTAGCAAGGTATTCTGCAAGTTTTTAACCCCCTCAATATCATTCTAGAATGGATTTGGGTTTATAGATCCTTCCAAATCATGCAAAGGTTTTGTTTTTTAGGCTTGGCTAGCTCAACCAAGGAAGTTTCAGAAATTTTTGCATCAAATATTTTCACTAACCTCCTAGTGAACTTTGCATAGGTAGATACATTTACATGATTCAAGGAAGAAGTTTCATAAAACCACCAGGCATAAGCCTTACTTTCAAGATGTAGCGCTGCTACTCTAATGGCTTCATCTTCTGAAACTTGGTGGTGTTGCAAATAGGTGTCTAGCTCCTTCACCCAAGCCCTAGCTGTGCATCTAGGTGACCCATCAAAAGTAGATAGAAAGAATCTACCCAAATCATGTTGATTTCGCCTCTTGCTTCTATTATGATTGCTAGGTCTTCTATTCTCCTTGATTTTGCAAAACCCTTGGAAGTTTAGATGATCTCTGAACCTCTGTGATTGAGATTCATACTCTTTAAGATAGTCACCAAGAGTGTCCTCCTTTGCTACATCTCCTTCCTCCATCTCTCTTGCTATGAACATAGGCATGGTAGAGTGTTGTAGATCTAGTCGTGTGGCTGAATTCTCACACCCATAATACGAAGAACTGGAGCTTTCTTCATGTGCAAATATTCTTGAGGTATCTTCATGTCTTTCCCTCCTCATTCCCTTGATTTCTCTATTAAGCTCATGCATAGTTTGGAGAAGAAGTTCTGAAAAATTCTTTCCCTCCATTTATCCAAATAATGGAGACTTGACTTTGTCTCTTCTGTGAGTCTTCTCTTTTCTACGAGAAGCTTCTTCTTCTTCTGATAACATAGATGCAATGTCTTCACAGGCTGAGCCACGATTATGCTCTGATACCACTGTAATATTCCCAAATGGGAAAATCAGAAATATAGCTCGCAATAATGGAAATAGCAGCAAGTATTAACACATTACATATGAGCTAAATGATAGATCCATGTTATTAATTATAAAAACAACAAATGTATACAATATATTTGAGAACAAACCCCTCAAGCTAGGCAAGAGAAGCCTCCATCAACCAAAAGCACCAATACATGAGATGCAACTGCTACACAAAATGTCTAAAGCAAGTACAATGTAGTTTTAATGGCTAATATTGCAGCTAGAAAATGTAAATGAATGGATCTGACAATACAATGCTCATACAAGGCCAAAAATGGAGATCTGTGCTCCCATACACATTTCCTAGATAACCTAGGAAGGGTTTCTGGAAATGCACCAAATACAAATGGTGAATCTAAAGCCCTGGGGATGAAGAATCACTACAACTGAAGCACAAAGAGGAGGTGGCTGAAATTATGTAGATCTGAATGGCACTCCTGCAATTGTCTCTCTCAATGAAGGGATGATCCCTTCAATGAAGATCGAACATCCCAAATATGGCACTGAACACTCGTTTGGATCTGCTCACTGAAATAACGCAGTTAGGGAGTAATATTGCGTTGTAGGAGATGATGTTGCCTTGGCCTGATGCCAAAATATGAAATGAAGCAAATGCACCTTCTTTACTGATCTCCCAATGGAAAGAAAGCTTCATCCACTGAAGACAAGTTCAGAAATGGCCCAAAGAAATCCTCCACTACTGCACCTTGCAACTCAACACATATCTAAATAGAATCTGTGCTGTAGAAGAAAACTGAAGCTTGTCCAAATGCCAAAATGTGGAAATAATGCTCAAAAACTCCTCCTGAGTAGGCACTCTAAGTCCCCCAAGGATAATGACAATGTTCAATGGTGGACCAAATATGTATCTTGGTTGGCTTTGACATTATTTGATGGGCATCACTTTTCTGTAGGACGCTCACATGACTCAATAGACTTTAATCCTTGATATTTCTCTTTTTTTACAAGTCTCTTTAATCCTCAATTTTTCTCTTTTTTACAAGTCTCTTTTCTATAGGTCTTTGCAACTACAACCACATTTCCCCATAACAAAGATTATAACATGAACTCTCCATTGTTTATTTCACAATCGAGGGGATGTATTGAATGTTGAAGTTGTATTATCTTACCACTCCACTGTATTCTAGGTCTAAAATTCCCCTATCTATACGTCGATTGTTTACTTCCACCATTTTCTAACAATGCAACAAATTTACTCGTCGATGTTATAAAATGGTGCCTCTATTGTATTTTTACAACATGCCCCAACATGGAGGTTTTTGTAATGGTTGTTGGGTAGTGACAACACAATGTCTTTGGTAATGGTTATGAAGTGGTGCTTTATGGTAGAAGACACTTGACAATAAGAAATTAATGTTGGAGGGTGATGGTGAGTTTACCCGCCAAACCCACATTCCCAGTACTTTCCAAAATTTCACCTAAACTGTGTGTAAAGTGCATCCAAAGTTTCATGCCTAATCTTGTTCCAATCTGGGCAATCTTGCAACCTCCTTTTTTCCTATGTTGGCAATTCAACACTCAAGTCTGAGAGTGTTAATATCTCAAATCTTCGAGATTTGAGATATTAATTCCAGCCCTCATGTCATGCTCTCAATATCAATACATATATCTACCCTTGGTATTTTCATCTTATTTTAATGACCCATAAAACCTTAAATAAACATCCTTAATGTATTATGGACTATGTTAATATCTCACTTCAGGGTATTGAGACATTAATTCTACAATCCAATTGTATATACATATGCGCCTCCATATATATATATATATCAAGATTTAAATAGACAATCGATCGCCGCATAAATCACAACTTCACCTTTAAACTAAAGAACAACTCGCTGACCATTCATAGGTGAAAAAACTCGGGCCCACTCATTTATTCATTAAAACAACACAACATACCTTTTATTAAACTTTCAAAACTTTGTATTAATACTCCACGCTTTTTAAACAAATGGCTTATAATAACCCTTTGGCTCTGGACCCCACCTCTACGGTCAATAGTCCCATGACGTCATTGCGGAGGCTCCCGGAGTACAGTGGCAAACCTTTGCTCATCCCTCCCGCAATGATCTATACCATTGATCGTTGTCTATATGATCTAGGCTCTTTTGTTAAACTTCGGGCAAGTCCAGCGTGCGATCACCGTTCGATGGCCCCTTCCCAAATCAACGGCACACGACAATATCGTGCGACGTCCTAGTACGAACTATAACGTGCGATGGCGCATTTTAAATGGTGGTTTTCCAATGTCGGTCGAGGACACGTGTCGAGATTTCTATGGAATCACTCGCAACTCTTAAAATACCACTTGCCAACGATAGGTGGTGCGATGAAAACCGCTCTTCAGCTCCAAACCACGTTCACTGTTCACTTATGTCACGGTTCCATCTTCTCTCACACTCCAGGTTCCGTCCTCGCCTTGTTCCGCTCTTTCATGTGTTCCGCTCCTTTATAAGTGGTCCTCGGTCCCTGACGTTTCAACACGGTCCTACCATATATATATCACATAGTTCCATTACTCTGTGCTTCCAAGGTTCCTCCGCCTTTCACTCGCCATTTCACCGGCTCTATCACTCCTTGTCGACGGTCGTACATCGATTCTCATTAGATACGGAGCCTCCAATCGACTCTATCACCAAGTTCGTTACATTCGGGCTTCAATTACACAAAAATAAATCATACACAGGATTTCCTTCATCCTCCATCAGGATGCATACACATGTTCACACAGAACTTATTCAACAAAGCGGATATACACTCACACATGAATTAACTCCACAAGACACAAATATACTGAACCATTTCTTATTTACACGATGGATTGATTTACAATTACTATCTGGCCAAATCTTCAATCTGATGGCCTTCTTCCCTCATGCAGCTCTCTGCAGGTACAGGCAATTCTATGTGCAGGTCTCTGCAGGTCTCTGCAGCTCTCTCTCGACTCTGTCACAGAGGTTTATTTTTATACAATTACAATGAATCGCTTCAATTTCCTTGATGACTCACAAACCCTTCAATTCCTACAGTTACAATTTAAACTAACGCTATGACAGTCTGAAATGGACTATCGCTTCCTATGCCCACTAATCATTCAGGCAGTTACATTTATCCCTCTAATTGACTAAAATTACTCAACTATGGATATTTACATAGGGAAACAAAACATGAGACCCCCCTTATGTTTATTTATGTACAAAAAAGTGTCTTGGGCCTAATGCCCACACGCCCGGAGGCTCCATACCCTTGCATGGGGGGATCAAAGGTAACCTCACCTACAAATGAAAATCTACACTAGGATCTACCTATCTGCCACTTTATGATAGCGTGACTCCTCCAAATGCAAAATCTATAATGAGATGTGTGAATCACTATAGGGTGTAGAGTTTGTAGACCTTCGTAAACTTTAGCAACCAAATCATTATGCACAGATGGGTCCCTTGTCCCACAAACTTAGGAGTCTTGTACACTAATTTGGTGTTTGGCTTGGTTGTGACCTTAAAATATATTATTATTATAAGTGTTTTTTCTTTTTCTTTTTTAAGGAACGAGTAGCAATTTTCATTAATAAAGCTGGAAACGGGCCAGGTCCCTTACAATCATGTAGAAATTTGTCTCATATTTGTGCAGATATAAAAACAAAGAGACTATATTTCTACCTATATATATATATATATATATATTTTATTTTATTTTTTTAATTTTTTTTTAATTTTTTTTTAATTTTTTTCTTTACATATTTCAAATTATAGATTTTCCAAAAAAATCCACAGTACTTTACTATCCGACAAAACATAAAATTATGATTTTATAAGACAACAACTACTCACGACTTCTAGGCTCAATTTCCTCCTGAGCTGCCTCAGATGGCATACCTAGTTCCGCACTCCTCCAAACACCAGGTTCTAGTTATTGACTTGCAGCATCAACGTTTCCCTCTCCCATTGGAGTAGAGCCTTCACAAAGCCCGAAAACCTCCTTCAGAACCCCCACAGTGGTCGTCTCAACTCGTAGTTCAATATTATCCACTTTATGTTTCAGGTTTAGGACACAATTTTTCAAGTGTTCCATTCTTTTTTGGATCAACTCCATGAATTTCCCGAGACTATATAATTGAGAAAACATAACCATGTTTTCATTAATATCCTTGACATTCTCCTTTACAACTTCCTTGCATGAACTATCAACCATTTCCACAACACTCTCGTTGTGCCCGAGGTCCTCTGCATCGCTGCCACTTCCATTACTCGCAGAATCCATTTTTCTTGCAGTTATCCCCTGCACCAGAATAATTCGATAATGGAGTTCCTTCAGCGAACTACTATATATAATCACCTGCTCCTTACCAAAATTTCTTCCCTTCTTGTCAAGCGTAAATGAATTTCTTTTCTGCAACATAGCCAAGTCACCTTCCGCCCTCTCCAACACTGCCAATTTCCTATCGAGTCGAACCGCGATGGTACTGAGGATGCATTGACCTAGGATCTCATTTATTAACCAAGGGCAGAGAACCCACTTGTCTTGTAACGTGGCTGCCTTAATCATGCACACCCACTTGTTCTTTAATGTCATTCTACCATCGTACTCTCCAGAGGATCTCCTTCATATCCTCATTATGCTATCATATTTAATTGATTTTTGATCCTCGTTAATTCCCGTGCTCCAATTGTGATCCATAAGGATTACGATTAATGTTTTGATTAAGGGACATGACTTGTAACACTATGTTGATCTATGAGTAAGGTTCCTTGCTCTAATTCCACTCCTTTATTGGCTTGGGCATTTGCCAAATGGTTATTTTCTCTTTTAACATGGAAGATTCTAAAATATTCTAATTTTCTAAGGAGATACATTATCCTTTTGATCAATGGAGAGGTTTATGTGTCAAGAAGGCCTTCATTCCAGGAAAGACCTATACATTTTTGGATAACCACCATTGAATCACATACAATGATCAAATTTTTGAAGCCTTTAGAGATGTTGATCTTCAGACCTCGCTAGAGTGAGAGCGCTTCAACTTGATTGTTTGAGGCTTTCCTGAGTCCCCAAGCGAACTTTATTTTAGATTTTTCTTCGAGGTTAAAAAACACCCCTCTCACTCCAACCTCCCTGTGTTATAAGTGTAATCTAACCAATAAACGAAATGACCTTTTTTTGGTCAATTTTAACTAAAACATGAAAGAGATTTTTTTTAAAATCGAGTTTAAGTTTTTTATTTAGCATAATTGCAGTGTCCTAAAGTTTTTTTATGACGTTGAATCCATTTATGGATTCAAAAACATATTTTAAACAACAAAAAATCACAATCTTGCTTGCAACTGTATCACCGAATAACGGTGAAAAAAACCCATTTAATCTCTTAATTAAACTCTATCTTTATTATATATTTATAATTTATTTTTTTGGCAGAACATAAAAAGGCACTCATCCAAAACATTGATGGCAACTATTTTTAAAAGGTCACTTTGGGAATTTCGTGTTTTTTTCTAATTGAAATTTGATATATATATCATGCCTTTGTATCATGTGATGCTCAAAGTTAGCTAATTAGTATTTTCATATGTTTCAAGCAATCAAAATTTTGGAATTGTATTTTCTAAAAAAAAAAAAAAATTATGTATCTTAATTATACGTTTCTTATAATTATTTAATTTGCAAAACATTACAATAAAATATAGAGAATCTAACAAAATTTTAAAATTCAACCAAAGTTATTGAAATTTTTGCCATACTCCATGCTCTAACATGGATTGACATAATAATATAATATTTTATAAGTATTTTATAATTTCAAAATTATTAATAATTTTTTGAATATAAATCGATTTTTATAAAATCATTTCATATCAAACAATTATGCAGTCAAAGCAATTTGATCTAGAAACAATTATGATATGCATTGCCTTTAATAAGAAATTATATTTGTCTACGTGGTCTTGGATAAACGGTGATCGAGTGTTCTGTTAAGGCACTCCTTGATGCGGAGTCACCAATTCAATTCCCCGCCTCGATCGGGGTGGTATATCGTCTTTTCACGCAAGAATTTTATACCAAGCTCTCTCTCTCTCTCTCTCTCTCTCTCTCTCTCTCTCTCTCTCTATATATATATATATATATATATATATATATATATATATATATATATATCTTACCTTTTGAGGGAACTTGACCATCTTTGTTTAAGGATGAGAGTTGGGAAGGAGTAGTAGATTGTGGGTTCAAAATCAATGAAATCCTTAGGAAAACAATTGAAGTTGATAAATTCAAGCATTTATCCATTAATATTGTGTTTACAATTTAAGAAATTAATCTCTCGAATTTGTTGAGGTCTACAAAGTAATCAACTTAGAGTAATTGGATTTTATACCTCTCTAAGCTAATCTTTCAACACGAGGGCCAAAAATACTGTTTCAGATGATGAAGCAAGGTATGAGTATAAGTGAATAATGGAGTATCACCAATTATGTGTTTTTATCACAATGTGACTACGTCAATTATTGTAATTTATTAACGTTTGAGATTCATTAGAGTGAAGTGGTGGTCGAGCATTTTGGGTTAGGGTTTGAGATATCACGAGTATTGAGAATTGGTGATGGCTACAAAATTTAATAGTGGATATAAATCAAATGCTGACTTACCATAAGTTGAAAATTTTGAGAATTATTTGATGCAAGTGTCGAGGGTATATGTTAATCAGTTTGTTCATTGGAGAACATATTGATCAACAAAAATCTTTTGTGATAGGGTGGCAACAAAGTTTTGCAATATTTGGCACCTGAAGTGGGTGATGAGTTTTTTTTGGAGGAGGCAATTTGCAAGTAGTAACTAGGGTTTCCCCATGGTGATTTTTGAATACTAAGGTGTTACAAGGGATGACAAGGACTAGGGAGTGAGTATGAAGAAGCATGACCTAGATTATTTAGAAAACCCAACAAATGGATGACAAACTTGGTCCAACTTGAGGATTGGTAGATCAAGAGACATGTCAAACGCTGGATGGGTTTATCAACCGGGCTATTGTTTCCTAGAGGAGCATATTATAACCATTTTAGGTGAGTTGGCTCAGGGGTTGATCAATCAAGGATTTAGGTCCATGCGGCAAGTGGAAGAAAGTGTGACAAAACATTGTAGTGGTCCTTCAAATGCTAATAAATGCATGAGTGGCTAGCATCATGTAAATATTTATGAATATAATCCAACATGTCTATCTATAAACCATTATCTCCAAGTCATAAGAGTGCGGGGGAGTAATGCAATCAAGATATGTCATTACAAATCCTTGGATTAATATTAGTAGTGAATTTGAAACCCAATGTAGTTGTGTAGTCGAAAGAAAAGGATGATTAATCTATTTATGCTTTTGTAGGTGAAATGATGAACTAAAAGCTTATGAGTAGAGTCCCTTCCTCCAATTATGGGGTTGTAGGGTTACATTCTCGAGAGGTCTCAAGGAAACCCAAGCAACATATATGTATCAAATAGGCCTAAGACATTGTTAACCTAAACTTGAGATGAAAAACAAATTAAATGATATAATGGCATTATTAACCTAAAATTGAGATGAAAAAACGAATTAAATGATATAATGTAGATGGGGGACCATGGGTCAATTTAAAAAAAAAAGAGGATTGAAGGCTTGGACAAAGGTCGACTTTAAACGTATGGTGGGATGTTTCCCATGAACCATGATATTAGTCAAAGGCTAGTTCAACTAGATGTTTAGGATGATATATTAAGCTGACAAAATTTTGCACCAACAATGGATATGGGACTCATAAACATTGTTCTTAATGAAATATATAATTAAGATTCATGTCAAATTGGTTAGTGTGGATATCGTACTGATGTGAGTCTATATACCTCAGTTATATTTGATTTTGTTGTCCGAAGAGGTTTTCAAGGAAATAGGAAATGTTTCGGGCATATATTATAGTACATACCCAACCCATCTAGAAACATGGTATTATTAAATGGCTCAATTTCTGCTTATGTTGGAGGTTAGTAAAGGTTTAGCATAGACAAAAGATATTCAAAGGCATGTTAATATTTTCATATTAACTTGGACTATGAAGAAATGCCCTTTAGATGTGTGCAATTGACCTGGGTTGAGCAAGGAACAAAGTGACACACAAGAAAGGAAATGGAACAACATAGATAAATATAATAGAGAGCATGACAATATAACAAAGAGCATGACAATACAATGACAACCAAGCTTCTATGAATGAATAAAGTAGCAAAACATTGTAGAACATAAATTAGTTGTCTTCGAAGAGAGTGGAGGTGACTACATTCATTCACAAAAAAAGATTACGAGTGGTCACAAACATGGCCTTTTAACATAAAAAAAGAACTTGAAAGGTCCAAAACCACAACTTGGAATATGAAACACCAATGGTTTACAGGCACCGTGGTGGTTAGTTAATACATCAACTTTGTAATGGTGCAACTTTTGCATACAAAATACATTTGGGGGGTGAAATAGCTCATTGGAAATAACTATTCGAGAATTACAACTTTTGACCAAGGTTAAGGTTGTTGAAATTGGCAACAAGAATGACACCCCAAGGGGGATTCTAATTTAATTTTCCCTTCTTTAAATTAGAAGTAAATCGTAATTCCATATCGCATGACAACTTGTAGGTGTTATTGAGTGAGGAAGACTTAGTTAGCTCAGTCAATTTGAGTTGGGGGTCAAACTGGAGGCATGTAAAGGTCACTCTAAGTTTTAGGGGGTCCAATTGCAGTTTATTTTGAGTTGTAATTAGTTAACTTAATTATCTAAGTTAAAATCAGTCTAACTAGTCCTAACTGAGAGATGAGCTAGTGATAGGTCCAGTGAATTAAATCTGCTTTAATTCACATGCAGTGATCAATTAGATAAATGATAATTCACTTTAAATAGTTGTTACATATTAGTTCTAAGGAAGGCCCAATTCAGATTGGAGTTAAAGGGAAGAGAACTATTAGTTGTGTTATCACTAAATTGATACTGAGGGGCTGCTTCAACAGTCAACCTATAGTAACTATTTCAAACCTACTTTTAGTTGGAACTTAATCTTTCCAGCCTGAGAGGGCTCTCTCAAGGATATAGATGATATTTCTGTAAATGAAACTCAATAGATGACTAACTCTGAAATTGGGTTTTAAATGTGTTTTTTTGCAGGTGAAAGATGTGGACAAATTACTACCATTGGGCATATAGAGTTAGTATAAACAACTCAATGACATGTGAAACTCCTCTCATGTAAGCTGAGGCATATATATATTCTGAAGAAAACATAACATTCCCAGCAAACTAAGTGTTTGAAGGAAGTTAGAGCATGAAAGCCATGAATTCTAAGTAATCAAACACTAGGATACTGAAGATAAAATTGCAGAACATGAAAGACAGATACTCATAAGAATATCAATGAATCTCAGGTTAAGAGAAGTAAGTTGCCACTCTATATTACTAATCAAAGGTTTTACAATATTAGTATGTAGTGAAAACATCAATCAACCCAGTCTAACTATAAAAACCCTCTATTTATAGAGTGAGGATTCATACAAATGATTTTCCACCTTGCTAGTGTTGTGAAACCAGCTCAAAAAATAGAAGAAAAGAGATATCAACACCTTAGAAATAAGCCACTTTGAGGGGGCAACCTCCAATACATTACATGAATGAACAATTCTTGGATGATACAAATTACAAAACCTCCTTTCTATATATAGGAGTCCATGGGGCCACAATGTAATCCTAGCTGAACTAACAATAATAATTTAAGGGCACAATAATAACAATATGGGGGTTACGGGGAGTGGGGTTGAATAATAACGATAATGGGGTTACAATAACAACAATAAGGGACTATACTAGTAATATAGGGACCTAACATGCCCCTCTCCTTCAAAAAAGTGTTGTCTTCAACGCTGAAGTGTCTAAGTTCTGTCAAAATTCTGGTCAGTTCTTCTCCAGAGAGATACTTCTTGGAATTGATCGTTCGTAGCTATGATTCTTGTTTCTGCATCCGCTACCAGGGTTCCAATATGATTTTTCCTTCCCCATAAATTTATGGCAATATTGTTTGAACTAGAAGTTTGTCACCTATAACCTTCTTGAAGCATAAAACATTGAAAACTTGGTGCACTCGGAAAGAAGAAGGAATCTCCAATTTGTATGCCATAGTAACAATATTTTGCAACACCTTGTAAGGATCATAGTACTTTGGCAATAATTTCTTATCCTTCTTAGCTTGCTTGAGGGACACTTTTTTGTATGTTTATAGCCGTAAAAATACCCAGTCTCCTACATCAAAACTTCTCTCGCTGCGATGTTGATCTACTGTTGTTTCATTCGATTTTGTGCAAAATTTAGGTTATCCTTTAAGAGTTGGATAACTTGTTTTTAATGCTTGATGTGATCTTCCACTGCTTGAACCTTGATTTTCTCTTAAAGATGATGTGATGGATGGTGGATGATATCCATAAAGTGCCATAAATGGGGTCATTTTTGTTGCGGTATGGAAGGAAGTGTTATACCAACATTCCAAGAAAATAACTCCGTCCAAAAATTTCCAGTAAAAATGGGATCTCTGTCGCTCACAATAACCCTTGGGCTTCCATGTAGCTTTTGAATTCTATCCATAAATGTAGTAGCAACTGTACTTGCTTTAAATGGATGAGATAATGCACAAAGTGTGCATACTTGGTAAGTCTATCAACTACCACCATGATGACACTCTTTCCTTCAGACTTAGGTAAACCTGTGATAAAATCCATTGAAATCTCCTCCCAACGTTGACTTGGAATGGATAAAGATTGTAGAAGTCCTGGGGTCTTAATTGTTTCCACTTTATTCTGCTGGCAAACCAAACATTCCGCCACAAACTTTCGAATATCAGATTTAAGGCCATCCCAAAAAAATTCTTTCTTCACCCTTTGGTAAGTTTTAAAAAATCCTGAGTGTCCTCCTAAAGGAGAAGTGTGCAATTCCAGAAGAATCTTTTGTTTTAGTTGGGAATTCTTACAAAGATATAAGCGATCTTTGTACCATAAGGAATTATTTTTCCAACTAAATGTATCAGATGTACTAGGATCTTGCTGCAACTTTTGAATGAGTGTCCATACATCTTTGTCCTTCTTCCATTCATCTCTTGCTTCGGTTATCCAATTTGGTTGGATAATAGAAATGGCACAAAGCAATGCTTCCACCTCTTCATTCTTTATTGAGAGTGCATCTACAACAACATTAAGCTTTCCTTTTTTGTAGATTATTTCAAAGTCATAACCCAACATCTTTGTGACCCATTTTTGCTGCTCTTCTGAAGATAGTCTTTGTGCCAAAAAGTGTTTCAGACTATCATGATCAGTTTTTACCTTGAAGTGTCTTCCCATTAGGTAAGTTCTCCATTTCTTTAGTGCATGCAGTATTGCTAACATTTCCTTCTCATAAATAGGTTTCTGTAAATACTTTCCTTTGATTGGACCATTAGGTAAGTTTGTCATTTCTTTAGTGCATGCAGTATTGCTAAATTTCCTTCTCATAAATAGGTTTATGTAAATACTTTCCTTTGATTGGACGACTTTCAAAAACAATGGGTCTTCCTTCCTGCATTAAAACTGCACCAATTCCATTTCCTGAGGCATCACATTCCACAATAAAGGTTTTTGTGAAGTCTGGCGTAGCTAAGACCGGTGCTAGGCACATTGCCACTTTAAGATGTTCAAAGGCCTTAGTTGCTTCAGGAGTCCATGAAAATGCATCTTTCTTCAATAATGTTGTTAGAGGTGCTGCTATTCTCCCATAATTCTTAACAAACTTTCGATAATACCCTGTTAACCTGAGAAATCCTCGCAACTGCTTTATGGTTATGGGGACTTTCCATTCCTTAATGGCTTTAATTTTGTTAGGGTCTACCTTAACACCCTCGTGAGATACAATATGACCCAGATATTCCACCTCTTGTACTCCAAAGAAACATTTGGATGTTTTTTGCATATAATTGTTTCTCCTGCAATAGTTTGAGCACCCTGTCAACATGTTCAACATGATCCTTCCAAGACCTGCTGTAGATTAGTATATCATCAAAAAGTACTAGCACAAATTTTCTAAGGGTTTGAAAATGGAATTCATCAACCCTTGAAATGTAGAAGGTGCATTGGTAAGGCCAAAAGGCATGACCAAAAATTCATAATGACCCTCATGAGTTGAAATGTTGTTTTTAGAATATCTTCAGTCTTCATTCTAATTTGATGATATCCTGAACAAAGATCCAACTTGGTAAAATAAATTGCTCCATGTAATTCATCCAATAATTCATCAATCACAGGAATGGGAAATTTATCTTTAATGGTGAGATTATTGAGCTCCCTATAATCAGGACACATGCACCATGATCCATCCTTCTTGTGTACTGATACTACAGGAGTAGAGAAAGAACTTTGACTAGGTTGAATTATACCCACCTCTAACATTTCTACAATCATTTGTTCAATTTCGCTCTTTTGGACAGAAGGATATCTATAAGGCCTGATGTTTGGAGGAACACTTCCTGGAATCAAATGAATAGCATGATCATGATCACGAATAGGTGGGAGTCCTTTGGGAGTTTCACACACCTTGGAATGATTGTCCAAGACTTGTTGGAGATCTGCAGAAATAGATGATTTTGATGTCGGAACTTCTAGTGAGCATAATTGTGCAATTACGCCTCGTTGTTCTTTATTTAGAATCTTTGTCATGACATTAGAGCTTATTATCCTTCCCGGCTTCCCTTCAATACCCCGTAATTCGACTTCCTTTCCTTCTGAAAAAAATTTCAAGAAAAGTTTTTGAAAATTAAAAGCTACCGTCCCCAAAGATTGTAACCATTGTACTCCTAGTACAACATCAGCACCTCCCATAGGAATGGCAAGCATTGGACTAGTCAATACATATTCCCCCGTGGTTAGCTTGATATTATGGCATTTTCCAGAGCAATTTATAGTTCCTCCATTTGCAACCATCACTTGACATTCTGGTGCTGGGTATAGGAAACAATTAAATTCCTTGGCTACCTTACAATGAATAAAATTATGGGTACTACCTGAATCAATCAACACTATTACCTTTTTCTTCTTGATATTTCCTTCTATCTTGAGAGTTTGAGGAGTGGTAATTCCTGCCAATGCATTACAGGATATGGTAGGACTCATTTCTTCCTCTTCTAGGGTTGGTTCCTGGTGTATATCCTCTTCTTTTGAAGATTCTTGTTCATTTTCTTCTTCCTCTTCACAATCTATGTAAAATAATTTCTTCTCAGCACACTTATGACCTTTAGTGTGTTTGCTATCACAACTATAGCAAAGCCCTTTTGCTCTTTTTTCTTCCAATTGTTGTGGTGTCAACCTTGTAGGTTGTGGAAATCTAGGAGTAGCAACACTTCCCTCTTTATAGAAGTGAGTGGTAGGCTTCCTTGTCGCCATAATTTTACATTCGATTTTTCTTGCCAACCTGAATGCCTTCTCCAATGAATCAGGTTCCAAAACGCGAACTTCATGTTGGATGTTATCCTTTAAAGTACCTATGAAGAGATCAATCCTGTGTTCCTCTGGAATATCAGTTACCCTTATATTCAATTTTTGGAAATCCTCAATGTGCTCCCCCATTAAACCCTTTTGTTTGAGATTTATCAATTGGCTAAAGAAGGTGTTTCTCTTTGTATCCTCATAATGTGCTATCATTTCCTCCGTAAAAATTGACCAAGTGACAACTTTTTTATGGGAGCAAAGCCATCGATACCATACAAATGTATTTTGTTCTAAATGTAAAGTTGCAATGCGTACCTTTTGTGTGTTTTGCACATTATGGAGATCAAAATATTGCTTCATCTGTAGTATCCATGTTACAGGATCCTTTCCATCAAACTTCCTCATATCCATTTTTGGAATATGGTGGTTCTTCCCGCCAACATTAGAGTTTATGAAATCACGATTAACATTTATTTTGTTCTCGTCATGAGTTTCCTCTACTATCTTTTCACCATTAGGAAACATTTCTTGTATCAAATTTGTCAAACCTTCCATGTCTGCTTTTAGATCATTCTTCATGTTTTCCATTTTCTCATCGATCTTAGCTTCCATGTCATCCATCTTAAATTCCATGCCAGCTTCCATGCCATCTATCTTCTCCAACTTCCATGCCATTCTTCAAACCCTCCATCTTAGATTCCAAGCCTTTCTTCAAACCATGTATCATGGTTTCCCACACCTTTCTTTAAAACTTCCATGTCATTTTTTGTTTCTCTTTGCGAGAGCGAAATTTGGTGCACTTGCTCTTGTAATTTTGATAGATCATGTCGCAATTCTTCATCTTCATGAGTCATGGTAGAGCCTTCTAAAGGCTTAATGGGTGTCGAATTATTTTTAGGAGCCCATTTGGGATGAACTCCTGTCATTCTACAATAGACCCTTGGAATCAACTCAACTTGAATCTTCAAACAAGACTTATCCAATTCGGGGGAGAAAAATATATATAAAAAAAAAAATAAAATATATATATATATATATATATATATATATATATATAATAATAATAATAATAATAATAATAATAATAATAATAATAATAATAATTTAATAATTTAATTACTTTTGGGGAGCTCGATATTGAAATTGACTTATCTCTATACTTGCAGGATCCTAAATATAATATATAAAATTAGACCCTGTAGTATTCCTCTGCAGCTTATTTCAAATGCCATAGGTCTAACTTGATTTGGATTCTTCAAGGGATCTTTATATCCAATCTCCCACAATGACCTAATTATGGACTAGTTTAGTAGAGCAAACTTGTACGACTTTCCACGTGTCACTGTTTGCTCCTTTGGCTCTAAAATTTATAAACAAGAAACTACGGTCAGTGTACTTGGTTGATTCTTACAAAGAAGGATAAGATTGGGCTCGGAGAAGTTATGAATATTTTCCCACGATCACCTCTTTGAGATGAAATTAGGAGACTGAAAGACCCTAACTTCCACATATCCCTTATCTCTGAAAATAACTTATAGACAAGCTACGAATTTTTTGCGAAGATGTTCCTTAGGATTTCGGCTTCGCGCTCTAAAAATTTCAGCTTTTCAACTTTCGTAGAAAAAAATTTATAGCGAAATTACGTGATGACCTTTTTAAGTGAAATTCAGGAGCCTGTAAAAAGCCCTAACTTCCACAGATCATATCTCCGAAAATATTGTGAAGCAAGCTTTGAAATTGTGTGAAGATTTTCCTCAGGATTTTGGCTTCGCACTCTAAATTTTTTAGCTTTTGAACCTTTGTAGAAAAAAATTTATAGCGGAAATGCCACGATGACCTGTTTGGAGCAGCGAAACCCTAGAATCCAAAGCTCTGATACCAAATGTTGTGAAACCAGCTCCAAAAATAGAAGAAAAGAGATATCAATGCCTTAGAAATAAGCCACTTCGAGGGGGCAACCTCCAATACATTAAATGAATGAAAATTCTTAGATAATACAAATTACAAAACCTCGCTTTTCTATATAGAGTTCATGGTGCTGCTGTCAACTTAGTGGGGCCACAATGTAATCCTAGCTGACCTAACTATAATAATTTAAGGGCACAATAATAACAATATGGGGGTTACAGGGGTACAATAATAACAATAAGGGGGTTACACTAACAAAAATAAGGGACTGTACTAGTAATATAGGGACCTAACAACTAGCTTCAAATTCTTGCCTCAGAGACCTATTTCAAATAGGATTACATCACTTGGAGACTTCCTAGGGATATTTATGTTTTGCATAGTTTGAATACAAAAAGGACTTTTCTTTCATTAAATAACTCAACAAATCCATTTAATAGCCATTATAAAGTACAAACAACTAATTTGTTGAGTGTACTGGAGTGCTGATGTGTCATTATTCCACGTGGATGCTGAGTTGGGCCTCCTCCAAGTCAAATTTTACAATTTTTTCATAAATCTGGTTAGTGAAAATTTTGAAAAATATGCCTCCAAGGGGAGTGCATAATTTCCAAACCATGATGGATTTACAGAAACTGAGAGAGGTTTTTGTAGATGGTCTTGTGCTGGAGAAAAACCTCCTTCATATTTTCAAAATAATTTTTAATTTGGTCATAAATCGAAGTTGAATTTGACTGCTAAAAAAATCATGTACAAGTCTAAAGTTCAGGAGAGTTTGTATCATTTTCATTTCACCAATTTCTTCACCCTTTCTAAATTTTCTGATCATTGGAGGGTCTTCCTTGGGTCTAATAATGTAAATACATGCCTCTAGATCCATCTGCCATGTATTTTTTCAAGGAGCTTTAGCTTAAGGAAACCTACAGCGAGTTCGTAGCAAAAACTTAGCCTCAAGCCTGGAGCACTCTACGAACTCACCTAGTTTGGAAGACTTTTTTGTGATTTCTTCTTTGCCCAAAAATCATCTTTGCAACCTGCATATGTCTTGTGATGATAGCTTAAGACAAAAAGCGACAAAAAATGTGTGGCTTACCATGTTTAACATCAACATCTTGCATAATCACTTTAAGACCCTTTTTCTTCAATTCAGCTTGTAGCATCTCTATCGAACCAAACTGACCTGCTGAGGTCTTGACCACTGATACACTGGTGTTAAGACCTTGAAAGACTTTAGGTTGAGATGGTGAATTGTCCAATTGATGAGTTTGCATGCTTTGTTGCCTTGATGAGTTGTCATACACATGAATTTTGACAGTTAAGCTACCCCCTTAAACAAATGGCCCAACGACATTTCTTGAACTCATTTTATGATTCAGTTACCTCCTTGCGTTGAATGCCTCAAAAATATCACAAACTCACAAGGCTAGAAAAATAGAGCATTAGGCAACTTCTTAGCGAATTCTGACTGTTTTACATTGATTTCGCTACGAACTTGGCTAAAAGTGTCAGATTCACATGCATGAGATATTTTTGGATTTTTCATTGACATTGACTCATATCACAAGAAAGATGACCATTAAGACCCCTCACATATGTCAATTTTTTGAAAATTATGAATTCAAAATACCCTATTGAACTCTAAGTGACTCAACCTAATTAACTTAAGACTAACCAAATTTTATCATGGATAAAAGTGGCTCCAATGGGGATGCTGCGCCCCTGTGGTGTAGCAAAGAACCAAAAGATCAGGTGTCTTATCCATTGGGCTGATCCCAACCTCTTGTCATATTCTTTTGTATGCATTCATCCCTTGACATGCTCTTGAAGCAAAAACACTTGTACAAACCGAAACTTGCAACTACAATCTTCAAACTAAAAGCTGAAAGAGATGCTTGCCCATCAAGCTTATTTATGTACACATACCAATCCTATTCTAAAAATTGAAGACCAAACTTTCAATTCAAGTAATATGAAACGTCCAGTATAACCAGTCAAAGAGCTGATCCAATGCTTGGGCTTCTTATGTTCTTCAGTGGACCATCTATTAGCAACTCATAATAAAAATTGAACACATAACATGAACTTATAAATGAAAGAAACTCCACCTTCACTGATGGCTGAAATAGGCTTTCCAAAGGATCTTGATAATCATGAAAAATTTCCTCTTTTGATGAAATCATCAAATCAAAAATACGATTCTTGAAAACACTGAAAAGTATCCTGTCTTGATGATCCAAAGGATAATTTTCATTCATAACTACAGGTTCTCTTTGTTTTATGTCTTCATTTTCAACACCATTCTTGAGACAAGGCTCTGTCTGTTCATGAAAATCTTCAATCAGAGGAACCATATCATGTGCGACATGGATGTTTATAATTGATTTTTCATGCATTACAATTAGAACTTCATGTATATAATCATGCACAAACAATAATTTTTGACCATTTAAATATGTAGCAGGACATTTTGGGAAAAAAACTTGTAGATAAAAAACTTGTTGATTATTCTCCATTAGTGCTTCCTCGTGATGAACTTTAAGCATAGTCAAGGAATCAACCTCCTCTTGATTATAAAAAGAAACATGTTTCACATAAGCTTCTCCTTGCTCCTGCCCATTTTCATGTTTTTTGTCTTTTTGTTTTTGTGGTAAATTAGGATAATATATATTAATTCGAAAAGAGAAACATTACATATGCTACAGACTGGGTTGGTAAGCTGCGTTTAACCAATCCCAGCCTTTGTTGCGCAATTTTGGGGCTGCCTCCGTGGAGGAAACCAGCATGGAAAATACTTGAAACAACAAATTACAAAATGCGCAGCAGCGTTGATGTATCCAGAAATTACAAAATGTGTGGAAGCATAAGCATAACTTGAGATTCTGTGGCAATAACATGCATGAAAAAAACCAAGGAAGAACTAAGCAACTTCGCAGTCCTTAGTCTTCAGCTTCATCATTACTGTCAGGTTCTTCCTCCACTATGGGGCAGGCGCACGCCTGCGCAACTGCTTCCTCTATATCAGAGGGTGGATGTGTAGGTTTGGGGACCGGTGTGCAGAGGATGGGAGTGACCAGATACTCTGCGTTAGGGATGTGCGCCCAAGCGCCTTCAGAATCCATAATCCATACATCTAATTAATCATCCTCATCCTCCTGAGCCGTCAGAGGGCCAGCCTTGCGAGGTGGGGGGTGCGCCTGATGCGCGATGGTAGACTTCCGAGGTCCACATCTACCTCTCTGTGGAGCTAGCAAGGGGGCCTCCTTGTCCTGCTCAGGATCAGGGCTCTGTTTGGCGTAATTTCCTGAGGAGGAGCCTTCAAGAGACTCCAGACGATTGTCCATCCCACAGTGCTAACGACCGGGGAGTGCCCCTCTCTGCCCTCCACGGATGATTCTTTGGTGCAACCTAGGATCCATTGCTTGCTGAAGCAGAGGAGTGGCAGAGATGGAAGAATGTGCAGCAAGGGGAGGGGAACGAAGCAGGGGAAAAGTAAGTGGGCAGGGGGGACGATGAGAGGGAAAGCATAGACTAATGGGTGCGCACGTACAATTGAGACTGGGGGAACAGATGGAGTTGGGATAAGAAGCGCAGGCTAGATAAATCGCAGCCCAAAGAAGTTTGCGCAGCACAGCTCTAGGAAGAGGGCTGCGCAGTGGGCTAGTGGCGCAGGAGGGCAAGAACATAATCAAAATGTAAGACTGAAGGAACTGACTGTGTGTCTCTTTGTGTTGATGGGCCTTCCTTTTAAAATGTTTATGACACATGCGAGGGGGTAGGTCATGATTGAGCCTCGCACGTAGCTGCGTGCCATAACCAATTTCCTGATCGAGCTTGAGTGAAGAGTTATGGCTGATTGGCATATCAATCCAGGTAATAATTTAGGATGATTGTTGCAGAGAGGTACCCTAGAGGGATGACGTTGTCCAAGCGTATCTTCATCATTCCTTATCCCATTCATCTTGTGCGGACAGTTAACGTTCTAAGGATCCACATCGGGTGAGGACCTGCGCTGTAGATCTTCGTCCTCATGGGTGTGGGAGAGATGTTTGTCATTCGTACTCCTGCTGTCACTCGTATCCGAGGAGAGAAGATCCTTTTTAATGAGAGTATGGAATTCTTGTCTTAAATAATCATCCTATGCCTGGGTAAGGTTAGAATGATACAAATATTTGTGGCATTCCACCCCCTTATTCGCGAGGAGGTCCACAACTGAGTTTGCTTTCCTTCACACATGGAAAAAAAGTGATGGCTTTGTGATTGTGTATCAGTTGTTCTAGAAGCTTGAGCCTATGGGCTAGCCTCTAGTTGGTAGATACCTTTGTGGACCCAGTCCCATGGAGAATTCTTGTGGCCACCATAGTGATGATTTGCGAGTCTCCCTCCATTTCCAAGGGTAAATAGTGAAACTCAATTGCAATGTGAATACCCTAGATGAGCCCCTCCAGCTCCACGAAATTGTTACTATCCCACCCCATATTACCATAGTAAATTCAAAGTGGCTCTCCTTGAGAGTTCCTGAGAATACCACTGAATCCTGCATTTCCGGGGTTGCCTTTGGACGCACCATCGAAGTTGCATTTGAAGAAGCCATTTGGGGAGTGGGGGCTTCCATTTTTCAGGGGCAGGGATTCTACCAACACTTCTAGGGTGATGTCCAGGGAGGTATTTATGCTCATGTTCCAATTATTCCATATGTGTCGCTCCGCAATAGAGGTAGGGAGGTCCTCCTGGCTCCATGTGTCTAGGGCAATTGTTTCAGTGAGATTACCATGTATCCTTGCCCAAAGCTGTTGTGAGGTGGATGCTTTATCTTTGAAGATTCAACTGTTCCTTTCCTTCCATATGTTCAAGATAAGAATGCCTGGAATTATCTGCCAGAGTCTGTTCAGGAGAGTGCTGGAGTAAGGGTTGTCCATCCAATTGCTGATGTTGTTGATGATGTTGCCCCTTACTCTGTTGGTACGTCGGCATATAACAATGATTCTGTCCCACAAGTCATTAGAGGTAGGGCATTGGTCCATTAGGTGGTCAATGGTTTCCAATTTTTCCTGGCATAGAGGGCATTTGGAGGGTCTACAAACCCTCTCTTTAAAATATTCTCCCATGTGAGGATGCATCGTTTACTAAGAAGCCATAGAAAGGTGGCTACTTTAGGCCAGAGATTGGCTAACCATATATTTTTCCACATGAGATTTGTTGGATCTGGATTCTGTTGATGAAGGAGGTTGTAAGCTTCCTTGGTGGAGTAGTTTCCACTTGGCACGTGACCCCAATGAAGGATGTTAGGTCCTGGTTGTACTCTGATTTTTATTTCAGTGCTTAATTCCTCCCAAATGTCTGTGTGACTTTCATTGTTCCAATCATCTTGCCATTTGTTCGTGTGTAGCCATTTCCGATATCCTTGGGTTGTGTCATTAGTCCATAAGTCCTGTACACTCTGCCTTTGCTTGGCTTGTAAAGCTGCATTCCATACTAGTCTGGGGAAGATGGAAGATAGCCTTGGAAGTTGCTGCCAGGATTCCTCCTAGAATCTTGCTTGAGTGCCGCTGCACAACTCCCAGAAGTTGTGGCTCTGTATCATCTGCTTTTGGCTGCTTGCTGATTTCCAGATTTGGGATCCTCCTGGCTCTATGTTGAATCTAATAAGGTCTTCCTTGGGCCATGAATGAGCATACTTGGTAGCCCATAGGTTAGCCCATGGAGTGTGGGGGCTGGAGACCCATTTCCACCAGATACTAGCTCCCGTGATGTTGTTGCTATGCTCAGGGTCTCGCAGCCCTAGCCCCCCATGACTTTTTGGAGTACACACTTCCTTCCAGTTGACTAAAGCTCATTTATTTTTCTCTTTGGTACCACCCCATAGGAAATATCTTTGCAATTTGCGCATGTACTTGAGGACCCATTTGGGGGCTGCCAGGATCGAGAAGAGGTAAATGGGGAGGGACTGCAGAACTGATTTGATGAGAACCAAGCGGCCTACTATATTGAGAGTACGATGGGTCCAGTTGGATAGTCTGGTATCCATTTTTTCCAGCAGAGCTCGCAAGGAGGAGTGATTAATGGCAGTGTCAGTGAGAGGGGCTCCAAGGTATTTGGAGGGTAAGGATGCGATGGAGAAGCCTAAGATGTAGGCAATGTTGCGCTGAGATGGGGGGGGGGGGTGTGGAAGAAAAATATTTGCAATTTTTCAGGGTTGACCTCAGTATCAGAGGCTTCAAAGAAGGAATATAGAAGAGATTTGAGGGTACGGGCTTCCTGGACCAAGGGGTAACCCATGATCATGTTATCATCCACAAATTGTTGATGGGAGGAGGGGGGCAGGTTGTGGAGGGGTAAAGCATGCAGATCACCTAAATGGATGGAGCTTTTGAGAAGCTGGCCCTACCCTTCAGCCATAATGATGAAAATGAAGGGTGAGATAGGGTCCCCTTGTCTTTCCCCTTGAGGGGTTAAAGGTTGCAGAGGGAATATCGTTGACCAAAATGGAAAGAAACAAAGAGGTAATGAGGCTCATGATCCAGCGTACCCAGGTGTGGCTGAAGCCGAAGGATATAAGGACATTTTTTATATAGTCCCAACTAAATTTGTCAAAAGCCTTGGATAGATCGATTTTGAGGATCATACTAGGTTTTTTGGATGTTTTTGGAGAGTGTATGACCTCGTGGGTTAGGATGATGCCATCAAGGATTTGCCTACCTTCAACATCGCCCGTTTGCTCTGGGGAGATGATCATGTGGAGGAGCTGCTTCAGCCTATTAGCAATAAATTTGGAGATTATTTTATAAATGATATTGCAGAGTGTTATGGGCCTGTACTTACTTGGCGAGGCTGCGTTGTCTTCTTTTGGAACCAGAGCGATGAAGGTGCCATTAAGCGCCAGAAGAAGCCAACGAGTGGTGTGGGATTCCTCCACTATGTCCCAGACTTAGTCTCTGATGGTGTCCCAGAAGAAGTGGAAGAAGTTGGTGGTAAATCCATTAGGGCCTGGAGCTTTTCCGGCTTTCAGTTAGAAGACTGCATGTTCCACCTCAGCCAGAGTGGTGGCTTTGAGCAGCATCCAGTTGTGTTCATCCATACTCAACTCAGGAATGTGCTAAGTGATTTTCCCAATGGCCTCATGCCTCTGATGATTGGGTTCTTACATAATGTTTCTGAAGCGGTTGCGCAGCTCCTCTGTGATGTCCTCTTACTTTTCCAGCCGCTCTCCATTTTGGATTTTGAGGACAATGATTCTGTTATGCATCCTATGCTAAATAGTGGAGCGGTGAAATATTTTTGTGTTTCGTTCTCCCTCTCCGAGCCAACAGATCCTTGATTTTTTCCTCTATAGGATTTCTTCCATTTGAGTGGATAATATCTTACCTCGTTCCGACTTGGCTGAGCGTCCTTCCTTAATGATTGTTTGTTGAAGCTTCTTCATTTTTTCCTCCATCTCTCTTTGATATTTGAACATATTTCCAAAGGTGGATTTATTCCAAACCTTCAGTTTGTTGAGATTCAACAAGATGATGAGCTTAGTGAAAAGAGTCGCCTTCACTAAGTGGGCCCACAGGCTATTTTTGGCGCAAAGTCTATTTTTAGACTATGTCTATTTTTAGACATGTCGATCATATTCTATGAGTTGCAGGATGCTATTTGTGGATGGTTGGTCAAGTTGGAAAAATAGATGGACTTCTATTTTTAGACATATTGGGCCGAATCTATTTTTAGATTTCTAGTCTAAAAATAGATATGTCGAATATTATTAGCTCTTAATAATATTTGGACTCTAAACATTATCTTATTCTCTTGGAGCACTTCAGTTAAGTGCACAGATGTGGCACAGCAGCTAATAGAAGGAATTATGCTATTCCCGAGGGTTAAATGGAGCTATTGCATGGAGACTTCAGTTAGAACTCATGTGACAGAGTTTGGTGGAGTTATTGAGGTAGTTGGTGGAGTTGTGTTCAGTTTAACTCAGTTAGACACAGTTGAGCTAGTTGTATGTAGTCTAACTGATTGATACACTAGTGAGAGTGGTGTGAATTAATTAATAATTAATTCACTAAATATTAACTCATTAATCAACTGAAGAATACATCAGTTAACTACAGTGCATGGACAGTTTCAGTGGAGACCAGTGGAGAGATAGGTGAAAGGGCAAGATGACTATCAGTTGTGACTATAGTGATGCATTTATTGCATCCAACACCTGCGGAGATGCTGGCCGAGGATTGCGAAGTGGCAATCTTGGTGGATTCAAGTTCATTTAGAGCCATTCTTCACAGGATTGCGCAAGAGAGGCAAAGCAGCAGGTGGCAAAGATCGTGGCATGGATTTGCAAGATCGGTACCGATTGTGTAGCGATTGTATTGTACTGAGAGCTTGATATGATCAGCTTTGTATGAGGATTTTTACATGATATCTATGACATATATTATATACAGATAATTGGGGTTTTTACTTCAGGCTTTCCCGTTAAACAACTGTGTTAATGTGTGTGAATTTTTATGGTTTCATGTGTGCATTGCAATTGATTTAATTTCCGCATGTGATGATCAATGGTGGAATAGATTCTGTATTGTGCATGAAGTTAAATAGTGTGTGATTAGGAGAATCTTGGATATATAAAACATAAGTTATATAATTTATACATGGTATCATAGGAGTTGATCATTGGAGCAGATTGCAATTATTGAAGCGGTTGAGTTTTGTGCTGGTGGAATTCGAATTTGCTGCAGTGTTTTCTTGGTGTCGAAGTTGAGCATTCATTGAAATGTCTTTCAACGGATTGTGATTGGAGTATGCCCTTGAGGGTAGCTCAAATTATATTGCATGGAAGGATAGGATGGAGGTGGTGCTGGATGATAATGGGTTGAAGGAGTTCATAGATGCTAAATTCCAAAACCTGCTTCTAGCGATGCAGCCGTACTTGACGCATGGCAAAAGAAGACAGTAAAATGTTGAAGGATTCTATTGGAAGGTGTGAAGGATCACATAGTGTCCAGCCTTCATGGTAAAGCTAGTCCATTCTTGATGTGGAAATCTTTGACAGACTTGTTCCAAAGCAAAAGCAACCAAAGGAAGTTGGCGCTTAAAGACAAGCTCAGAAAAATAAAAATGGAGAAAGGCGACAGTATACCCAAGTACCTCACAAAGTTTTTCCAGTGCAGGGATGAGATGGCAAGTGTGGGGGTTACTGTAGATGAAGAGGACTTGGTGAGCTTGGCTCTCCTTGGGCTTTCGAAGAGTTGGCATAGCTACGAGGACTCTGTCAATGGTCGAGAGAAACTGTCGGGATGGGAGCGACTTTGGTCGAATCTTGTGAAGGAGGAGATAAGGCGGGGTACCAGGGATGGATCTTCATCGAAGAATGAAGATGAAGAAAATTGCACTTTCGCTGCCAAAGCAAGGAAAGGGAAGGGAAATAAAAATCCTTCTCAATCCAGTGCGAAAGGCAAGAAGCAGGACTTGTCCAAGTTGAAGTGCTTTCATTGTCACCAACACGGACATTATGCCACTAATTGTCCACAGAAGAAGAAAAATAAGCAGGCTGCTGGATCTGCAGCTGGAGAGGCCTTAGCCTCACAGTTTGAGCTGGATTTTTCGTTGATCGCATGCTTGGTTTCAAGTGTGATGGGATCAGTGTGGTTTCTTGACAGTGGTGCGTCTTTCCATATGACCGGAGACAAATATTTGTTTAGTGATCTAGATGAGAAGGATCTTGGAGTGCACATCGAGATGGGCGATGATGGTAGATACAGTGCGACTGGTATCGGGACCATTTCCTTTGAGAGGGAGTCTGGAAAACCTTTCATCTTGAAGGATGTCATGCATGTTCCAAGATTGAAGAAGAATCTGATCTCTGTGGTGATGTTGGAAGACAAGGGATATGATGTTGTCTTTAGCGAGGGAAAGGCTTTCCTGCGCAGTAAGGCAACTGGTGAAACCTGGAGGATAGGGGTTCGAGTTAAGAACCTTTATCAATTGCAGGTAGATGGCTGTGCAGCAATGGCATGCAAGGCAGAAGGAGTGGTGAGTCGAGATGAGGGCGAGCTATGGCACATGAGATTGGGCCATCTTCACCATGGTGCTTTGAAAATTTTGCAGTAGATTTCTACCGGGCTTCCCAAAGGTACACTTGCGCAGTCAGATCAGTGCAAGGGATGTACTTTGGGAAAATTTGTGAAAGCCACCTTTCATGAGAAGGATAGTCACGCCACGACGATCCTTGAGAGAATTCACACAGACGTGTGTGGACCTTTCTCAGTAGCTTCAACAACAAAGCACAGGTATTATGTGATATTTGTTGATGATTTTTCTCGTAAGTGCTGGATCTTCTTCATGCAGAAGAAGAGCGAGACATACTCAAAGTTCTGTGAGTTGAAGGCACTGGTTGAGAAAGAATCAGGGAAGCAGGTGAAGGCTCTAAGGAGCGACAATGGTGGTGAATTCATCTCTGGCGAATTCAAGGACTTTTGTAGCGCAGAAGGAATTCGAAGAGAGCTCATAGCACCTCATAACCCACAACAGAATGGGGTTGCTGAGCGGAAGAACAGAATGATCGTGGGTGTTGCACGAGCGATGTTGCATGATCAGGGCCTTCCCATACACTTGTGGGCTGAGGCATGCAATACTGCAGTATATGTGCAGAACCGTTGTCCTCACAGGATACTTGGCATGAGTACACCCGAGGAGGCGTTTTCTGGTAAGAAGCCCGATATTTCCCATTTGAGGATTTTTGGTTCACCTGTTTACATTCATGTGACGAAGGATGTCAGGAAGAAGCTGGAGCCGACTGCAGAGGTTGGGATATTTGTGGGGTACACTGATACACCCCACAACTATCGTGTGTATTTTCCAGACAGTCGCAAGACTGTTGTGCGACGGGATATCAAATTTCATGAGGAGAAAGCCATGAAGTGTTCGCTTGAGAGGGAGCCACACTTGCATGCAAATGAGGAGCTATTAGTTCCTAAGGATGAGCCTTAGGATGTGGATCAGCCACAAGAGGAGGTTCATGGAGTGGAAGAAACCACTCATGTAGCGCCAACCATCAGAAGGCGGAAGCGCACTACAGAAGATAAGCGACTGAATCATGATGCAGCACAGAATGTAGGAGCCCCTACATCACAACGCAGACAGAGACAGTCACCTGACCGATATACTGGATACATGGCTCTGATGAGCAAGTGTATCATGACAAAACCATATTCTTTCGAGGAAGCTGTGGAGGACCCTGCATGGGTAGATGCCATGGTGGAAGAGTATGATTCGATTGTCAGAAACAGTGCATGGGAGATTGTCCCAAGGCCGGAAGGGAAATCAGTGGTAGGTTCGAGATGGATCTACAAAGTGAAGCAAGCTGCTGACAGGAGCGTCGAGAATTACAAGGCAAGATTTGTTGCCCGGGGCTTCGCGCATCGGGGGGATTGACTATGAAGAAACCTTTGCACCTCGTCACAAGGTATTCCTCCACCGGGACCATCCTCGCTCTCGCGTATGGGTTGGCACATTCATCGATGGATGTGAAGACTGCGTTCCTCACCGCAGTCATTGAGGAGGAGGTGTACATAGAGCAGCCTCCGAAGGATTCAAATTCCCTCAGCGAGTCGCATGTGTGTGCAAATGCTCAAAAGAGCGTTGTATGGGTTGAAACAAGCACCTGCGTTCGTACACTTGACAGGCTGTGTACTTCACCGGACTTGGATTCACCAAGAGTGAGGCGGATCTGAACCTATAACAGATTGTGGTGGAGGGTAAGCTGCTGATCATTGTACTTTATGTATATGATTTGATACTAAGAGGTGATGAACTGTTGATACACTCATGCAAAGCAGATCTTGCAAAGGAGTTTGAGATGAAGGACTTGGGCCTCCTTCATTATTTCCTGGGATTGGAAATTTGGTAGCGGAAGGGTGGACTTTTTGTTTCTCAAGGCCAGTATGCCCGGGAGATACTTGAGAAGTTCAACATGCAAGGCTGCAAGACTATCAACACTCCTCTTCCTGGTGGTTGGAGGAAAGAGGATGCTACATCGGCAGAGGTAGTGGATGCCACTGTTTATCGACAGTTGGTTGGTTCGCTCATGTATTTGGTCAATACACGACCGGACATATGCTATGCTATTAACCAGCTTTCACAAGCTATGGTTAAGCCTACCAAGCTCTTTTGTAAGGCAGGCAAGCATGTCCTGAGGTATCTCAGGGGCACATCGGGATATGGATTATGGTACAGACAGTCGGATGAGTTGAAGTTGCATGGCTTCACGGATGCAGATTGGTCAGGGAGCCCAACGGACAGAAAGAGCACATATGGAGGGATATTCAGTATCGGGTCTACAAAATTTTCTTGGTACAGCAGGAAACAGAGATCCGTGGCACTCAGTTCAACAGAGGCCGAGTACATGGCAACAAGTTTGGTTGCATGCGAGGCTATATGGATGAGGAAGATCCTGGTCGGGTTGTTCAGTTCACACTTAGATCCTACTGTGATATATTGTGATAATCAGAGTTGCATTAAACTCTCGGTTAATCCATTATTTCATGATATATCTAAACATATTGACATCCGGTATCATCATATCGAGAGATTGTGGTACGGCGGAAGATCTGTTGCTTTCTTACATTCCCACGGAGGATAGGGATGCAGAGATATTCGACAAAGGCGCTCACCGAGGAGAAAATTCGAATACCATAGAGACGGGATCGGGTGGTAGATAATCCTTCTCTTGTTGAGAGGGAGTGTTGAGATTCAACAGATGATGAAGCTTAGTGGAAAGATTCGCCTTCACTAAGTGGGCCCATGACTATTTTTGGCGCAAAGTATTTTTGAACTATGTCCTTTTTTAGACATGTCGATCATATGAGTTGCGGGGATGCTATTTGTGGATGGTTGGTAAAGTTGGAAAAAGAGATGGACTTCTATTTTTGAACTGTTAAGTGTGCCTATTTTTGGGTGCTAGTCTAAAAATAGATGCGCATTGGAGGTTTGAAGATCAATGAGGTGGTTTTCTTGGATGAGGTTGTTGAATCCATTACTATCCAGGTCCAAATTCATCCTTCCGCCTTTCTTTTCTTGTAGATTTGTTATCATATTGAAATCTCCTCCCAGGGGCTAGAGTGGAAGAGATCTGTGTTTATTGAATTTAGCTATGTTTTCTAGAAGCTCTGTCTTCTGGTGGAAATTATAGGGAAATTAGACATTCGTTAGCAGGCCATGGATGTCCGTATCAATCAGGTGAAAATTGGCCTGGATGAAATGCCTATTGGCATGATAATTCTCTAGGGAGATGATTTGTGGGTTCCAGATGATTTATAGTCCTCGAGATGCTCCATTGGCATCTACCACTATTGTATTGCATCCTTTCCATATCTTTTTGAAGATTGTTTCCAGTGGAGTTGGAAAATTTGGTTTCTTGCATGTAGAATATTGCAAGGTGTTCCTCAGTAATTATTTTCTTTATTGTCCTATGCTTAGTGGGGCTTTTGAGCCCTCTTATATTCCATGATATGATCTTCATTTGGGGGGGGTGGGGGGGTTGGTGGTGTAGGCGTAGAATCTTGTTAACTCAAGGATCGCCCAGAATCCACGATTTATTTTCCTATTTCTACTGTTCTTTGTAGCATTGTTTTCCTACCTCTTTTATGGGAATATTTCGTGAAGTATTTTGTATTTATGAGCGTACCCCCCTGAATGCCCAGAGAGGGGAGTTGCTGCGCTTGTGTAAGGATTTCTTCCATCGTTTGGACTTGCAGCTCGGATATTAATATGAAGTCCTTCTTATTGCAAGCATCCTCTAACCCTATGAGATTCATGCCCTCAAGGTCAATGCTTTCTGGCTATTCCTCCATGGCTTATGGGATCGTCTCCATCACCTGTTCTTTTCCCTTCAACGTAGGGTTTTCACCTACAAAGCTAGGGGTTTGAGGTTTCAGAAAGGCCTCTGGTGGGACCTTGTTCTGTTGTGCCTTGGAGGACTGGGGCTGCTCCTTCGAGATGCTCTCGGCTTCATTGTCTGGTTCATTATCATTCTCATTCAATTGATTTAAAGAGACGAAGCTATTGCTAGTAGCAGGTCCTTTTTTTTTCTGGTGAGAGGTAGTTCTCTTGTTGTGCCTTTTATTGCTTGCTACCTTCGTGAATCATTTTGATGATTAATCATTAGATTCATTTTCAACTGCCACTTTTTTGTTTAGAGGGAAGTCTCTGAAGAGACTTCCATGTTGGTGACACCTCCCGCATCTAAAAGGAATATGCTCATAATCTACAGTTTGTATCCATTCAAAGTCTTCATGCAAAAAACTTACCTCGCCTGGTAGCGACTTCACTATGTTCGTGTAGATGCAAATTCGGGCATATGCTGCACAGCGGTTGATCTTTGTCTCCTCTGTTATCTTGACAAATTCCCCTAGGGCGTTGCCTATATCTCGGAGGATCAACTCATCCCAGTAGTCCTGGGGGAGGGAGTAGAGCCGAATCTAGACTGGAACCCATGTAATATCTTGTTTTTTGGGGTTGAATTGCTTCGTCCAGTGTTAGAGGTATAAACTTGCAGAGTTGAAAAAGAGGGTCCTCCATCCATGATCCCATTTTTGTCTTCAATGCATGTAATGAGCACATTGAAGAAGCCCTTAACACACAACTGAAGATCAATGTGGCCTTTGGGTTTCCACTTCATATCTATCCGTCCTTGAAGGGATTTTTAAGTGGGCCAGAAACCCATGAACTTGCCTATCAACACATGATCCTTCATGAACTGGATTCTTTCGTTGATGTGATGCACTGGGAGCTCAATCATTGTTCATTTGGGGTTCTTCGGAATGCATGTTGCTGACTTGATGTTGGCTACTTCTATTGT
Organism: Pinus albicaulis; assembly: GCA_034641835.2. Lineage (NCBI taxonomy): Eukaryota > Viridiplantae > Streptophyta > Pinopsida > Pinales > Pinaceae > Pinus > Pinus albicaulis. The sequence continues at coordinate 1,433,722,003 of CM076578.1, read as the reverse complement.
TGATGTATTTATCTGCTGTGTTGTAAGAGTCGCCCCTGAGATGTCATGAGATGGGCCAGATTTTTGCTGATTGTCGGTATCAGCCCCTACCATCGCCCCTGTGGGAGGTTGGCCCATTATGGGGGGAGCAGCAGTCCCCCCACTGGTTTCAGTCATTGGTGAGCCTCGAGTTCACCCAGGAGAGTGGTCGTGGCCTAACGGTCTGGGGGGAGGTCTGCTTGGGGAAGCTTGCACGGAAACCTCCAAACCCTAGGCCATGATGGTTGGCCTGGTGCAGAGCTTTGCTAGGTCATCATTCAAGTTGAGTCTGTTAGATCACCCATTTTCATGTTGCTCAACATTCAAAGGTTGAGAAAATGAACAAAGTGAAGAGCCTTGTAACTGACCATCTTTATGTTCCTCTTTATCACCTAAATATTGGGAAAGCTGCTACAAATTTTCACAAATTTCATAGGATATAACTTGGTTGTCAAAGTGATGATCCATTTCATCTTAAAGGAAAGAAGACACATATTTTTTTTGGAAACCTTCTTGGTTATCATGACAACTAACATGAGAATAGAAATCAAAAATTTCCTCTAACATATCTTCATCCATGCACTCTCCATTATCACCAAGATTTTTAAGATATGGAACGAAAACCTCACAAAAATCATAATAGTATTGCAACAATGATAAAGAAGAATGTTTTTTCTCATAATGTTCTAAGAAAGTCCGATGGAAATCTCTTAGAGAGAACAAGCTTCCCGGTTGCAACCCTTCATACCATGTTCTAGCCTCATCCTATAGGGTGGCCATAAACATTTTCATGAGACAATCCTCATGAAACTCAACTCGAAACTTATGTACATGCATAGGGAATCTAACCAAGTGAAGAGTAGCATTATCTTTCTTTTCATATTTAAATATTGGGAGATAAGTCAACCAATTAACTCTTGGCATAGGATTGGAAAACCAAGGATATGAGACTGACTCATAGGGGCATACCTGGCATTCTTTCTTGAAATAGAACTCATCTTGGAACTTCATCAAGCTATTGATATTCAAGCATTCAAGTCACCATGAAGCTATGGATTTTTGAATTCTTTAGGAATGGAGTCGCCAAGGTAGAATGCAGCCTCGAATGCTTTTGAGCTCCTGCTACCTTCAAGAGTTCAGTATTTTTGTTTGAGCACAAAATTTCGGGAAAATATGTCTTCAGACTCCCTCAAGACGCACCAAAATGTTATCACTAAATTGAGGCTCATGGGCTGCTTCAACAGTCAACCTAGAGTAACTATTTCAAACCTAATTTTAGTTGAAACTTAGCCTTTCCATCCTGAGAAGGCTCTCTCAAGGATATAAATGATATTATGTAAATGAAACTCAACATATGGCTAACTCTAAAATTGGGTTTTAAATGTGTTTTTTCAGGTGAAAGATGTGGACAAATTACTACCATTGGGCATATGGAGTCAATATAAACAACTCAATGACATGTGAAACTCGTCTCATGGAAGCTGAGGCATATATATATTCTAATGAAAACATAACATTCACATCAGACTAAGTGTTTGAAGGAACTTAGAGCATCAAAGCCATGAATTATAAGTAATCATACACTAGGATACTGAATATAAAATTATAGAACATGAAAGAAAAATAATCATAAGAATATCAATGAATCTAAGGTAAAGAGAAGTAAGATGCCACTGTATATTGCTGATAAAAGGTTTTACAATAGTAGTGTGTAGTAAAAACATCAATCAACCCATTCTAACTACAAAACTCCTCTATTTATAGAGCGGGGACTATTACAAATGATTTTCCACCTTGCTAGCTTTGAATTCCTGCCTCAAAGACCTATTTCAAATAAGATTACATCACTTGGAGACTTCCTAGGGATATTTCTGTTTTGTAGAGTTTGAATTAAAAAACGACTCTTCTTTCATTAAATAACTCAACAAATCCATTTAATAACCCTTATCAACTCCAACCAATTAATTTTTTGAGTGTACTGGACTGCTGATGTGTCATTATGCCACGCTGATGCTGAGTTGGACCTTGTTCAAGTCGAATTTTACATTTTTTTCATAAATCTGGTTAGTGAAAATTTTGAAAAATAGGCCTCAAAGATGAGTGCATAATTTAAAAACCATGATGGCTTTGCAGAAATTGAGAGAGGTTTTTGTAGATGGGCTTGTGACGAAGAAAAACCTCCATTAAATTTCCAAAATGATTTTTAATTTTGTCAAAAATCGAGGTTGAATTTGACTGCTAAAACAATAATGTATAGCAAAGTTCAAGAGAGTTCGTAGCGTTTTCATTTCACCAATTTCCGCACCCTTTCTGACTTTTCTGATCATTGGAGGGTCTTCCTTGGGTCTAATAATCTAAATAAATGCCTCTAGCACCCTCTGGCATGTATTTTTTGAAGGATTTTTAGCTTAAGGAAACCTACAACGAGTTTGTAGCGAAAACTCAGCCTCAAGCCTGGAGCACGCTATGAACTCACCTAGTTTGTTAGATTTTTTTGTAATTTCTTCTTCTTTGCCCAAAAATCAAATTTATAGCCTGCATGTGTCTTGTGATGATAGCTTAAGACAAAAATCGATAAAATGTGTGGCATACCATGTTTAACTTCAACATCTTGCATAATCACTTTAAGACCCTTTTTCTTCAATTCGGCTTGTAGCATCTCTATCAAACCAAACTGACATGATGAGGTGTTGACCACTGATACACTGGAGTTAAGACCTTGAAAGAATTTAGGTTGAGATGGTGAGCTTTCCAATTGATGAGTTGGCATGCTTTGTTTCTTTGATGAGTTGTCATACACATGAAGTTTGACAGTCCCCTTAAACAAATGGCCCAATGAAATTTCTTGAACTCATTTGATGGTTCAGTTACCTCCTTACATGCGTTGAATGCCTCAAAAATATCACAAACTCATACGGCTGGAAAAACATAGCGTTAGGCAAGTTCGTAGCAAATTCTGACTGTTTTACACTAATGTTTCTACGAACTTGGGTAAAAGTGTCAAATTCACTCTAATGACCAGATTTGCTCATGCATGAGATATTTTTGGATTTTTCTTTGACATTGACTCCTATCACATGAATGATGACCATTAAGACCCATCACATATGTGCATTTTTTTGAAAATAATGAATTAAAATGTCCCATTCAACTCTAGGTGACTCAACCTAATTAACTTAAGACCAACCAAATTTTATTATGGATAACAAGTTGTATAATTAGAAAATTGTACAGGTGATGCATGAGGTCAACATGATGCCTTGGAGGTATTGCGTAATATATTGATGGAAATTTCCTAATTAATAGGGGCTTGATTAACCCAGGAATGCATTAGCGAGGATGGTGAGGAAAAGGCAAGGATGTGGTTAAATATTGGACCAAACTTGCTTAGATCAGAGTGAGACAATCAACAGAGTGCAGCGGTTTCTCAGGAAGAGAAACAACAGTGTATTGTTTCATGTTCTTGAATTTATGCAATATACATATAGCGGGGTTTTTAGTTGAGGCTTTCCCCAAATACAACTTTATGTTGTGCATTTGATATTCTTTCTCTTACTTTTTTATGTGATTGTGCGATCGTAATTGGTTTTCCGCAACTTGTAGAATTGATTTAGTATTTTGTTTTAGTAAATTACAAGATTAGTTGAATCTATTTAGATATTTCTACATGGTATCAAAGCAAGAATCACAATTTAGGAGAAGAGTACGAGTTTGTTTTTGAACATGTGAATCGAATTTGCAGATTTATTCTTCAGTACCAACATCATATCAAAATCTCTTTCTCTTGATTGAGACTCGAATATGACCTTGAGCGTAATTCAAATTACATAGCATGGAAGGATAGGATTGAGGGGGTGTTGGAGGACAACAGACTGAAGGAATTCATAGACAGTGATATTCCCCAACCCGCAGCAACAAATGTTCAACTTCTTGATGCATGGAAGAAGAATGTAGCAAAGCCGAGAAGGATTCTGCTAGGAGTTTGAGATCATATAGTCTCAAACCTCCATGGAAAGGTAACTCCATATGCTATGTGGGAGGCCTTAACATATCTGTTTCAGGATAGCAGCGACCAGAGGAAGTTGGTGATGAAGGACAAGCTCAGAAAGATCAATATGGAGAAGGGCGACAAGATTCCAAAATACTTAACGAAGTTCACTCAATGTCGAGATGAACTTGAAAGTGTCGGGGTGACAATTTTCTAGGATGATTTGGTGAGCATAGCACTTCTAGGCCTTCCCAAGAGATGGCATAACTACCATGAATCAGTGAATGGGAGGGAGAAGCTACCAGAGTGGGAGTGATTGTGGTCTGACTTGGTGCAAGAAGAGATTCGGTGGAACACCAAAGAGGGATCCACATCAAAGACTGATGATGAGGAGAACTATGCCTTGGCTAGAAAGGCAAAGAAAGGGAAAGGGAAGGCGTTCCATTACAAATCAGATTTTGGTCAAGAAAGAAAGAGGCGAGAGTTATAAAAGGTAAAATGTTTTCACCGCCATGAACTTGGACATTGTACTACAAAGTGTTCGCATAAGAAGACCAACAAGAAGCCCTGAGGAGGAGCGAAAAGTGACGCACTTGCTTCACAATTCGAGTTGGATTTCACCCTCATTGCATGCATGGTGTCATCGGTGATGGGTTCTGTGTGTTACTTAGATAGTGGAGCTTCATTCCATATGATTGACAACAAAAAATTCTTCAGTAACTTAGAAGAGAAGGATTTCCATATGCACATCAAGATGGGAGATGATAGGAGGTATAGCTCTACCAAAATAGGTACAGTTACCTTACAGAGGGAGTCAAGTACTCCTCTCACATTAAAAGGTATGATGTGTGTTCCTATTTTAAACAAGAATTTGGTTTCTGTTGCTATGATGGAAGACCGTAGCTACAATGTGATATTCAACGAAGGAAAGGCATTCCTTCGTCACAAAGCCACAGGAGAGGTGAAGAAGATCGGGGTTCGATTAAAGAACCTCTACAAATTGGATGTAGAATACCATGCTGCCTTGAGAACGAAAGCAAAGAAGGTGGTGAGCTGGGACATCGATGATTTATGGCACAAGAGGTTGGGCCATCTACGCCATGGCGCTTTGAAGATCATACAACATATTTCTACAAGACTTCCAAAGGGTGCACTTGTACAACGAGATACATGCAAAGGGTGTACATTGGGGAAGTATACCAAAGCCACCTTTCACGATAAGGAAATTTGTGCAAAGGCGATCTATGAGAAAGTTCACTCAGATGTTTGTGGACCCTTCTTGACAACTTCCACAAAAAACATTGGTATTATGTGATTTTTGTAGATGATTTTTCACGCAAGTGTTGGATTTTCTTCATGCAAAAGAAAGATTAGACATTCTCCAAGTTTTGTGATTTCAAGGCACTTGTCGAGAAAGATACACAGAAAAAAGTTGAAGGCTCTGGGGAGTGAAAATGGTGGATAATATGTCTCTAATGAATTCAATAACTTCTGTGCTTCAAAATTAATTCGAAGGGAATTGATAGCACCCCATAACCCACAACATAATGGGGTTGTAGAAAGGAAGAACAAAACTATTGTGGGAGCAACATGAGCTATGTTGGATGATGAGGGCCTACTGTTGCATCTGTGGGAGGAAGCATGCAATATAGTAGTATTTGTGGAGAAGAGAAGTCCTCATTAGATACTTGGGATGAGTACACTAGAGGAAGGTTTTTCAGGTAAGAGATCAAATGTGTCGCATTTTAAAATTTTTGATTCATCAGTTTATTGCCATGTGACCAAATATTCCAGGAAGAAGCTAGAGCTAACAACTAAGTTGGGGATGTTTGTGGGGTACATTGATACACCTCACAACTATTGGGTGTACTTTCCAGCACACAAGATGACAGTGGTTAGAAGAGATGTGAAATTCGATGAAGAGAAGGTCATGTGAATTTCCTTTGAGAGGTAGCTTCAGTTGCATGCAGTTAAGGAGCTCTTGGCTCCAAAAGAAGAACCTCAAGATGTGGAGCAGCCATAGGCAGAGATGCAGAGAGTGGAGGCACCCACTCATGCAAAGATATCCCGAAACAAAACGAAGTGCACCAGAGAGGTTGATAGGTTGTTGCTTGATGCTAGAGAGAATCTGGGAGCACCTACATCACAACGCAGGTAGAGAAGGTCCCCAGAGTAGTACACTGGATACGTGGCTCTTATGAGTGAAGGTTTAGAGATAGAAACATAGTATTTTGATGAAGTAGTGCAACAACCAATTTGGGTTGATGCCATGGTTGAGGAGTATGACTCCATTTTCAGAAACAATGCATGGGAAGTTGTCCCAAGACCAGAGGGGAAGTTAATTGTAGGATATAGGTGGATCTACAAGGTGAAGCAGGAAGCAGATGGGAGTGTGGAGAAGCACAATGCTAGATTTTTGGCCAAAGGGCTATCTCAGGTGGAGGGGATATATTATGATGAGACCTTTTCACCAATCCCAAGTTACTCATAAATCAGATCCATCCTTGCACTCTTAACACAAATGGGATGGAAAATATATTAGATGGATGTAAAGATGACCTTCCTCAATGGGGTGATTGAGTAAGAGATGTACATTGAGAAATCATAAGGAATTTATACCTTATACAGGTAGTCACATGTGTTTAAACTCAAGAAAGGAGAGTATGGGTTGAAGCAAGCACCTCATGCTTGTTACACCATGATCGACAACTATTTCACCAAGTTGGGCTTCACGAAGAGTGAAGCAGATGCAAACATTTATCATATTGTGGTAGAAGGTAAGATTTTTATTATTGTACTTTATGTTGATGATCTGATATTGACATGTGATGAGAAACTCATCAAGTACTGAAAAGAGTATCTTGCAATAGAATTTAAGGTGAAGGAAATGGAGCTTTTGCATTATTTTCTAGGATTGGAAATATGGAAAATGGATGGGGCACTATTTGTATCTCCAAGAAAGTATGCCAACGAGGTCCACATGGAGGGCAACAAACCCATGGAGACTCCTCTAGTAGGAAATTGGAGGAAGGAGGATGCTACTTTAAGCGAAGTAGTAAATGCTATTGTTTATAGGTAGCTTATGGGTTCACTCATGTATTTGGTGAACACACAACCAAACATATGTTATGCGGTTAATCATTTTAGTCAATATATGGTTAAGCCTACCAAGCTCTTTTTGAAGGCAGACAAGCATGTGTTGAGATACCTCAGAGGCACTAAAAAGTATGGGATATGGTACATACAGACATAGGGAGTGAAGATTCAAGGCTTCATAGATGAAGATTGGGTAGGGAGTCCATCCGACAGGAAGAGCACATCAGGGGGCATCTTCAACATAGGATCAACAACATTTGCCTGGTACAACAGGAAACAAAGAGCATTTTCACTTAGTTCAATAGAGGCAGAGTACATGGCAACCAATCAAGCAACATGTGAGGCCATCTGGATGAGGAAGATACTTATTGGTTTGTTTGGTCGACAGATGGATCCGACGATGATTTATTGTGATAACCAGAGTTGCATCAAACTCTCTGTTAATCCAAATTTTCATGACAGGTCCAAGCATATTGATATCCAATATCATCATCTCAGAGATTCTGTGTAGAGGCAGATTATGTCATTAGAGTACATTCCCATGGAGGAGTAGGATGCAAAAATCTTGACAAAGGCACTATCAAGAAGTAAATTTGAGTTCCACAGAGATAGGATCAGGGTAGCAGATAATACCTTTGTTATTGAGAGGGAGTGTTGAAATTGGCAACAAGAATGGCACCCAAAGGGGGCCTCTCATTTAGTTTTCCCTTAATTAAATTATAAGTAAATTGTAATTCCACATTACACAACAACTTCTAAGTGTTAATTGAGTTAGGAAGACTTAGTTAGCTCAGTCAATTCGAGTTGGGGGTCAAACTGGAGGCATGTAAAGGTCACTCTAAGTTTTAGGGGGTCTAGTTGCAGTATATTTTGAGTTGTAATTAGCTAACTCAATTATTTGAGTTTGAATTAGTTTAACAAGTTCTAACTGAGAGATGAGCTAGTGATAGGTCAAGTGAATTAAATCTGATTTAATTCACATGCAGTTATCAATACAATAACTGATAATTCGCTATAAATAGTTGTTGCATGTTAGTTCTAAAGGATGTCCATTTGAGATTGGAGTTAAAGGGAAGAGAACTATCATTTGTATAATTATAAAATTATACAGGTCATGCATGAGGTCATCAATATGCCTTAGATCTATGGTGCAATATATTGATGGGGATTTCCTAATTAATAGGGGCTCAATTAGCCCATGCATGCTTGAGCAAGGTTGGTCAGGTAGAGGCAAGGAAGTGATTAAATATTGGACCAAACATACTTAAATCAAAGTGAGACAGTTAGTAGAGTGCAAAGGTTTCTGAGGAAGAGAAATAACGTTGTATTGTTTCATGTTCTCGACTTTATGCAATATACAAATAGCTGGATTTTTAGCTGAGGCTTCCTAGATACATATTTGTGTTGTGCGACTGATATTATTTCTCTTACTTGTTTATGTGATTGTGCGATAGTAATTGGTTTTCCATAATTTGTAGAATTGATTCAATATTTTTTTTTTTAGTACATTACAAGATTAGTTGAATCTATTTAGATATTTCTACAAAGGCATGCTTTGGAAATTCCTTGGCCCCTAAATGGCCAAGAAGCATTGTTTAGGGCTTCAAAATGGAACTGAAAGTTTGGGACTTGAAAAAACTACTAAGAAAATAGAGAACCATTGAGTCAGTGGAAATGGTGAGTGGTCACCGACATCCACCTGGATCAATCATCCCACTTTAGGAAGTGATGGTATCCATTGCATCAAGTTCTCTTCTCATATAGTGAAACTTAAGTTGAATTTGGCTCCTTTTAAGCCATTTGTCTCAATGAAGAAGTTACCCTACTTTAACAACCTAATATAATTTTATATTTTTCTAACGAGTATCATTTCTCTTTGTGTCCATGATTCAATCAATTGTACCCGACTCAATGCAGATGATTGAGTTATGTGGGCGAAAACTATTGAATTTCCTTCGAGGTGTCTAATAGATGTGGAAAATATGATCGAACAAGCTCCACATTAAATACTAGGTGCACACCAAGGAAAGAGGGATTACTCAATTCAAAATAATTTTCACCCAAAGTCTTTGTGATGATGTAAGGCCCATATTGAAGTGTTTTAAGCTCCCTTTAGGGTCATGTGAATTGTTTTTTTATAAATGTAACCACACCTTATCACCAACCTAAAACTTGTGTGGAACCTAATGTAAATCATATCATTGCTTATACTTACCATTAACTTTCTACATGATATCATGAACCTGTCATTGGAGGTGTTGGATCTATTAAATGAATTTGGTTGCTCTATCTACTTTGGCCTAAACATGGGAGGACTCTTCCAAAGATGCAATATGAAAAGTAACATGAATAAAGACCAATTGTTGGAACCTTAATCACACATGAAAAGTACTATGGCCAATACAGTTGTGGAGGGATCTTTATAACTATGTTGAGCATATGGAACGATTCCATCCCATATATGCAAATGCCTAGAGTTGTACATGTGCAAGATATGCACAATCTTCATGTTTACCACTTATGTTTGGGGGTGAAAGGCAATCGATTTGGTTAACTTGGTATGCATTAAAGACCCTAGGCTAGACCAAAAGGTATTAAGGAACCTACTATCCCTATATGAAAAAATGGTCCAAGGTAGCCCAAAATGACCTTAAACACTCCCAATGAAGAGTTCAATAGTAGCTTTTGTTGTGATACTTCTCTTGCATGGTGCCAAAATTCCCATCTTAAAGAATTGATCAACAAAAATTCATACACAATTATTACCATACTTGATGGAGGGGAAACCTAACATATAATCCATGGAGATTGACTTCGAGGGTCTGCTCATCTGCCACTTTTTGATATTGTGACTCCTCCAAATGCAAAATCTACAATGAGATGTGTGCATCACGATAGAGGGTAGACTATGTACACCTCTATAAACTTTAGCAACCAAATCATTGCACAAAGGTTGGTCCCTTCTCCCACAAACTAGGGAGTCTCATACACTAATTTAGTGTGTGGCTTGGCCTTGGCCTTAAAATGATATTATTATTGTTATAAGTGTAGTGTAACTAATAGATGAAACTACCTTTTTTTCTAGGCATTTTTCCAGTCAATTTTAACTAAAACCCAATAAATATTTTTTAAAATGTTGAGTTTAAGTTATTTAGTTAGCATAATTGGAATGCCCCGACGATTTTTCAGGGTGTTGAATCCATTTACAAATTCAAAAACATAATTTAAACAACAAAAAATCACAATATTGCTTGAAATTGTATCACCGAATGCTGGTGAAAAAACCCATTTCATCTCTTAATTAAACTGTGTCATTATTATATATTTATAATTTCTTTATTTGGTAAAATATAAAAAGACACTCGTCCAAAACATTGATGACATTTATTTTAAAAGGCCACTTTGGCAAATTCTTGGTTTTTTTTCTATTTAAAAATATATATTGTTTAATGTCCTTTGTGTGTGTGTGTGTGTGTGTATATATATATATATATATATATATATATATATATATATATATATATATATATATATATATATATATATATATATATATATATATATATATATATATGAACACACACTTTATACCCGATGTTTTTGTATCATGTCATTACCAAAATTATCTATTTAGCATTTACATATGTTTCAAGCAATACAAATTTTAGAATTGTATAAAAAAAATATGTATTTTAATTACAATTTTCTTACTTATTTAATTTTCCAAAACATTATAGTAAATTATAGAGAATCTAACAAAAATTTGAAAGTCAACTAAAGCTATTGAAGTTTTTTTCCATACTCCATTCTCTAACAAGGATTAAAATAATACTAGCAACTGCCCCAAAAGGTGCAAAGAAAGACAAACATAGTTGTTAAATTGGAATTGTTGAATTGGAAAAGTTGTACTTTGATTTGGAATAATAATTGTTATATTAGATTTAGGTTGATTTGTGTGTTTGTGTTAAATTGGTGATACACAATTAAAATAATAATTGAAATATTGAGATGATGAAAATTCACTGAGATATAATTTACCACTTATTTTACCAATGAAAGAGTTAAAACCATTCTAAACAAATATTGATTTTCTAGAATGGGCAATTTCTACTAAGAGGAAACAACAAGTACAAATTAATTTTGCCTCATTTTAGGCATTCCATGTCGTTTGGTGAAGGACATTTTTTTTTTAGCCTATATCTAATATGGTGGCATTCAAATTATATGTTGTATTCGTTCTTTTTCTTTTTCTTTTTCCAAGGAAAAAATCAAACTTTTTATTAAGATATAAAAAGTTACATCGTATATGCACTTAAGCATTCCATATGAAGTAGTTGATCACCCAAGAAGGTAACATACCAAACTGTACGATCAATCAAAAACTGTGATTAAACAGTCCAAACATAAGTGCACTATAAATAGTGACCGATAGTGAAAACCATAATAATGGCCTCCCCATTGGGGAAAACAACCCATAAAAAGCAGAAAAAGGAGCTGACAGTCTCAGGAGAAACAAAAATCTGAAATACCCAATAGTAGTAGTAACATATTATTCTCAATATATACATCCTGTAGATTCAGTAGAAAATAAAGCCAAAGAAATCTTTTTAGTAAGGCCGAGTGTTCGACACATGAACCAGTCCATCCATAGTTTCAGTTATTCTCCACGTGTCCAAATCATGTTGAGAGCCTGCCTAAGATAGTAAGTCAGTCGAGGAGTTTTGTTTCGTGTAATGTGGGATACAGTAATAAGATCTAAAGATGACTCTAAAACATGTATTTTTTCAAGGATGGGAGCCAAAATATAATTTTGACATATTTGTATGTTGTTGAACTAGTTTATGGCATTCACAGAGTCTCGAAAGATTTGAATAGATCCAATTCCCAAATGAATGAGCCAACAAAAAAGAAGTTTTAATGTAACTAATTCTACAAAGTTTTTTGTGTCTGTGTCAATACCCATCGATGCTTTTATGGACCTTTTGTTATTTAAGTGAATGGCCATAAGCAAACCACATATGTTTTGAGCATATGATGCCCCCTCGAAGTAGGCCCATGGAATGTCATGATTGATCTTTTATATGTTGTTATTTCGAGTATGATTGATATGTTCAGTTGTTGGGAGTAGAGAAAAAATTGAAGCACAATCTGCTGCGATCACCGAGGGAGAAGTGGAGGTTTCTTTAAAAATACCCTTTCTTCTTGCAAGTCAAACCCCCATTGATCTAAATCTGAATGTTAGTTTTGTTGTGCCAATTTCATCTTCATATTTATAAACAATTGTTGATCATTTTCTTCATGTGCATAGGTTTCCTTGTCGTGTTAGTGAGTGTTAAATAGGTAATCGTCTCAAGTTTTATGTTAAATTCATGAGAATTTTAACATTAAAACAAAGTACTGAACAAAAACAATAAAATGTACAAAAAACCATCAAATGATCCATCAACACATTGTTTTGATGAAGGAGTTCACCCCTCCTGGGCTACATCTCCTTGGTCCAACTTCCATGGCTTGGGCCTCTATATTAGCTCCAAATGGAAAAAAAGTGATTTTAACAATCCTCTACTTCTCCTGAAACCTGCTCTAACATGCTCAGAATGTCCAAATCTAGTATGATAGACCCTTTATGAGACAAAAATGGTCGGATTTTGCTCCAATTATGCCTCATTCTTTTCTTCCTACGAAACCCCTCCAAAAAAGGAGAGAATTCGAGTTAACTCCGCTAATTTTGGATTTAGTGCCGAATTTGGCAGACTCTGCCATCTTCTCCACCAAGATAAGACTAGTTAATTATCAGATAAGCATGGTTTAAGTGTTGTTTATGCTTGCTAAGCGCGTTTAGTTGATCCTATGCCCTGCGGTTATAACATATAGGCCACATGTATGAGGGGGTTAGCCCCCCCCCCCCCCCTCCCGACGATGAAAACCTTTGAACACAAATATAATTTGCAACCCATATATGTTAAGTTGTAAATTGGTGGTCTATTGGTATGGTTGTGCGCTTGCTTGGGGGAGGTCGCGGGGTCGAGCCTCGACCTCCGCCCTTCATAATTTTTCTGTGAAATATAACATATGCTTTCGACGATGGTATAGTATTTAACCCATACCTTAGTCCACCAAAGGGGGCACGTGGAGGCCCTTGGCTACACCACGTGTCCGCCTTTGGTTAGACTATTTTTGAACAATAAAAAAAACACTGACAACAAACCAACTTACAAAACAAGCATGAAATGACACTTGTCATAGTGTCATTGGACGAAATGAAGGAATATTCCCAGAATTTTTTTAATTTTTGTTGTTGTCATGTCATCATTTTGCCATTTCTGCAAAAAATTTAGTTGTTTAGGAAAACGAACAACAACCTCTATCTTCCTCATATGGAGTCAGTTTTCGATGAAACGAATTGCGTCGGATTCTTGGTGACGAGCACATCGCGATCATTCAGGTTCTGATCGATTCTAAGCACTTTCATTTTTGAGCTTAACACTAAGCACATGATCATTCCTCCCCACTAGAATCCTTTTGGACCCCAAAATCTCTTTCATTACTGAACATGTGGATGAGGATACAATTCCCTCACCCTTCCAGTCTCAATCCACTGGAATTTTCCCATTTTCATCAATTTGAGCTTTTCACAAAAACTAATCTTTTTCCTTGACTCTTGAGACACTATCTTGCTGTTGTAGACACCATCATGCTACAATTTCCCTGAATTTGTAGAGCAGCAAGTTGTCCTTGCAGAAACAAAATTGTTCCCACCTCGGTTGTCAATCAAAGGAAACTTGAAAACTGTCTCACCTTGAACACTGTCGTCATGGTGTTTCTTAGCTTGTCTTTCTTTGTACTTGCGTCGACTTTTGACCAAGTGTTTTTTCCTTTGCCATGTACCTTTTTGAAACAAAAAACAAGTACTTGTGGAATCTATTCCTTCTTTGTCAAATTTATTTGGTGCTTTCTCTTTGACCTTTGCTCTTTCCTGCACTGTTAGGTCCCTATAATAATAGTGTATCCCCTTATTGATTTAGTGTAGCCCCCTTATTTTTATTGTTGCACCCTTGTAGCCCCCATATTCTTATTATTGTGCCCTTACATTATTATTGTTAGGTCGACTAGGATTATATTGTGACCCCATGGACTCCTATATATAGAAAGGAGGTTTTTTCATTTGATCATCCAAGAATTGTTCATTTATGTAATGTAAAGGAGGTTTCCCCCTTGAATTGGCTTATTTCTAAGGCATTTATCTCTATTTTCTTCTATTTTTGGAGCTGGTTTCATAACATTAGGTATCAGAGCTTTGGATTCTAGGGTTTCGCTGCTCCAAACATGACATTGTGGAATTTTCGCTATAATTTTTTTTATACGAAGGTTCAGAAGCTGAAATTTTTACCACAAGAAGCAGAAATCTTGAGGAACTTCATGTAAAAAATTTCAGATCTTGGTTCACAATATTTTCAGATATATGAGCTGTGGAAATTAGGGTTTTTGCAGGCTCTCGAATTTCATCTAAAATAGGTGACCTTGGGAAAATCGTCATAACTCTTTCTCTGAGCATCAGATTGGAATTCTGTAAAAAGTGGCCAAAAGTACACGAAATTTGGTTTCTTTTGTATCAATTTCAAAGCCAACGGAGGAAACAGTCACATGTGGCATGCCATACAAGTTCTCTCTGCTGAAATAGTCCATAATTAGGTAATTGTGGGAGATTGGGCATAACTTTGTCTTGAAGAATCCAAATCAGGTCAGAACTATGGCATTCAAAAGAAGATTCAGAGGGCTACTATAGGACCAAATTTTAGATATTGAAGATTCAAAATCACAAAGATAATTTAGTTTCAATATCGAGCTCCTCAAAAGCAAGAAAAAGGTGTATATTTGTTTTTTTAAATTGCATAACGTTTGTTTGAAAAAAAAGTTTGAAGTGATTCCAAGGGTATATTGAAGCATTTTTATCAGTATTGGGTTCTATATTTCCTCCCAAAAATAATTCCACACCCATTCAGCCCTCAGAAAGCTCTACTATGACACATGAAGAGGAAGAATTGTAGTATGAAATACCAAAATTATGGTACCAAGTGCAACAAATTTTGATCTTACAAAGAAATCAAATTGACATAGATGATTTAAAAGAAAAAATGGAGGCTAAGTTGGACGGTTTGAAGAATAAAATGAAAGGTAATATGGATTAAAAAGTAGTGGAAGATCACATCAAGTATCAACAACAATTTCTCAAATTCTCAAAGGATAACCTAACTTTGGTGCAGAATCGAATGAAAAAACAAGAAGATGAACATCGCAGCGAAAGAAGTTTCGAAGCAATCACAGAAACAAGAACTTGACAACTATAAAATTGATCAAATTCAGAGTATCTCAGCGAGTGGAAGAACTTACCTATTGAATATTCCCCATGGGACGATGAGAATTTTATACGGAAGCATCCATAAATAATCAAGCGTTGAGGGCAACACTTGTTTGAAGGAGAGGGGCATGTTAGGTCCTTATAATAATAGTGTATCCCCTTATTGTTGTTAGTGTAGCCCCCTTATTTTTATTGTTGTACCCCTATAGCCCTCATATTGTTAATATTGTGCCCTTACATTATTATTGTTAGGTCGGCTAGGATTATATTGTGCCCCATGGACTCTTATGTATAGAAAGGAGGTTTTGTGATTTGATCATCCAAGAATTGTTCATTTATGTAATGTAAAGGATGTTTCCCCCTTGAAGTGGCTTATTTCTAAGGTGTTAATCTCTATTTTATTCTATTTTTGGAGCTGGTTTCATAACATGCACTGACATCTTGTTTCCAACACTGCTCAACACTAATGTTGACTGCTGCAAATATTTCACGTCTTGTTTTCCTCCTTTCAGAGGCAACATGTTAGAGTCCTGAAACATCTTATTATAAGAATAAGAAAATTCAATAAAATTAAGTTGTTCATTCGATGCAGCTTTTTGAAAGGTCTCATTCAAAACATCTCTATGCTTGATCATTAACAAAGTCAATTTTTTACTTGCCTTCACTATTCTCTTGGTTTCTCCTACATGTATAAGAGAAAAAATTCTCTTCTTCTTATGCACTCTAACTATGTACTCAATTCCATATTTAAACAAGTGATACTTATTCTCATGGCGATGAAATACTGCTTTCCTCTCATAAAGATAATGACTTACCAAAACAATACCTGAAATCTCAAGCATCACTACATCAAGTTCAACTTTGTCAAGAAAGTTTGAATTGATTGCAAACCTTAGGATGCACTTCCTTCATACTTGCAAGTTTGCATTTTTGCATATCCACCCTAAAGGATAAGGCCTTGGATGTATAACAGTTTCAAGATTTAACTTCTTAACTAAGTCTTCGGAAATCAAATTAGCTTGAGAACCACTATATAATAGTGTGTCTATCTTGGTATGTTTTGAAACGACTCTAATATGAAAGACATCAACTCTTATATCTCCATCTTGAGTTACATTGGAAAAAATTGAAGAACTAGTGCTTGCTATGTTCTTACCTTTCAAACCCATTGATGTGATCTTGGTTTCTTCTCCCGAATTTGAACCCAAGTCATGTTCAATGATTGCAACAATTTCCCTTTCTCTTTGGATTTAAGTTTGTTTGGCTTCAACTCTGAATGGAGTTGCCAACAATGGTCTTCATCATGGCCATTCTTCGAACAATGTTTACATGTGAGTTTCTCTTTCTCTTTTTTGATAGAGCTATTTCTCTTTCGTCTTCCATTAAACTTGCCCTTTCCTTTACCCTCATACTCAAGGAAACGATCACTTTTCTCACCCGCACTCTGTTTCCCTCTTGCTTCTAGATGTATGGCTTGAACACAAACCTCATCTAAATTTGTGGGATTGAACATGAGAATAGTATGTATAAGGTAAATGTGAAAACCCCCAATATACTTTAACAAAGTTTATTGAGAATAAAAATTGACACCCAAAATAAGAGCTCTTCTCCTAATTTCATGAGTATAATCTTGCACACTTTTCCCTTTCAATTGTCTAAAATTATGCCAGTCCATGCCAGTCCATAATGGATTTTTGCATGTAAGCTAGAGGATAGAATTTGATTTTAATGGCAGCAATAAAATTTGACCAAGACATAGAGATCTTATCGTGGTTTTTAATTTCTTCTTGAGTCCTTGCTTCCCACCATACAAGTGTTGACCCCTCCATCCTGAAGGAAGCCAATTGAATCTTTATGTCATCTTCTTGAAGGTTTTGAATTCTGCAATAAAATTCCAATTGACAAATCCAATTATCTAGCTTCTCTGCATTCACTTTGCCATTATACACTGGAAGCTCAAATTTGACATCAAGTTTAAGTAAGTGAGTTTTTACTTTTGGGGTTTTTGAGTTAGTATGGGTGGTTTGTGTTGTGGAAGTGGAAGATGATGCTGAGGGTGATGATGAGGATGATGATGAATATGGTGGAGATGGAGGAGGCTTTCCTCCACTACCCTTTGAATCCTTCTCTTCATCATTTTTGTCTTCTGAGGTTCCCTCTCCATGTGGAGACTTAGAATTCCCTCCAACCATCCTTGTGCTCCTCTCTTCACAAAGGACCTTAACAATTTCAGTTAGGTTATAGAAATACTTCTTGTATGCTTCCTCTTCTGAAAGACCTTCAGCCTCACCTACACCTGACATGATGGCTATGGATTCAATCTCAGCTTCTGGTGCAACTTGTACCTCCTCAATCTCAGCTAGAGATAAAACTTGAGGCGATTCAAGTGCAGCTGGGAGTGAAATTTTGGGTGGAGATGGTGGCCTTATGGCTCTCCTTTTTTTGGTCCTAACCTCGGGACTAGCAACCAACAATTTCCCTTCTCCTCTCTGCAACTTTAACCTTGTAAGCATCACAAATTTGCAACCATTAAAACCCTACTTTCACAAAACTCAAGAAAATATCAAGCAAATAACATTTGCTCTGATACCACCTTGATCTAAATCTGAATGTTAGTTTTGCTGTGCTAATTTCATCTTCAGATTTATAAACAATTTCTGATCATTTGCTTCATGTGCATACGTTTCCTTGTGGTGTTTGTGAGTGTTAAACAAGTAATTGTGTCAAGTTTTATATTAAATTCACGAGAATTTTAACATTAAAACAAAGTACTGAACACCAACAATAAAATGTGCAACAAACCATCAAATGATCCATTAACACATTCATTTGATGAAGGATTTCACCCCTCTTGGGCTACATCTCCTTGGTGCAACTTCCACGACTTTGGTCTTTGTATTAGTTCAAAATGGAAAAATTGTTGTTTACAATCATCCACTGCTCCTAAAACCTACTCCAACATGCTCAAAATGTCTAAATCTGTGAGGATAGACTCTTTCTGAGCCAAAAATGGTCGAATTTTGCTCCAGTTATGCTTCATTCAATTTTTTCTAGGAAACCCTTCCAAAACTGGAGAGAATTCCAGTAAAATCTGCTAATTTTGGAGTTAGTGCCGAATTTGGTGGACTCCGCCAAGATAAGACTAGTTAATTATCAGATAAGAATGGTTTAAGTGTTTTTTATGCATGTTAAGCACGTTTAGTTGAGCCTCCACCCTATGGTTATAGTATATAGGTTACATGTATGAGGGGGTTGGCCCGCGGGGCTGGCCCCCTCCTCCGCCCGACGGTGAAAACCTTTGAACACAAATATAATTTGTGACCCATATATGTTAATTTGTAGGTTGGTGGTCTATTGGTATGGTTGCACGCTTTCTTGGGGGAGGTCGCGGGCTCGAGCCCCGACCTCCGCCCTTCCGCCCTTCATAATTTTGCTGCGAAATATAACAAATGCTTTCGACCATGGTATAATATTTCACCCATACCTTAGTCCACCAGAGGGGGCACATGGAGGCCCTTGGCTGCACCACGTGTCTGCCTCTAGTTGGACTATTTTCAACCAATAAAAAAACACTTACAACAAAGCAACTTACAAACCAACCACAAAATGACACTTGTCATAATGTCATTGGATGAAATGAAGGAATATTCCCAAAATGTTATTTTTTTGTTGACTAGGCTACCATGTCATCATTCTGTCATTTTTGCGAAAAAATTAGCTGTTTAGGAAAATGAACAATAGGCTCTATCTTCCTCATACATAGTCAATTTTTGATGAAATGAATTGCGTCAAATTCCTAGTGACAAGCACTTAGCGGTCGTTCAGGTTCCGATTGATTCTGAGCAGTTTCATTTTTGAGCTTAACACTAAGCACCTGATCACCCATGATATGATAAAAGGAATATTTCTAACATTTTCATCTGAAATAATATGCCACCAGCCCTGCCAAGCATCCACACAACTATTCCCATTCCATCTTGTGTTAATGCCTAATAGGGATAAAGTATGATCCCATTTTTTTTCGAGAGAAATGGAAATTTATAAATAAATGCGCAACAAATTCTTCTGCATCCTTGCAAAGGGTACACCAACATGACCCATGTATATTCCGTTTTTGTAAAATTTCCCATGTTGGTACTTTGTTTCTTAAGATGCACCAGAATAATAGTCTATTTTTGGCCGGACTACTCAACTTCCAGATTGGCTTATTCCACCAAGCCTATTCACCCCAACCACATCTCTTCATTAAGTAATTATAACCAAAATTTGGAGAGTAAGAGCACAACTGAACTTGAATCCAATGAAGAGTATATGGAAAGTTTTTTATCCGAACCTTTGTACGATGAAGCTCCTGTAAATATATTTTCCATTCCTGCCACCATTAGCGCTCAATCTGGAGCTCCCTTGCCGATTTCCACCCCTGTTGCCAAATGGTAGTGGACTCCGGCTTTGCAATGTGATTTAAAAGATATTCCCTTTTGAATTTATCGCCTCCAACATTCCCCTTGAGAGTACAAAAGTCGCATTACAACCCACCCATGGGTCCAAACCTATTCTACATTTTCCCCCATTGCTAACCTGCCAAGCCAAACCTTCTTCCACAATATTTATGGATGCAATAGTAGCCTTCCAAATGATAGAAGCAACAGAGGAGGTTTTCACTGGTATTCGAATGCAATCATCCAAGGAAGTCAGATAAATGTATTTTATTTTTACTACAACTATCCATAAATTGCCTTCAGTTAAGAGCCTCCACCCCAATTTTTCTGCTAGGGATAAAGAAAAAAGTTAAAAGTCCTCTATACCCCAGCCTCCCCATTCCTTTGGTCTGGAAATTTTATTCCACCCCACCCATGGGATAATAGCTTCCTCCTTTTTCCCAACCCATAAGAAATGACTGCATATTTTACTGATCTTAAGAAGGATGCCTTTTGGAACCCAAGATAGAGAGATCCAATACACCAGAATGGCCATTAATACATACTTAATTAGTACCAATATTCCTGCTCTAGAGATCCACTCATAGCGCCATAGGTTTATACAATTCTCAATTTTTTACACAAGCCAAAACCAATCTTGTTTTCTATATAAGTCTGGTTTCAGATAAAAACCCCAAGTACTTGAGATAATCCCCCATAGGGTGGCAATCAAATGGGAATAGAGTTGTAATCCTTTCAAGGTCAGGCACTAACATAGCAGCATAAGCAATAGAAGATTTATAAGAATTTATGATCATACCAATAGCCTTCAAAAATAGATCCAACAGACTTTTTAGGTGGGAAAATTCCTCCCTCTTCCCATTGCTAAAAGGGAGGTTGTCACCCACAAAGAGAAAATGTGTAATAAACAAAATTGTAGCAAATTATATACCTTTTAGGTTTCCTCTTCTCTTAGCCAAAATAAGAAGTTAACTAAGAACTTCGGCAGCTAGAAGGAACAAAAATGGGGATAGGGGACAACCTCGCTTGAGCCCTCTCTGACTAGAAAAAAGAAGAAGCATCCCCATTGATAAGAACAACAAAAGACACATTCGAGATACATCCCATTATCTAGTTAACAAAATCAATATCAAAGCCCAGGTGAGTCAACATTAATCTCAAATAAATCCAGCTGATCCTATCATATACTTTTGAAAGATCAATTTTAACAATCAAACCTTTTTGCCTAGATTGCTTTATGGTATACATTGTTTCCTGGGCCACCCCAATTGCTTCATGAATCTGCCTGCCGTTTAGAAAAATAATTTTTTCTTTAGAGATGTTGCTAGAAAGAATTGGTTTCAATCTAGTGGAAATGGTGTTTGCAATGATTTTGTATATATAGTTGCACAAGGATATTGGCATGCATTCATCAAAAGAGGAAGGGGAATCCGATTTTGGAATAAGTGCTAGGAGGGTCGAGTTGAAAGGTTCATGAACAGAGCCCTTGACTCTAGATTCCTCCACCACTCCCACAATCTCCTCCCCAAGCATATTAAATAAGTGCTGGAAAATTCCATAGTCCAGCCATCGGGGCCTCGACTCTTATCTATTTTCATTTACTTCACTACATTTTCCACTTCCAGTTTCGTAACAGGAGCCATTAGCCGCTCATTGTCTTCTTCTTCAACATATCTAGGAAACAACTGAGAAACCCTAATCACCTCAACAATAGTTACACCCTCAGGGGCCATAAAAAGTGATTTGAAATGGTCTTTCCCCATTGATGCAAGCTTATTGAAAGAATTTTTCTTGCATGCAGCTAGCTTATCTAGTTCCCAAATGGTATTGGATTTTTTTCTCCCTTTAGCATAATTTTGTTTTTTTTTGTATTTTCATCCCCTGTTGAGAGCCAGATTTCCCAGATTTTTAATCAAGATCGTTCTTCTTAAGCGAACATAATATTTCTTCTCTTAGAATCAAGAACCTTTATTCTATCCCTATTTTCCTCATTCTCAAAACCATCAGCTTCCAGACTCTCCATTCTTCCCAATGCTTCCCCAACCTCTCAAAGAGTAAGCTCATCCCTTTTAAATTTTTCTTTAGCTCATGTTATAGTCACATTTTTGAGTCGATTCAAATTACTCATAAGGGAAAATGCATAGGATATAGAACCATATCTCTCCATGTGACTCCATGTTTCATAAACAAGAATTATATAATCAGGGTCCTTCAACCATCTTGAATTAAACTTGAAGGGCGAGTCAGGCTTCTTGTTAGGTCCATCCATCTCAATCAGAATAGGTAGATGGTCTGATTCCCCTCCAGACCCAACCCATTTCCTAAAACCCGACAACAGACTAGCTAATTCTTCATTTGTGAGGAATCTATTCAGCCTCTTTGCCACACGAGCATCCCCCACTTTGATATTCATCCATGTGGGGGTGATTTTTATTAAGTTTGAATCAAATAGTCTCCCTTCTCTAAGTTTGTTTAGAAATAATTCTGCAAGAGGGTCGGCTTGGGCCAGAGGGCCCACAATTTCAGACAAACTAAGGGAGGAGTTGAGATCTCCGCCCACCACCAAATTTGGAGCATGCATAAAAGACTTTGAGAGAAGGTTGTTCAAAAACCCCAACCTCTCTTGACAAGGTCCATAGATATTCACAATTGTGAGATCTATGGCTAGTTTGGATGAAAATACCTCTGCTCCAATGACTTGTTCGGTGCCCCATGAGTTTTTCAGTTTTATGGTGTTGTCCCTAAATCCCAGAGCTAATCCTCTAGATCTTCCTTTGGCATCCATGGAAACAAAGGACCAACCCGAGAGCATTTTTGCAAGGGATTCCATAACTAGATCTCCCTGACCCAAAGTCTCTTGGGGCATAATCACATCAGGTCTATAATTAAAAAAAAGAGAGATTTTAATGCTAATTTCTTATGTGTGCTAGCAAATCCTCTACAATTGAAGGATAGTAGAATCATTTTGAAACCTGAACACCATGGTCAGCTACACCTATGAGACCATAACCGTTTGCAGAATCCCATGACATTGTTTCCTCCTCTATATGTTGTATTCTTATCCTGATGTGTATTCCATATTATTGATGATTATCTCATTTAGGAAATTATCTATGATTGTTGTAAATCAAGACAATGCATTATTACTCCACATTAAGTTGAACTCGACCCAAAGGATGAAAAATTATAAGAATTCTACTATTGTTGTATATTGGTTGCTTAAATAGTAGGTTTTGGATGGAATTGTTTACTTAAATAGATCTTTGCTTAATGTACCACAACTAGTTTCCATAGGCTCTTTCATAGTCCATTACATTCTACATATGCATTTGTGGAGTAACCTAGAAACAATACATTGCCCCATCTCCATGGAGTCCCATAGTTTCTCCATACATATCAAACAGGCCTTAGTGCCATATGCACACTTTTCTTATAAATGAGAAATGAGATATTCTTGTCACTTACAATATAAGATGTGGCAATTATTAAAAGGACGGTTCTTATATTGCTAGCAATGAAATTTTTTATAATTCTACTTCGTCTAATGGACCCGGAATGCATGGATCTTTTGTATGAACTCTCTAGTATGGTATTCACCTAATGTTTTACACTACCAACAAAAAAAATTGCCACTTCAAAGGTAAGTGGAACATTTTTCTACTCATAAGTAAAGACACCCTTATTGTTTACAATTATGCATAGGCAACACTGATGGGCATCATTTAGAAATCATTTACCTAGGTTTAATCTTTTCATCATTATTTAATAGTAAACCAAAAAACATAGTTGGTAACAAAAAAAAAACAAATTAAATAGTTTTAGTATTCAACAAAAAAAAATCTAGCCCATAACCCATTTTTTTATCAAATACTTTTGAAAGATACTTACCACAAATCAAAGAGTGTTTTTAATTGGATTTGGGAATTGAAAAACATTTAATTCATTAGAAATATAATTAATATTATAATAATATTTTTTGCAATTTAATTAAAACAAATGTAAAAATAAAGTATCCCATTACATACATTTTTTCTTCCAATTTTTACGCAATACAATGAAATACAATAAAACATTAAGCGATAGAAAAAATTATATTCTGCCATAAAAACAAGTGAGTAAACATGTGTTGTTCCATCCGAATTGCAATGTTTTACCAATGTTAGTGCTCTCCCCATTAAACGAACAACTCTAGTACGTTGATGGCTTATCCTTCACCTTCGTTTCTCCACTCTGACATCGTAACCCATGGCTTACTTGGTCCTCTTGTGGCTTGTCCTTCATGTTCGCTTCCCATTATGAAATCCCTCTACAGATCTCATAGGTCTGGTATTGTGCCGATTATCCATGGACACAGAGCTTTTGATTTTTTCTGCTTTATGATGATGATGCTTGTGCTCATGACTCACGTTATTACTTTTCTCCACAGGTTTCAAGGTCGAGATCGTGACAACATCTTTTTATTTGCCACTCATTCACATTTTTTTCCTCATGTAAAGATTTAAATTGTGATCGGAAGTCACCAATGGAAAATATATTATTTACCTAAGTATCAAATGTTTTTAAATATTTTAATTTTGAATGATTTTTTTTTTGCAAATTTTAAGAATAAAAATTCACTAAGCTTATTTAAAAATTATGCACAAATATCGCAACAATAAAATAACCCAAAAAAAAAAAAAAAAAAAAAACCATGGGGTCTCAGATAGATGGTGATTGAGTGCTTTGTTAAGGCACTCTTGATGTGAATTGATCGGTTCAATTCCCCGCCCCAATCAAAGTGATATATTGGACATGTTGAAGATGTAGTTATGCCAAGCTTACAAAAAAAAAAAAAACCAAAAAAAAAGCTTACCTTTAAATTTCACGATTTAGTTTATATCTAAGTTTTTTTCAAGGTATTTTATAACTTGAGCGTTTTTTTAGGGGGGTTAATTGGTGGACAAGTATCAAATACATGATATATATCATCAAAGACAACCAAAAAGTACAGTACATATACTGTACCATATCTCTACTAAGGCCTATCAACCTAATTTGGATATGAAAATTAGGCTAGGCTATTGAAATTCATTTATAGGTCAGGAATTTATCTAGTGTTCAGATTGAACAAATTCGTTGAAGCCAAACCATTTTCAATTTTTTTTAAAGGTGTCTTTGTAACTTTTCAAATTATTTTTAAGAGGGTAAAATGTGAGCTTAAATTTAGGAGGTATAAAATTTTCCAAAATATTTACATTTAAAAAAAAATTATCATTTAATTTTTAGTTTTTAAAATCATCTTAAATTCTTTAGAAATTATATGAGATTAAAATCTGAAGCAAAATAATGATCATGTCACATAGCTCACAACATTTTGGATTCTCGATTTAGCATTGTATGTTGTTTTTTTTTAAAGTTCTTTCACAGCTTTGTGTCTCTCATAAAAGGTTGCCCAACATTTTTTCCCTACTATTTCAATATTTTATTTTAGTGATTTAATTATAAAATTTTAAACTTTTTCTTAGTATTGTTAATATTTTTTCCTCCAATAGGTAGACATCTTTCTTTATAGACTAATATAATTTGATAAATGCATTCGTATAATAAAAATTATACACACACACACACACATATTCGTATTTCCATTTATTCCTTTCATTGTTCTCTTTTGAACATTTGAATAACACGGATGATAACAATATCAACTTCTACATTTACATTTAATAAGTTTTAATTTATTTCTACATTTACATTTTCCTTTTCTTTTTTAATAATGCATTGATATAGCTCGTCGAGACTAGCTCATCTAGAATGGGAGCAGACAAGGAAAAAAAGGTCTCAAAGGGAAATTACTCGGGTCCTTCGCTAGAAACAACATTCAAACAAGTCCTCTTTGCAAGCATGTGGCAACAACAAGTCCAAAGGAAAAGGAAAATTCATTGATCATTTTGCCTTATATATTCCCACATCCAAACCTCTCATTTGGTCATCCAATCTTAATGTGAAAGAACTGTTAAATGTAAAAAAGAGGTTGGAGGTAGTAGAAGCTAAAGAGAAGGAAAGAGATTGTACAATCCATATAATAACAACTGAAAACTAGGCTCTAGGAGAAAGCAACAATGTTTTGAAGGAGAAAGTGGCATTGCTATAGGAAGCTCTCCTGATAGGGAATACATAATGGAAATGCATGAATGCGGAGGTGCAAAACATAAATAAATTTTTAGTGGAGAATACATAGATGATGAATGCGAAACCACCCTAGGATAAGGGGAAAGTAGTTGCCCAAATAGACAACCATGAAGAGACAACAAGAGAAGAAAGGAAAGGAGATTCCACAAAACTCTTCAAAACCTAGGCTCAACTTGTTAGCAATTATGCTAAGACGGAAGGAGAAACAAAAATTTAGGTTGAAAACATGCAAGATAGAGAAAGCAAGGAAATACAAGATAGATCAACAAGCATAATTATTAAAAGGGTGAAAGATTATGCGAAGAATGAATGTACTCTTGACCTTGCAAGAGACTTCTTGAAAGACAAATTGCAATAGCAAGGACAAATATGCCAAGCATGGAGAGTAGGTAAGCTTAACGGTGAGAGATCCAGGCCCATAAAAGTCATCATGCCTAGCTTACATGATAAAGATATCATTCTAAGAAATAATCAGTTCTTGAGTGGTTCTCGGTTTTTTATAGAAGAATATTTTACCGTAAGACAACAAGAGGAATAGAGGGACGAAACGAAAAAAGTTAGGGAAGCAAGAGATGAGGGAAAGAGAGCATGGATTTATAAAGGTAAAGTTGTGATAATGCAATTTGTACCCCCTTCTAAAACAAGGCAACAAAATGATAACAAAGAAGAGGCAGCAAACTCTTCAACAAGAAATGAGGAAGCAAGGTCAATATGGGAAATCAGGGACAAAGACTCAACTGTGAGTCTTGCATGTAAAAAAAAATAGCAATCGAGTCATACCCAGGTTCACTTAAGACTAGTTTGTTGGAACTGCAGGGGTTAACCATGGAGACGAGGACCTGGGTTAGGGCCTTTTGCGAAAGTTAGAGACATAATTTTCCTCATAGAAACACATGATCATGAAGGGTGCAAGACACCTTTGTTTGAAGGGTACTGGAAGATAGCAGTGTGGAACAAGGTAGCAAGGAATGGCAAAGGGCACGGGGGTATCATGGTATTAGTGAGAGAAAAAGAAGTTCGTTTCATTCAACTAAAAAAAGAAGACCCAAATAAGCAATTTGTATTGCTTAAAATATCAGAAAATGGAAATCACATCAGAATTGTAGCATGCTATTTTGCGCTGCAAGTTTCAAAAAGCTAGAAAAGTAGAGGGCTTGACCACAAATATCCCTTTGCATCCCTAAAATTAGATATTGCAATATATTCTCGGCTAGGTGAAGTCATTATAGTGGGGGATTTCAATGCTAGAACTGCAGGTGAACAAGCTAGCATTCCTTGTTGTAAAGAAGACTGTGACCCTATCTGGCTTACAAAAGAGAGTAATCATCAGTGGGAAAAAAATTCAGAGGATAAAGTCTGCAATATCTTTGGAGAACAATGTTGTGTAGGTAAATCCTTTCTGCGGACAAATGCAATCCTTCTAGCCCTAAGGTGGGTCTAGCAACTACGGGAACATACTAACATCTACCTTCCTAGATTGTAAATGAATTTCAGAGCAAGGAAGATGACCTACCTTGTCCTGATGCTATGTTGTCGTCTTCCGTTGAAGCTTCTTGATATGTCGTTCTCCTCAAGTTCGATACACGCTGCTGCCAACGTCCGATTACCTATACAAACAGTCAGGAAACAACGACAAGCGTAAAATCGCGACAAACATAAAACAATTACAACCTATCTAACTGATCAAGGAATGATAGAAATATCATTATAGATGTAAACAAAAGTGTAAGATAAACATCAGTTGCATTTTATTATGATAAAGATAAGGGGAGTTTACAACCAAGCCTTGATGTTGAGGCTCTCCTTCCGCAGGTTTGTATCCAAGCACGTTTGCAACACCCTCATACGCAAAGGTATAAGATTTCACTATGTTCCTAACACACAAAAATAATCACACTTTGCACTATTCTCCCGAAGCTATGATTTCTTCTCTTCTCTATGATTGATAAGGCAGTATAGGTGAAAGATGTCTCCTTATATAACAATGGAGGAGGAGGTTATGGGCCCTCAAATAATGGGAAAAGAGCTTATCCTTTGGAGTAGTTTCTATTTCTTGGGAACAAAAATCGCAAAGGGGAATTCCTTGGCCATATCCTCTAAACAAACTTCCAGCTCGTCGCCTCGCGAAGCTTCTAGTCACGGAAGCTTCATTTCTATTTTAAAAACTTTCCAAAAGAGGATCGGAATGGGTCTAACATTAAGACAGAGCGTTGATCGACATGGGTCTGAGTGTAAATATTTACTATCGGCGCAGGTCAGACACTGAGACAAAGCACCAACCTTGAAAACCAGGTTTTTATAGGGATATTCTGGAAAATTTGTAAAGGGAGATGAATTGGCAGACAAAGTGTGGTTCAGGGGTATGTATTCCATGCTTGGAAAGTACATAAGGGTCACTATATGGATCCTCCAGGATCAAGGAATGGGGAGTACAGGGACAGTGACAAATTGCTCTGTAACATATGCCCCCTAAAGTATGAAGTCTGAACACGAGTGAGTGGTGAAATGCTTTACAAGTACGTGCAAGGAACCAGACGCTGTCGTCGGGAGACCTGCAAATAAAGCATAGATACATATACAAAACTAGAATCTCTGACGAAAATACATGAATCAAGGTATGGACGTAGCCATCCGCAAAAAAGACCATGGTATGGTCGCAACCATCCATCTGAGAAGGATCTCATATAGACTCATGGTATGGTCGCAACCATCCATCTGAAAGAAAAATGTATCCAATCATGGACAAATCATATTGCCCCACAACCTGGACTCTAGAGAATAAAATCTAGGGTCTTACGCTCTGTCATGACCTGATCAAGTAAATTTTCAAGCATGCGAATAAATGAGCTGAAGTCGAACATGCAAGAAAGTCAACTGATTACCAGCCAATGATGAAAGTTGTTAACAGTCGCGAGAGAAACCACCAATAATGACAATGGATCTCAAGGTAAAACTAGTAAAATCCATGACATGTGAATAGTGAGCTGGCGTCGAACACCCGCGAAATCACTCGATCGAAGGCCAATGATGAGGACCTGTCGTCGAATGCGGAGAACTTGCCATTGAGGCATGAAAGCTCTAAGGTACCAGAAAGGATTCTCTGGATCGACTTCCCGGATAATGAGTTGAAGTCGATAAGAAGCAATCTGTCGAAGGAGGGTCATAATTAATCCCACATCATCGACACGAAACAGAGAATGTGAAATGAGTGTTAATCCACACTGAAACAGATGATCAAGGAATGTGCAAACTCAAGAAGGATTTTTTCTTGAACATATTGGCGACACAATTATGGAATTTGGCAGCATTTGAATCAAATAGGATCAGAGGTCATGTTGACAATATTGGTAATCAAATGAGAGGCAAACAGATTTCCCAAACCCAAGGAGGCAAAGTGATAGATTGAAGATATCCCAACCCGACACGAACTGCAGATAAGTGTCATGTTCAAGAGTGACATACTGCCGACACAACTGATGGATTACTTCCATTTTCCCCCACCATTTCTGGCGAGTACCTCTTTATTTTTTCACAAGCTTGAAGAGGATAGCATATGCTTGTCATATAAGTTTGTCCTTCGGACAAATCCATCCTAGTACATTTTACGAGCCCTAGGAAGGAGGAACTCAGTTACGTCATGGTGATGGTTTCTGATGTCATTTAGGTTTTAACGAGTCTCACAAAGGAAGAACTCGACATCTTTTCATGTTTAGAGAGTTTGAAAAGAAGCAGAAAAGAAAAATCCAACAGGTCCCTTTTCGTAGGTAGTCTCACAGATCCGAAAAGTTAGAAAAAAATATCTGAGAGAACCTCTTAGTCACGATAGGCTAAGGTATTCCTTTTTCGTAAATAATCCATCCCAGCCCGAAAAAGGGGTAAAATTATATTGGGTGGATATTGTTTCACAACCTTTAACGAGTTCAAAACGACAAGAGTCTCGACAATCTTTTCAATTTTTCAGAGTCAGAAAAGAGCTGAAAGTTGACTCCTCCTGGAGGAACGAGTGGTATTAAGGGTAACAACTAGTTCCGGTAATGGTGGAACTACTCATAACAAGTAAAGGTCAAGAGGCTAGCTAACAATACCACTCATTGAAGATGTTCCTCAATAATGGGTAAAACAATCAAGTGAAGGCATATGATCAGCCAAGCAGATGGTGACGATGGAATGAGAAAACCAAGGCTCATCTGGCAAAACAGGCTAATAAAATGGAAATCACGAGAGGTAAAATAATAATGGTTTCATTTTACACAAGCTTGAAATCAAGAAACTCTGCTTGAAGTTGGTTTCATTTTTGCACAAGCTTGAAACAAAGATAAACTATGCTTGAAACAAGTTTCATTTTTACACAAGCTTGAAACGGAAACAAACTATGCTTGAAATGTTTGCATGCCCCCAACATGATGACTCAATTCGAGGTAAAATCCACCAAAATTCATGGCAATCACTTGAGTATACTACTAGTTACCAATAGGTGGATGGAATGAAGGTTCAATTACAATATGAAGAGAAAGACTTGACTTGGAATTTACAAGATCTAATCAAAGACGCGAATTGAAAAGGGAACCTGTTTAATTTTTTAACGAGGTTGACAAAGTAAAAGAACTATCCTCATAAGAGATTGTTTCATTTTTTAAGGAGCTTGACACAAGAAAACGAATTCTTCTCCAAAATAAGCTTGTTTCATTTTTTAAGGAGCTTGACACAATAAAACAGACTCTGCTCCGTAAGAGGCTTGTTTCATTTTTGAAGGAGCTTGACACAAGAAAACGAAATCTGCTCTGAAAGAATCTTGTTTTATTTTTTAAGGAGCTTGACACAAGAAAATGAACTCTGCTCTGAACACCTTTATCATGACGAATAAAAAGTCATGGATTCCAAAAGGTTTGCATCCGATGGGAGCAAAACATCTTGGAAGTCAGGACCCAACACCCCCAGCACACGATGCACAATGGCACTATCATTGAATGCGGGCATGGGACAAGTAGCCACATAATTGACATGTGGTGGGGAGGACACCACCGGTAAGTAAGGACCAATAAGGGATGATGGTAGACCATATATCACATCAGGACCATAGAATGAAATCTTATCAATGGTCACGATCCGACCTTCATGTGGGAAACAGATCACACGAAAGAGGGAAGAGACAAGTGCACCCATAGCATAAGCATAATCGCGCACCAAGAGTAAATTAAAATCCAAGGGGCCTTGGACCACCATCACGTCTATATAGACGGTTTTCCCTCCCAAAGTAATAGGCAACTTTAGAAGGATCCCTAATGGTTGACTTGTTCCTTTGTTAAAAGCCAACATATTCTCATAACAGGCACAAGCTGCGGAAAACCCAAAGCTTTCCATGTAGTTGAGGACAAAATACTAACCGAGGCATCTTCATCTATAATCGTGCCTGGTACAACCATATTGCAAGCCTGTACAGTGATTTGAAAGGGCACGTAAGAAGGAAGATGATATCCCATAAATCGAATCCAATCAAAGGAAGCGACCAAACTACATGGAGGGGGTGCCATATGAATAAGAGGATTATCCCCTTGCGTTACGGGAGTGGAATGACCATCCTCCTAGGATTCGGGAACGAGAGAAGGAGGATCAATTTCTAGAAAGGTGGTGACAGGAGTCGGAGGATCACCCTCCTAGATCATGGAAACAGGAGGATCGCCCTACGATCTCGGGGAATTAGAGGAAACAAAAAGAACCTAACTGGGATGAGACCCACTCTCGATGGAAAAGACCTGATGAAATGTAGGTGGAATCAGGTCGAATTTTTTCTCAACCAATGATTGGTCGAAAATGGACTCAGGAGACTGAATTTCAGAGAGAGCGAAATTGACCAGAGATGAATCCCGATCAATGGGTTGATCAACTATGGGAGGAATCGAAGAAAACTTCTGCTAACCAACAGGAATATAGGACTCAGAAGCCGAAAGGTTATCCAACACTTTAGAAGCTTCATCCATATGAGGATAGAGGTGAATGGGATGGTTCCCTTCACACAACCTGCAGGGAAATTTGATTGTAACCTGTTTCTTACGAGTCTCATTATATTTAGCTGAAGGCTCATCATCAGCATGATGCCCAGAGGTTGATGATGAAGGATGAATTGAACCAAATGACCACACTTCTAGCACCTTGGGAATACCAGGGAAATCATGAAGAAGGTGGTCACCCTCACATAACTTGCAAGGGAATTTGACTCTGCGAGACTGAGTGGGAGGTTTCTCAATATTAGCTGCATGTGTAGCAATAGTTTTTGATTTCCCCCCTAGCTTATTTTCCTTCTTCTTCTTCTTCTTCTTCTTAGCCACCTGGGTATTAGAATCCAAACTTTCACCAGGTGAAGAGGAAGAACGAGGCCAAGAAATGGGAGAAGAAGGTGAGGGGTCAACCTTAGGATCAACATGGGGTTGACATGGTTCAGGCAGAGGATAACTTGGTTGAGAGGCCGTTTGGATGTTCGAAACCACCAAGGCTGAAAATAACCAAATGACTAGACCAATAGTTAACCCAGGAAGGGACAACATTTCCATATACGGGGCACCAAAATTCCCGAACGAAGGAAAAGGACCAGGATTCCCATCTGAGGGGATTCCTTGGTTGGTGAACCCTGGAAACGTCGCCATTGGCCTCAATCGTAATGAATCACTAGGGAATGTAACTTTAACTGGGAATATTTCGTGGGCAGTTAAATTTAATACACTGAAAGAAAACTTTTCCTTTTCATGTTTTAAGAGTTGAGAAAAGGACAAAAGCTGACTCTAGCCACTTTCGTTTTTAACGAGCTCGAAAGGACAAGGGCTCGATGGTCTTTTCAAATTTAAAGAGTCAGTAAAGATAAAAAATGACTACTCAGGGTATCTAATCAAGTGGGTGTACCAAGATCCCGTGAACTGAAATATACACCTTGGTGATCAAATGAAAGAGAAATGACCAAGGAATTAACGTACGTGCAGGCAGTCTCCCCGAATGTTGTGTTCAGTGTATCACGGTTACAGGGCGGTAGACTCGGTTTCCTATATATAAAGGATTTCAACCTATGAGGGTCTCCCTTTATATACGCGACGGTACGAGGAGCACAAGTCCGTACTAGCGCTGTCTATTGCCAGAGGGCGAATGACAGCTACTAGGTTTAATGACGTCGGAACACGTCACTAGCCTAGAACTCTAAGTGTGAACGTTAAGTTTCAATGTTGCCTTAGATTGATTGAATAAATTTTATGGTTGATCTTGAATTAATGTTTCAATTCCAAGGCCCTACCACTGTCATCTGAGAACTTCTATATGCAGTCTATATGAGAAAAAAAATATTTCAATTCGATAAATGCTATCTATTTAAGGGAAAAGTCTCAAACAATGATGCAAAAAACAATAATACTGAAAACGAAACTTTTGCCTAACTAGATGGCTTTCACTATTAAAAAGTAATCTAAAACATTCAACAATGCGAATTATGAAATGTAATCTATGCAAAATCTTCTTTTTGAAAACTATGCAATTGTAATCTATGCACAATTTCCCTTTTCTTTTGAATGAATAAGAATGCACTCGATGCATTTTTCGATGAAATGAGAATCTACTTAATGCATGCTTTTAATGAAAGAGAATGCACCTGGAAATGAAAGAGAATGCACTCAAATGCGACCTTTAGTTTTCAATCATAAACAATTTAATCTAAGTTCAATGATAAATATCAAACATGACTTTTCAATGCAATGTGATCTAATGCACTTTAACGAAAAGCAAACTCTGAGACGAAAACTAAATGAATGCAAATTTCCTCAATGGAAGGATGAATGCAAAAGGGATACAAACAAACACTAAGAATACAATTGTTGTTTCGAACACTTTGTAACGAAATTCCCCAAAAGGCTACAAGACATATGAGTTCAAGCACAAAGAGGACTTCCAAAGTGTAGGATCAAAACAAGGCATTCATTCCATTTTACATCAAGCAATCATACAAAGAAGACTTTTCAGTTGAACAATGAACAATGTAATCTATGCTCACAGGCGAACAAGCGGACCAAATGAACTCAGAAAGACACTTGAGACTTAAACACTCAATCAACCAAAAAGCAAAAGGCAATCAACTAGAGATGGCTCACCAAGCAAGGAAACTGACTCAATCAGCAGGGCGATGTACCGCGAAGCATGCAACCAGGCAATTGATGCACGATCCTAGAAAAAATAGGATGTAAGGATGCACGTCCCAAAAAACAACCAAAAACCAAGCCAATGAGTCAATAAAACCAACTTGAGTGAAGGGGATAAAATGTAAATCATACAAAGAAAAAGACCGGAAGGGCAAGATGCACTGGTGAAAGACTTAGAGAAAAAATCTTAATTTTTCACACATACTGGAATTGGCAAAATTTTAGGGGTTGAAACTAACGCCAATGACCCATTGGCGCGACTTTCAGACAAATAAAAGTGCCAATGCCTGAGAAAGAAAAAAACAAAGAATTTATCCTAACAAAGACCAGACTCACCACTTCAAGCAAAAACTAAAATATTGTAATTGATGAAAAACATAGGAACAAACAAGGAAATGGTCGTTCGACTAAACTCATCAAATGACTAAGACCTCAAAGAGTGACAAACTCAAAAGAAACTCCCGAGTGGAGTTGCCAACTTGTAATGTAGGTAAATCCCCTCCGTGGACAGAGGCGATCCCTCTAGCCCTAAGGTGGGTCTAGCAACTACGGGAACATACTAACATCTACCTTCCTAGATTGTAAATGAAATTCAGAGCAAGGAAGATGACCTACCTTGTCCTGATGCTATGTTGTCATCTTCCATTAAAGCTTCTTGATCTGTCGTTCTCCTCAAGTTCGATACGCACTGCTGCCAACGTCTGATTGCCTGTACAGACAGTCAAGAAACAACGACAAGCGTAAAATCACGAAAAACATAAAATAATTACAACCTATCAAACTGATCAAGGAATGCTATAAATCTCATTATAGATGTAAACAAGAGTGGAAGATAAACATCAGTTTCATTTTATTATGATAAAGACAAGGGGAGTTTGCAACCAAGCCTTGATGTTGAGGCTCTCCTTCGGCAGGTCCGTATTCAAGCACGTTTTCAACACCCTCATACGCAAAGGTCTAAGATCTCACTATGTTCCTAACACACAAAAACGATCACACTCTGCACTATTCTCCCGAAGTTATGATTTCTTCTATTCTCTATGATTTCTAAGGCAGTAGAGGTGAAAGATGTCTCCTTATATAACAATGGAGGAGGAGGTTATATGCAGTAAAATAATGGGAAAAGATCTTATCCTTTAGAGTAGTTCCTATTTCTTTGGAACAAGAAGCCCAAAGGGGAATTCCTCGGCCATATCCTCAAAAAAAACTTCCAGTTTGTCGCCTCGCGAAGCTTCTAGTCATGGAAGCTTCGTTTCTATTTTAAAAACTTTCCAAAAGAGGATCAGCGCGGGTCCGAAATTAAGATAAAGTGTCGATCGGCGCGGGTCTCAGTGTAAATCTCTGCTATCGGCGTGGGTCAGACACTGAGACAAAGCATCGACCTTGAAAACAAGGTTTTTACAGGGACCTTCTAGAAAATTTGTAAAGGGAGATGAATTGGCAGGCAAAGTGTGGTTCAAGGGTATGTATTCCATGCTTGGAAAGTACACAAGGGTCACTGTATGGATCCTCCAGGATCAAGGAACATGGAGTAAAAGGACAGTGACAAATTTCTCTGTAACAGAGAACAATTGCTTACGCTATGTGGGGCTTTCTATTTAGTCATTTGTAATGGTTTGACTAGATGGGAAAAGTCAGGTAATTTCACTTTCAATACTTACAATGGAGAAAGTGTAGTAGATTATGTAATTTTCTCGCATTGTTTGTGTGAGAAAATGGAGGAAGTGTTGATTGGAGATCAAATTTGGGACTTGAAATCAGATCACAAGACAATTTATTTAAGTTTCTCTTGGACCGGAAAGAATCAATAAGGGTAAAAAACTCAGTGTGTTCAACAAAATCCCCCAAAGGGAAAAAAATCTTTTGACTCCAGAGAATTGTAATACCTTCAAAATAGCACTAGAGAGGTTGTTCAAGAAGGAGGAAATCTCATTTCATGGCCTTCATAGTCACAAATTAACACACTTAATTCAAAGCACACTTGCTGAGTGCAAGAGAGAAAAAATTTAGGAGTCTGAAAAAAAAAATTGCTTTCTGATTTAATGCTTGGTTTGACAAGGAATGCAAAAAGGAAAGGAGAATGTGGAAGGAATCATACAAGGATAACATAAAGCTCAAAGCATACAAGCATATATTAAGAAAGAAAAAGGTCGATTTCAAGGTTTCAAGGAGAGAAGAACTAATATCGCTTGGGAAAAATAACCCCAAATTATTCTAGAAGGAGCTCCAACCGAAAAAGGTGCAAACTGAAAACAACAATACATCTTCTAAATGGTTCGACTATGCAAGACAACTTTATGAGCAGGATACAAAGTTTGACCCTCCTCCCTTGGTCAACACAGACACAAACTCTTCACAGTGCAAGAGGTAGAGATTGGTATCAAGAAGTTGGGTGCTGGAAAAGCAAAAGACTTTGTTGAAATCCAAGCAGAGTATCTAAAGTGGGGCTTAAAAATTCTTTCACCTCACATGACAAAAATTTTCAACAACATCATACAACAGGGGTTCCCCACAAATTGGATAACTAGTATGGAAATACCTCTTTTCAAGTGTGGTGACGTCAATAATCCCTCCAATTATAGAACCATAATGACAAACCCCTTGTTTTCAAAGTTATTTGGAAGCATGTTAGAAAAGAAAATCAACAAGTGGGCAGAAAAAAGAGATAAACGTGCTAAAGGGAAATCAAGTTTTAGACCTAAACATTCCACTATTGATCATTGTATAACTTTAAGGCACATAATTGAAAATGTTTGGGAAAGAAAGGAAGAATTTTTTTGTTGATTTCAGAAAAGCCTTTGACACGGCTCCTAGGGATAAGCTTTGGCGTAGAATGGAGGAACTCTAGGTTCCCAGGCATTTGAGAGCAGGTGTGTATAGGCTGTATGAAGAGGTGAAAGTCAAAATTAGAACTACAACAGGCATTTCTGAAAGTTTTAGAAGCGATATCGGGGTCAAGCAAGGTTTCCCATTGTCTCCTACCCTTTTTGGTTTATATATTGACAAGCTTGAAGAGTGGCTAAATTCGCAAGGGGGTGATGGTATCCATTTGGGCAAGTTTGTTATAAGGCTTCTTTTATACGTAGATGACCTTATACTGATTTCTAAATCGACTCTTGGTTTTCAAGAGCACTTACGTTCCCTTGAGAATTTTTGTTGAAGGGTGGGGATGCAAATCAATATTACCAAAACGAAAGTAGTGGTTTTATCTAAAAAAATAATGCATAACCAACATCATTTATACTTTGAAGGCAACAATCTAGAAGAAGTTGTAGACTACAAATACCTCGGAATTGACTTCAACATAAATTTAAGTTGGGATGGTTGTCAAAAGAAAAGAACTTTGGGGGGTTGGAAAGCATTTTATGCTCTTCAAAACAGGTGTAGAGAGGTAGAGCTATGGGATTGGAAAACCACTCTAACTCCCTTTGGGATTCTAGTGATTCTGGTTATTCTCTACGGTTGTGAACTGTGGGCCAGCAGCACAACCGAGATGTAGTGGAAAAAAAATTTGAGAAAATTCAGAAGCATTTGATTACAAACAAATTCAAAATTAAAAGTGCAGTTCCTTATGCTATCTTATTAAGTGAAATAAGGGCTGCTCCTATTGAATCAATTCCTATGGTGCGAGTCATAAGGTATTTGAAAAAAATTGAGCAAATGGAAGAGGGTAGATGGCCTAAGGTTGTGTTTAATGACAGATTGTGCAAAAGAAAGAAGACTTGGATGTGGGAAAATAAAAAATGGTTTAGTAAATGGGTTATTTGCTTGAGCATGTGTCCTACAAACAATAAAGAGATAAAAACTTTTGTTATGGATAAGTTCCACAAACGTACTTGGGAGAAAGATATAGGGAGAAAGAAGAAGTACTACATTGAAGAGTTTAACCCCACTCATAGTCATCAACAAAAAGCGTACATAGGGGCCAATATTTCTTGGAGATCTAAAATTATTATTGCTTAATTAAGAACTAATTCTCATAAACTCCGTTGTGAAACAGGGCGCTGGAAAAGGCCAAAAGAAATTTGGGAGGAAAGAGTATGTATTTTTTGCTCTTCCGCAAAAGTGGAAATAGAAAAACATTTCATTTTAGAATGCGAGGCCTTCAAAGACAGCAGGGAAATTTATGCACGTATTCTAGCAGCTAGCTCTTGGGATAATCTATTCAGCGAAGATTTTGTCGAGAAGTTGGGAGCGTTTATTGTAAAACTCCACAAGAAAAGGGTCGAATATAAGAGCCAGATGGAGAAGCAATCTGTCCCATGGGCTATTTTTAGCCTCATGGACGTTAAAATACTTTCTTTCTTTCTATAGATGAGGGTTTTAACCATTGGTTTAATTTGTACCATCTTATTTTAGTTCTTCCACTTTTATAATCACATTTTCTTTGAAATTTCAATTTTAATTACATTTTCTGTTTTTTCTTGATACATTTTTTCGCATCACCTCTCCACGCCTCTAAAATTGAAATGCATTGATATTATTCAGGGTTTTAACCGTACTGATTAATTTGTACCACTTAATTTCAATCTTCAAATTTTAAGTTAGCATTTTCTTTTAAATTTATTTTTTCATTCCCTTTTAATGCATCTCAATATGCCAAAATTTTGAGAAGACGGGAAAATATGGTTCCTAGGGTTTGCATGGCCAGCGACTATGGCTCCTCTACGGCCGTCGTGTTATAGTTTGGCTTGGCTGCCTATGGCAGTCTCATAATTCCAGTTCTAGTGCTCCGGCGAGGGCTTCTCCTTGATTACGACAGGGTGGACTGCGAGGGCGGCTCGGTCTTCCTTTTCTTAGGCTCGCTGCTTCTTTCCTCGTTGTTGCTAGCCGTTACCAGTAATTCTCTTTCCTTCTCCGAGCTGCGCTTGCTCGGCCTCGATGACAGCTCTGGGCTGGCTCCTCGGCGTGTTACGGATAGCCAGTTTTCTTGTGCACAGTTAGGCTACGCCCCTGGCTCTCACTGCTTCGGGATGGTTTGAAATCCTTTTCCGCCCTCTGTCTCTGTTTTTTCACTCGTATTTTTCTTTCCTAGAGGTCTGCCGAAGGCTTCCTCCCTTCTCGTGCTCGGAGTCCCCCCTGCTGCGCCGCGTGCCTTCCAATCTTGTCCAAACTCTTAGCTCGGAATGCAAGGGACTCCCGGATCCACAGTCACTAGCTTTTCAGATTCAAATTGTTCTTCTCACAGAAAAAACTCTGCTTCTGTGGGTCCAGTCTTCAAACTTGGTGCTTTTTCTCTCAAAAGCCCTTGAACTCAAGCTGGGGATCCCCTCCGCATCTATGCGTCTCCTGCATGCAGGTAAACAACTCGATGAATGTCTCCCTCTGTCATTTTAAAAAATAGAAAAGAATGCTACGGTGTATATTTCCCTCCTTTTGAGGGGAGGCAAAGCAAGTCAATCCTCTGCTCCCAAAGGTTTCTCTTACAAAGAAGTGGTTAATGCTCAACCATCCAAGCATTCTGCTCCTCCCTCGGAGGCTCCCAAGCCTTTTTTGGTTGAAAAAATGGAGGAAGTCCCCTCTGTAGAAATCTCCCACTTGGCTCTGGCAGAGAACCTCCAGTTATTTTCAGATTTTTCCCTCATCTATAGGTTCAATGGACTCTGGCCCCACATAGAAGATTTATACAGATGGATTCACTCCACCTGGACCAAGCACTGTAAGGTCATTCTCTACTCCAAGGGATTCTTCATCGTCATCTTCGCAGACATTAAGGAATACCAGACTGCCCTTATAGGTGGTCCTTGGTTCTGGGGAAAAGCCATGCTATTCCTAACCCCCTGGTTCCCCAAATTTGATCCTTCCACAACAGTCAACACCAAACTTCTGATCTGGGTTAGGCTTCCCAACCTGCCCGCTCATCTTTGGCACGGTGAGGTCTTCCAAGCCATTGGAAACTCTCTAGGTCGCTTTCTGGCTACAGATCCATCGAGAGGCCTGAGGGGTCTCTACACTTATGGAAGAATTTGTGCCGAGATTGATATCAGCAAAGGCTTACCTGACCAAATCATTCTCAAAGTCGGGGATTTCTCTTGGTCACAGACTTTAGACTATGAAAATACCGCGTTTCATTGTTGGCATTGCCATCAAACTGGACATCTTTAGAATTCTTGCACTCTATATCTATCCCAACAGAAAAACAACACTCGCAATTCGAAAGATAAAATTTGGAAACCCTTTGTTCCGCTGCCCATGGAGGACATTGCTTCCTCCAACTCAGACGAAGAAGAGTGTAACTCAGATGATGAAATTGATACTTAGTAACAACCGCTCTCCCCGCTCGTCCCCGAGAGGCCCCCTGCCTCCTCGAATCTTTAGAAACGTTCACATGAGTCCAACACCTCAGATTCGGACAAAGAATCTCCTCCTTTGACCTGCAACAATCTTCAGGTGGTTTCAATCCACCCGCCCCCTGACGGCTGGGTTAATGTCACAAAAAGAAAGGGAAGAAACTTCGTTTCGAGGACTCTAACCTCTCTGGCTAGAGCTCTTTTTCTATCTTCTTGGCTCCTCTTGTTCCTCCTCTGCTTCTCTTGACAACATCGTGAAACTGTGGTAGTTCGCTGATCCTTCATGCTCCCCCGGTTTCCTG
Organism: Pinus albicaulis; assembly: GCA_034641835.2. Lineage (NCBI taxonomy): Eukaryota > Viridiplantae > Streptophyta > Pinopsida > Pinales > Pinaceae > Pinus > Pinus albicaulis. The sequence goes on along the minus strand of CM076578.1, from coordinate 1,433,681,172 downwards.
CTTCTCATGATTGTATTGTACATCCATTTGTACTATGAGATTTTTTAATAGAACAGTCCCACACAATTTACCACAAAAAAAAGAAAAAATGCATCTCAATATGCCACGGGTTTAATAATACTAGGAAAATAAGGTTTTAATAATATTACTTTATAGAATATTTGATTTCTTTTTCCATGTTATTCTTGATATTTGTTTCTATGCACCTAAATATTGTTTTATTTTGATTTTGATTTTTACTTTAATTTTTTTATGATAATGTGGGTTTATTCTTGGTTTCTATCACCTTTCTGAATTTTTGGTGCATGGCTTAGCTAAATGGGAAATATTTATTCTTTTCTTTAACGTCCAAAAAATAAATCTATTCTTTAAAGGCCAATTTTTTTTTAAAAGTCGTTCTACATTAAACCTTTATGAAACTATCCATTGGATCAAGTTAAATATTTATGAATTTATTCATTAATATAATGAATATATGGGTTGTTAAATTGAATTATGGTCCATTGGATTAAGTTAAATATTTATGAATTTATTCATTAATATCATGAATATATGGGTTGTTAAATTGAATTATGGCCCTTAGCGGTGCTTATGGAATGACCTTATAAAGATAGGACATTGTGGTGTATAGATGTCAGGCATAAATGTGGTCATAAATGTGCACACCTGCACACCTGCCACGCATAGAGGAAAAAGGTAGAGGAAACTCTAAGGTGAACTGATTCAATAGAAAAGCCTATCAACTTATCTAGGAGATCAAAATTTCAATTAAAATATTTATTAATTTTACTCTTTAACCAATTTTCACAACACCTAAATTCACAAATATATAACTATATATATATATATATATATATATATATATATATATATATATATATATATATATATATATATATATATATATATATATATATATATATATATATATATATATAGACTAAATTTTAAAGGCACGGTCTTTCAATTTTGATAAAATTTATAAATCATTTTTCTTGGAAAAATAAATAACATCACAAAATCATAAATACTTAATATAAACATTAAAATTACGTTTCAACCTAAACCTAGGCTGGCCAATTCAAACTGCTAATTAAAATGTAAAAACAAAAATAAAATAAAAATATACATGTAAGCATCATTATTAGTGTTGAAGGAAAAGCTTCGCTGGATAAGCGTGTTGGCTCAATAAAGGAGGATTTCCTTCCAAGCCATGTGACAATGGGGTTCTTACCTAAGAATATCTCCCAAGCCCTTATCAACTAAAGTTTTTTCTTTTTTTTCAACAATAGCTGAGTTTGTGACACAGAAGGTGAGGGCATGAGCTATCAGCATCTGATAAAATTATTAACAATAAATTATTCCTTAAATTCACGAAATTAGCAACGGGACCAACTGTTTCTAGTGAAATCTCCGACAGGACCGCCGAATCGGAAGGTAACAACTGTTAAAAAATCCGCTCATAAATGTGCACATATGTCACGTGTAGAGGAAAAAGGTAGATGAAACTCTGAGGTGAATTGATTCAAAAGAAACTCCTATCAGCCTAAATATAATATTTTAAAAGTATAATATAATTTCAAAATTATTAATAATTTTTTGAATATGAACCAATTTTAAAAAATGCATTTAATATAAAAAAAGTATACAGTCAAAGCAGTTTGATCGAGAAACAATTATGATATACATTGCCTTTAATAAGAAACTATAATTCTTTTTTACAATAAAATGTTGTGAGGTGTTATAGGCAATTTGTCACATCTGGTCAATAGGCATGGAAATCAGATCAATCAATATCCATGAACATGTTGTCATCATCCCTTCATAAAGCCCTATCCATGACCTCTTAAAAAAAACATAGTTTCTGGGATAAATTGCTCAAAAACATTGTTTTTAGCCCCAACGCACCTTACTTCATTGGCCACCTACATTGAATGTATGTTGCATGCTTGTCCACTTGCGCTAGCAAACACATGTTGCTCCCTTCTATAGGTGCATTAAATCTAGAAATTCGGGAAAATAAAAAACAATTTTGAACCTTCCCCTTCCATAAGCTTCCAAAGTAGTTTTAACTATTTACCACAGATAGAGAGCTCAAATCCTATCTGATGCTATCTTGGAGACTTCATCTCTTATCCCTTGAGATCATCCTCTCATCATATGTGGATCTCAAGCCCATAATGGTAAATCCTAAACTACCACACTCATCCTATAATTTTATTGCCTTCCATAGCATCAGAATTGGTTTTTCGAGATTGATAGTGCCCTTATGTTGTTGCCTTGAACCTAAATGAGTCATCATATTCATGCATTAGGGTTGAGTTGATGTTTAAATGTGCTTTGTGACATGAAAGTACAATTCAACTTGGGGAGACATCTACAAAGTCAACTACTATTTATGGTTGTAAACTCTCTCCTATATTTGTTAATACAAAGAGTATATTGTTTTCCTATATTTGTTGTGTTATGTTTTCACTCATGTATTTAATTTCCATGTTGATTCATTGAATACATATTTTAGATTATGATACGTGGATGTTGTGGATCCTTTGCTTGTTTTAGTTGTGTGTGCATGTTCTAATTATCGCACTTGGAGCTACAATTGGAGCTTACAAGCAAGGAGGAAAGAAATGCTCGCTTCTGATTTGAGCTAGGCTTCTTTCCCATACTATAATTTCTCTAAGGAAAACTTCATGCTTTTTTATCTTATGTTGTTCTAGATCATACCACTGGATCTAGGGAATTCACCTTTGTCCGCAATCGTGAAAATTCTGCATAACATGAGGGGTATGGTTAATTGTAAGTTTCTTTGTTTGAGGTTTTAAACCTTTTGAGGGAACTCAACCACCTTTGTCAGTGGATGAGAGTTTGCGAGGAAGAGTATATTGGAGGTTCAAAATCAAAAAATTCCTTAGGAAAGCAATTGAAATTGATTGATTCAAGCAATCATACATTAATATTGTGTTTACAATTTAAGAATTTGATCTCTCGACTTTGCTGGGGTTTATAAAGTAATCAACCGAGAGAAATTGGATTTTATACCTCTCTAAGCTAATCTTTCAACAGGAGGGCCAAAACTGTTGTTTCAGATAATAAAACTAGGTATAAGTATAAGAGCATAATGGAGTGTCACCAATTGCGTGCTTTTATCATGATGCGAATATAACAATTATTGTAAGGTATTAATGTTTGAGATCCATTAGAGTGAAGTAGTGGTCGAGCATTTTGGGTTAGGCTTTGAGATATGGCAAGTATTGAGAATCGGTAATGGCTACAAAAATTAGTAGTGGATATAAATTAAATGTTGACTTACCATAAGTTGAAAAAATTGAGAATTCTTTGATGTAGGTGCTCAGGGTACATGTTAATCAATTTATTCATTGGAAAACATATTGATCAACAAATATATTTTGTGATAAGGTAGAAACAAGGTTTTGCAATAATTGCCACCTTAAGGGGGGGATGAGTTTCTGCGGGAGGAGGGTCTTTGTAGGTAGTAACTATGGTTTGTCCATGGTGATTTTTTAATATGAAGGTATTAACAAGGGTTGACAAGGAATAGATATTAAGTATAAACAAGAATGACTTGGATTATTTAGAAAACCCAACAAATTGATAAGAAACTTAGTCCAACCTGAATATAGGTAGACCAAGAGACATTTCTAACTCTATATGGGTTTATCAACTTGCGTCTTGTTTGCTAGAGGAGCATATTTCAACCATTTTTGGTGAGTTTCCTCACTATTTTATCAATTAAGGATTTGGGTCCATGGGGCAAGTGGAGGAAAGGGTGACAAAACCTTGCGGTGGTCCTTCCAATGCTCATAAATGCATGACCGACTAACCTCCTGCAAAGATTTAAGAATCTAATCTAGCATATCTATCTATGAACCATTAAATCTCCTGGTCATAAGTGTTTTAGTGTGTTTGGTGCATGTATGTACGAAATCACACCAACTTAAGGGGTGTGGTTTACCCACTTAAGTTATTGGTAACAGGCAGAAAAAGAAGTGGAGTCAAGCAAGTTAGTGGAACAAGCCAAAATCATAAACATACTATATAGAGAAATAACATGCATATATAAACTAAAACTAAACTAAAACTTAAAAAAATAAACAAAAGCTCTGAATAGAGTCAAACAACTGCAATAATCCGAACGGTGGCTCTTCAACCCCTCTTATTGAGTGCTGGTAGGAAATGAGGATGAAACTTTAACCCTCTTGCCAAAGGGCCCCTAGAAAATGGGTTCTAAGTCCCGATGCAAGGATGTTTTTACTCCTAAGCTTACCTCGGTGCAAAGTCTCCCTCTCTCTACTGTGGTGGAATGAACTTGTTGGATGGCCAACAATTGAGTCCCCTCTATCTTCAGCTCTGGATCACACACTACTGGTATTGCTTGGGCAGTTCTGGCCAGCATAACAATGTGTTCATCAATTCTTCATCTCGTGGTGGCCTTATATAGGAGAATTAAAATCCTCCTTCCCTCTCTTGGTACATTGTGGATGGTGACCGAAGAGAGGGGGATGATTCCTTTGTGTGCCAAAAGTATTTGATTGTGTGCTCACTTGATGTTTAAGGAGGCTTTGGTGGCTGTCCTTAGGCGGATTCAAGTGAGGAATCACTGTCCTGGAGTGTGCTTTTTTGTGGTCTCAGAAAGTGACTTTCTCCACTCCCAGGATTGCGTGCATTTCGGGTCATAAGGCGCACAAAGGTGCTCTTCACGATGGATTATGCATGCAAAATAATTTATGACTTGCTCAAATTTGATTTTTCCTCAGACCTTAGAGATTTTTAAATACTTTCCATATTCTCTAATGTCTTTCAGCCCTGTAAATCCTTCTACTTGAGATTAAATAATATTGTATTATTCTTGTACTATTTTCTAGTGTTAACAATTGTCCCCTAATGTGTGAGGTCTAGGAAGAACTGTATAGCCGAAATACATTATAGTTTCTTTTTTGTATATCGTGCGTAGAGAGAGAGAGACATGCGTGGAGCTTGGAATTGGAAACACCCTACACCGGTTCCAAGAATGACCATGTCCCATGGGACCTTTGTAAGAAAATATAATACAATACATATAAAAAATTTCTATGAGGTGGGCATGTCCCATGCTCGTGATGATGTGGCTAGTTAAACAAATCTATTTGACAAATACATGTTCTGTCTGTGTCACTGATACAATAGTGATCTGGTGGTTGCTGATGACAATTGCTGACGCCCTCCGGGGCATTTTTCTTTGACAATAGGTGGAATAGGGTACCGATATGCATAAAATTGGTATGGAATATAGCTGCGCATTGTACGCATAGGTGCTGGCTGGGACCTTCCCGTGTAAGCATTGTTGAAAGAGATGCTTATGAAGGCAAGGGTCTTCGACGAATTTGATCAAAGTGAAATGGTTGTAAGGTATGATACCATATTGACATGAAAGATTTTGTTGTAGTCGAATGTCAAGAGGATCGATGACATCTGTGGATAGTCATGTCTCCCACAGTGCCACCCGAGGTTTCCCCTTTTATGGAGAGGGGGGATCCAAGGTACCGCTTCCTTTTTGGAAAATAGGTGTCGAAGTCAACAAAAAGGATTCAGGAAGCCTCAACAGAACGAGGGGTCACTGACATGAGGGGTATGGGGCTTGGAGGTGATGGGTTTAACGTAGGCATGTTGGCGAGGGGTGACTGAAAACTGATGATGGGGATTCAGTGGCCCCAAGTCAGAGTATACTAAGCAGTTTGGTGATAGTCATAGTTATTTCTGATGGGGAAATCCTTGGAGTCGGTAGGATTTCCAAGGTGGGTATAAATTGGCTATGAATGTCATGGTGGCTTGTGCGTGGGGATGTAATACTCCGACCAAGGGTGTTTAGGGACTGCTACCATGGGAGAAAAATATGAATGAGAGGGTGGGGGACATAGTGCACCGTTTGTGGTCTTTGTACACTTACCAAAAGAATAAAATAATGGGGTTTGGTTTGTACAAAACACAGAGATGGGTACCCCAAAACATGAAAGTGGTCGCTCACAGATGTTGTGAGGAAGGTGTTTTGCTGAGGGTGGGGGTCCCATTGGTTGGTCTCATGTGTGGGGTTGATGTAGTGGATGAAAAAGTATCGCAGATGGGATTATGCTGGTGGAGGTATGGTGGGCCAAATGCGAGGCACGGTAGTGTGCTTTTGATCTACTTATACAACCTGGTCGTCCAGGAAGGGGGGTTTTAGTTTGTATGGTAAAAATTGACTTGTATGCATCGTGGATGGATGGGAATGAGGTGCTTCTGGGACTAAAGTGGTATGGCCATGGTGTCACTTTTGCTGTGATATATGGTCTATTGTGGGTGACGAGCGCCATGGAGGGGAGTATCTACCGACCAATGAGGATGTTTATCATGTGCAGGGTGGGGTGGTGATAAGCACGGTTGGATATGAGGACCCTATGGTTGATTTCTGATGGAGAAATGATGTCAGGATATGCAGATTTTACTGGGACTCTATCATGCTGCGGGGTAAAATGATACCTGCTATGGAACTTTTAGTGAAAGGAGTGGTGAATGGTTTGCGATATTTTCCTACAAAAAAAAGGAATCTTCTTTATCAAATATTATTGAAAGTCATGAGTGGTTTTTTTTTTTTTTTTAAAGAAGATGAGATAGGGCATACTTATCGTCGATGAAAAATTATTTTATCGGGTCCCGTCATGCTCAGTTTGTGGCCTGGCGGGGAACCAACGTCATAACGCTGCTAAATCAGGGCAAGTGGCTACCACATGATTGGACGTCTTGCACAATGTGCATGTTGGTCTTCTCCATAAAGAGTGGTTGGGGGTAACTAGGGGTTCCCTGATTGGTCATTTTTCAGCTAACAAGAATATGAGGATTTGCTCGTCACATCTTCTTGGGTTGTGGAGTTGTCCGTGGATTTCGCGTCCATGTCATCTTCTTGGGAGAGGCGAACTATGCCTGATCGTACACTAGCGAGGGCTAGCCGAAATCAAGGGATATAGTGACAATTATCCAAAAGGTGATTATCGGTGCATAACAGACATGTGAATTGAGTTGCCCACAATCCAACGTAGAAAACCCGTTCTATAGGATACCATCTGTGGATGGGTTCTAGGGCTGCGCATTCTTCGAGGAAGTGACCATGTTCATCACACAGTGTGCACCGTATAACAAGAGGGGGCATTACTGGGGGTCTTTTTGGTGCCCTTCGTTCTTCCTGTAGGTACATGATGGTACGAGGTTCATTTTCGAATGCCTGGGTGGAGGGATCCTCTTGATAGGATTGCTCGATGGCGTGTAAGGCGTCCCTATATCGCGGGAGCTCTGGGAAATGATGGGTATAGTGCCCATAGTTGTTGCAGAGAGCACATGCGTGATTGGTACACAATGCTTTTCCTTTACCTTTGGTGGTAGGTTCCTTTTTTCGGGAACACGGTGTTGTGATGTTTGTCTCAGAGCCAAGGAGTGGTTTTAATTCATCCACCTCTGGGAAGATATGGGTAGGGTGTCCTATTAAATCTCATATGGCACAGACTGGTGATTCCCGTTGTATTGCGGGAGTCACCGACTTCTTTCCTCTCTTCTCAGTTTTCTTAGTTGTGAACGTGGTTTTGACTGCTGCTGCCTAGGTAACCTTTGGTCAATGACCCAATTAGTTCGTCTGCAGAGTTCGACGTGCCTGGAATTTCTTGATAAGTTTGCAGGCGCGGGGCGTTGGGCAAGATGTTGTACATGTATCATGACTGTGTATAAATCAGCTCAAGCTGCTGGGCTTTGCTTATGGCGTCCTCTTCGGATGTGGGCCTTTTTTGTGCCACATCCTTTGAAATCTCTACCATGATAGTTTTCAGGAACAAATGTAAAAGGAACAAGTTGTCAAGTTTTGCTTTATATAAACTACGACGCCGCCTCCATTCGTGGAGAAGGTCCAAGATATGGACGGCGGGGGTTTGTCTATAATGTGTCAGTGATTCCATTCCAGAATCATGGTGAATGGGTAATTGAAAATATGTTAGGAACACAGTGGTAAGGGCGGTAAAGGTTCCATGTGAAGCAGAGGGTTGCTCCACGTACCATTTCGTAGCTACTTCTGTCAGAGTGCGTTGAAATAGTCTCAATCGAATAGTGTCGTCAATGATACTGTTCGATGAGCACCATGGGTGGAAGGTCATGACATGATTACCTCGGTCTTCCACTTGCTTTCCTTCGAACTTTGGAATATCAGAAGGGAGCTTCGTGGGCATGGGAGGTCATGTAGGGTTGTGTATGATGGGGTCATTCGTCAGCTTGGTTAAATCAGGTAGATTCAACGAAGCTAAGAAAGGTGAATAGGAGGTTGGCGCCATTGCAATGTGCGAAAACACAAAGTTCTGGTTAGGAAGAGGGTTGGTCTGTGACGTACCTTGTTGTGTGTTCCGTTGGCTTCTAGAATGGGTCGCACAACTCTGCCCCCTAGGGGTCATGGGAGGAGTGGTGTGTGGTGTGGTGTTGGGAGACTGACCAGGGTTCCCAACTAAGGATGCCCCAATAAAGGACAAATCAATAATGGTGGCAACATTCTATCTTTGACGCATAAATGGCGAAAGACCTGGAACCCCTCCCGATAATGGGGGGAGGTCCAAAAGACGCCTAGATCAATGAGGTCTTGTTGGGTCCATTCTGGTGTTGAATAGGTTTGGTTTTGGAAAAATTTGAGAAGATAGAGTTTATGATCAAAGCAAAATTCTGGTCACATACATAAAACAAAGTGAAAATAAATAAATTTCCCCTTTAAATTAATTCTATGTTATCAAGCAATCAAAAAAGTGGTTTTTGCTTGTTTGCGTATGATACTCAAAGTCTTAGAAGACTTATTCGTCCTTACACACTCAAATGTAACTGGGACTTGAGAAGATATCTTTGCAAGTGCTGGCACAACGTCCCATCAAAGCTGGCGACGCCCCCAGTTAGCCGAAGAAAATCCAGCAAGGTAAGGGTAGAGGGTCTGGCGCTTTCCTGCACCGTCACCTATAGGGAAAGGATGCCCTAGATTTGGCCACTAAGTACCACGGTCCCATGTGAGTGTTAAAGTCTTGGGCTTCTTGGTAAGTCATCTAACAATATCGAGTATCAGTCGGGTCAGGTAGCCCCAACTGATACTGCACGTACTGCGCCTAAGCCTAACCCCCTCTGAAATGGGTCTCTGTCGCACTCAGGTTTTCTTTTCCGTGGGATGATAGGTGGATTTGAAGCTCCCTAAACAATCAACTCATATGTTTCAAGATGAATAATGATCAAGGTAGCTTATTGGATGCCTACCCCCTTGATCCTAACTTAAACTATAAATTATTTTGTGGCCCCTGTGGGGAGAATTTAGTGAGTTTGGTTAAGTTAGTTTTAGGTGTATTTTCTTTGCTTAGTGGGTGAATGTGTGTGAGAAAAAAGTGGACAAGCACATAGTTTGAACGTGTGGATATGCGATGAGCCTTTTCAAAATCCCCTATTTAAACTATGTTGTATTGTTCCTTGCTCAAAATAAAAACATGTGCGAATATGAGTCGCTTTCTATTTTTCCTAGTTAATCTATGTGATTAACTAAAGGGAGATGGTGAGTTGTGAATAGAGAGTGTTCATATGCTTACCTAGGATCACCGAAGGGTGCAAAGGTAGTAGAGATTACTTGCTCTTCTATTGAAAATTCAGTCCTAGTTCCGAAAATCCTAGTGCAAAAATTGAACTAAGCTAATAACTTTTACACTAGAAAAAGAAACTAACTAAGCATGCGTGGACTTGGGCCACTTACTTTGGCTAGTTATCTAGGTGTGTTGGTACCTAAATTTGAAAAACATAATTTTTTTTCGGAATGCAAGTTATTTTCCCCCCTACTTAAATTATGCGTGAACTTTGCAAAAATCAACTTGAAATAAAACTGACACTAAGCCTACAAAAAGCAGCTAAGAGTGAGCTTTAGCAAGCTGCAGGGTATCTCAACCAGTGTTGGCAGGTGTATTATGGGTTTCCAAGCACTTTACAAGCAGGAAAAGATAGAAAATTGAAATGAGGGAGAAATTTCTCTTTCTGTCTTTTGCGCGCAAAAGGTTGAAACAAGCGTGATGTCTGCACGCAGGTCAGCTCTGAACGTGTGCCCTGGGCGCGTCTATGGGAGGGAAAAGCGCACAAATTCCTGCAAAAGTAATTTTTGGAGTTGTTTTGCTTCAGTCTGTCACTTGGGATGAACTAGGGACTGCAAGAGAAAAAAGGGGAAATTCAGCTCCACTCCACAGCACAGACAGGGTTCTCTGCAAAAAAGAGGCACAACCACATACACTTGGTAATAAATGTTAGTGGAGTCGCCAAACCTGTTTTAGTGTGTTTGGTGCACATATGTACAAAATCACACCAACTTAAGGGGTGTGGTTTACCCACTTAAGTTATTGGTAACAAGCAGAAAAAGAAGTGGAGTCAAGCAAGTTATTGGAACAAGATAGAATCATAAACATACTAGATAGAGAAATAGCATGCATATATAAAATAAAACTAAATTAAAACTAAAACAAATAAACAAAAGATCTAAATAGAGTTAAACAACTGCAATAATCCGAACGATGACTCTTCGACCCCTCTTATTGAGTGTTGGTAGGAAATAAGGATGAAACATTAACCCTCTTGCCAAAGGGCCCCTAGAACATGGGTTCTAAGTCCCGATGCAAGGATGTTTTAATTCCCAAGCTTGCCTCGGTGCAAAGTCTCCCTCTCTCTACTGTGGTGGAATGAACTTGTTGGATGGCCAACAATTGAGTACTTTTTATCTTCAACTCCGGATCACACACTGCTGGTATTGCTTGGGCAATTATGGCCAACATAACAGTGTGTTCACCAATTATTCATCTCATGGTGGCCTTATATAGGAGAATTCAAATCCTCCTTCCCTCTCTTGGTACATTGTGGATGGTGATCCAAGGGAGGGGAATGATTCCTTTGTATGCCACAAATATTCCATTGTGTGCTCACTTGATGTTTAGGAGCCTTTGGTGGCTGTCCTTAGGCGGCTTCAAGTGAGAAATCACTGTCTTGGAGTGTTCTTTTTTGTGGTTCGGGAAAGTGACTTTCACCACTCCCAGGATTGCCCGCATTTTGGGTCATAAGGAATGCCAAGGCGCTCTTCACGAAGGATTATATGCACAAAAGCATTTATAACTTGCTCAAATTTGATTTTTCCTCAGACCTTAGAGATTTTAAAATACTTTCCAGATTCTCTAATGTCTTTCAGCCCTAAAATCCTTCTGCTTGACATTAAATAATGTCGTCTTTTGCTTGTACGATTTTCCAGTGTTAACAATTAGAGTGGAAGAGAATCATGAAATTAAGATATGTCATTGCAAATCCTTGGATAAATATTAGTAGTAAATTTGAAACCCAATGTAGTTGTGTAGTCGAAAGAAAGAATAGTTAATCTCTGTATGGTTCTATGGGTGAAATTATGAACTAAAAGCTTACGAGTAGAGTCCCTTCCTACAACTATGGGGTTGTAGGGTTACATTCTTGAGAGGTCTCGAGGAAATCCAAGCAACATAGATGCATCAAATAGGCCTAATATATTATTAGCCTTAACTTGAGATGAAAAAGCAAATTAAATGATATAATGTAGATGGGGGACCAATTTCAAGTGGACCAATTCCCTCGGAAAACAAATGAAGAATTGAGGGCTTGTTCAAAGCTCAACTTTGAACATTTTTGTGGGATGTTTCCCATGAACCATGATATTAGTTAAAAGCTAGTTGGACTAGATGTTTAGGATGATAGGTGAATAACACAAAATTTTGCACCAACGATGGAGGCGAGGCTTTCAAATATTGTTCCTAATGAAATATCAGATTAAGTTTCATGTCAAATAGGTTAGTTAGGATATTGTACCAATGTGATCCCATATTCCTCGGTTACCTTTGACTTTGTTGTCCGAAGAGGTTTTTAAGGAAATGGGAAATGCTTCATGCATATATTATGGTGCATACCTAACCCATCTAGAAACATGGTACTACTAAATGGATCAAATTCTGTTTAGGTTGGAGGTTAGTATAATTTTAGTGCAAACAAAAGATATTTGAAGGGGTGTTAATCTTTTCATCTTAACTTGGACTTTGAAGAAATTCTATATAGATGTGTGCAATTGACCTAGGTTGTGCAAGGAAAAAATTGACGCGCGAGAAAGGAAATGGAACAACATAGATAAATATAGCAGAGACCTCAAAAATACAATGAAAACACAACTTGTATGAATCAATAAAATAACAAAATATTGCAGAACACAAATTATATATCTTTGAAGAGAGTGAAGGTGAATACATTCATTCACAAAAACTATTACAAGAGGTCAAAAAAATGGAATTTTAACATAAAGAAAGAACTTTAAAGGTCCAAAACAATAACCTAGAATATGAAACACCAAAGGTTTACAGGTCTTGAGGTGGTAAGTTAATACACCAACTTCCCGAGGGTGAAAATTTTGCATACAAACTACAATTGGGGTGTGCAATAGCTCATTGGAAAGAACTATTCGAGGATTAAAACTTTTGCCAAGGTTAAGGCACGCCATGGCAATCCCTTGGCCCCTAAATGGCCAAGAATCATAATTTTTTAGGTCCTGAAAATGGACCTTAAAGTTTGGGACCTGAAAAAACTATAGAAACAACTACTAAGAAGATAGAGAAACATTTAGTTAGTGGAAATGGTGAGTGGCCACCAAGATCCACCTGGATCAATCATCTCGCTTTAGGAAGAGTGATGGTATCCATTGCATCAAGTTCTCTTATCATATGGTGAAAATTATATTGAATTTGGCTCCTTCTGAGTCACTTGTCTCAATGAAGAAGTTACCCTACTTTAACAACCTAGTATAATTGTATATTTTTCTAACGAGTATCCTTTCTCTTAGTGTCCATGATCCAATCAATTGCACCTTGTTCAAAGTAGATACGATCGAGTTATGTGGGGGGGAATTTTTCAATTGCCTTCGAGGTGTCTAATAAGTGTGCAAAATATGATTGAAGCAACCCCATGTTAAATACTAGGTGCAAGCCAAGGAAAGGGGTAGTACTCAATTCAAAAGAATTTTCACCCACAGTCTTTGTGATGATGTAAGGCCCATATTGAAGTGGTTTAAGCTTCCTTTAGGGTCACGTGAATTCATTTTTAAATAAATGCAACCACATCTTATCACCAACTTAAAACTTGCGTGGAACCTCATGTTATTCGTATCATTACTTATGCTTCAAATTAACTTTATACATGATATCATGAACCTGTCATTAGAGGGTTTGGTTCTATTCAATGAATTTGGTTGCTATATCTATTTTGGTCTAAGAATTGGAGGACTCTTTCAAAGATGCAATGTGAAAATTTACATGAATGAAGGCCAATAGTTGGAACCTTACACACACATGAAAAGGACTATGGCCAATACATTTGTGAATCCTCCAAATGCAAAATCTACAATGAGATGTGTGCGTCATTGAGTATGTACATCTATGTAGACTTTAGCAACCAAATCATTGTATAGAGGTGAGTCCTTTGTCCAGCATACTAGGGAGTCTCATACACTAATTTTGTTTTTGGCTTGGTCGTGACCTTACAATTATATTATTATTGTTATAGTGTAGTCTAACTAATAGACGAGATAACATTTATGCGCACATTTTTTTTGGTCAATTTTAACTGAAACCGATAGAGATTTTTAAAAACGGTGTGTTAAAGTTATTTAATTAGCATAATTGGAGTGCCCCAAGGAATTTTCAGGTCGTTGAATCCATTTATGAATTCAAAAATGTATTTTAAATAACAAAATATCACATTATTGCTTCAAATTGTATCATCGAATTACAGTGAAAAAACCCATTTTGTCTCTTAATTAAACTCTATCATTATTTTTAAAAAATAAGCTATACAATTTTTTTTGTTTTCCAATTAAAATATATATTTCTTAATTTCCCGTGTTTACAAAAACACACATACACACATATCTTGTCAAACCCAAAGTTACCTAATTAGTATTTTCATGTATTTCACGCAATCAAAATTATATATTTTAATTACAATCCTCTCAAACTATTTAATTTTGCAAAACATTACAATAGATTATAGAGAATCTAATAAGTCTTTAAAACTCAACTAAAGTTATTAAAATTCTTTTCCATACTAATAAGTCTTTCAAACTCAACTAGATTTATTAAAAATGTTTTCCATACTCCATGCTCTTACAAGGATTGAAGTAATACTATAATATTTATGTCGTAAGGCGTTATTATTTGAAAACAACTCTCCCCCCATGCCACTTGAATCTTTGTATGACTTTGATTTAGATGTTAGATGACACAAATAACTTGTGCCATCAGATTGAAAATTAGTATTAATCAGTTACAATTAGTTCGGTAGCTCTACACCAGGCTGATATATTTTCATAAGAACTAGAACTCTGAGTTAATCAACCTCTACGCCAGGCTGATATATTTTCACGGGAACTAGAACTCTGAGTTAATCATCCTTTGTGCGTGGATGCATTATTATTTTATCTTTTCTTTGCACTTAAGCCTATTTTGAAGTTCGGTTTACCAGAACCTGAGATGAGATTTTGTGTGTGCTAGCGAGCTGGGAGGTATCGCTGACCCTGGCCCTGACGGTGAGTAGATGTGGCACCTGATGGTGAGTAGATGTTGGCAGCACCAAGCGTTGGAAAGACAAAAATCGGGTGTAACGGGATTGTGCAAGCTTTTGGGCTCCCTTGTCTGACAGTTCATCAAGCGAGCGGATGGAAGAAAGCGATTCAATGAATCATACCTCCTCCTTGATTTAAGCGGCTTGACGACAAGACAGAAATCAGGTGTAACAGGATTGTGCAAGCTTTTGGGCTCCTCTGACAGTTCATCAAGCTAGTGGATGGAAGAAAGCAGTTCAATGAATCATACCGCCTCCTTGATTTAAGCGGCTTGACAGGACGAGACCAAAGGAGGTAGTTTAATGAATCCCAACCTATAACCAATTCATACAAATCGGTTTGGAATTTATATAGTTTCTTAGCTTCTTGATGAGCATTTTAGTGATCTGGAAACATTTTTAACTAGTGTATATTGTAATTTGCTCCATGCTCAAATTTTCACCACTTTTTTGTTTTATTCATTTCAAGCACAATCGAGTGTATGTATTCGTAGTTTTGAGAGAATAATATGGAAGTAATTTGGAGACTTCTTCACAATTTTTCACTGGCCCTCTCTGTTGGAATTTTAAATACAATGTCAGACTTTTTCTTTAAAGCAGAATCAACTATATTTTTCCAAAAAACCTTCGCTATTATATTTTCCGTAAAGATTTGTTTATTGAAAAACTTTTAAGTGCACAGAGACGAGTTGGAATACAACAATGAAATATTGTGCATGACATGCCTGCCTGCTGACAGTGAAGAATAATAACATAAATCACTTTATTGTGTTGTTCTATTGGTTGTTAGACTATAATTTAAGTATTTTCTAGAGTTGAATGAGTTTGATTACTTTAATTTAACGGGAGTTGAAAAATCAAAGTTCATAGAGGAGAGGAATTTCTTGGGGTTTTCTAGATTCGAAGTTTAAAAATCGATCAAATTTAAAATGTGCCTAAGTAAGAAGTTTGTAATTTAAATATTCCTTGTAGGTAAAAGAACTATTGATGTTCACTATACTTTTTTTTGTAGATTTTCATAGCTAGTTCTAAGGTGTTAATAATTCTAATTATTTAGTGTAGGAATTTAGAGGACTTTTCTAAATTCAAATGGTTGAAATAAACTGAAGTTCATACTGAATGTAAAAAGTCATTTATTTAAAATTCAAATATCTACACTATAATTTCAGTATTAAAACTTAGTTTTTGAAATAATTAATAATGGATTCTTTTCGTTTTATTATTATTATAATTTAGATATTATACATTTCTATTTCACTTCGATTTTTTCTATGATGGAAGATTATAGCACACACAATAACAAACTTTACACAAACATTATGGTTATATACTATATGGGGGTTCTCTCTAGGCACACTCTAAATAGGTGCTAGTTGAGCTCTAAGTATAGGTCGAGTTGAGCTCTAAGTATAGGTCATTTTTGGCAAAATTTGTCGTGGTCCATTACATTTTTAGGCAATAGCAGAAGCTTGTATTTCTCAAATCATTGTAATGATTAATAAAGGGTTGTGGTTCCTATTCCATATTTATTTTTTTATAGTGTGATTGCTTATAAGGCATGATAACTTTGTCACATTCTTAGTGACATGGGAAGCGAGTTCAACCTAAAAACTTTGTGAAATCACACAACTAGGACATGTGACTAGATCTATGGGCATTGAAACAACGTTAAAAGTTTAGTGTGAGTTAGCATCTGGTCACCGTTGAAACAACGTTAAAAGTTAGTGTGAGTTAGTAAGGTCACATTTTTTGCAACATGGTAAAACATTGAAATTCTGAAATTTTTGCATGTTGCATGATCTTGTTTTATGAATTTTTAATAAAAGAATTATGAGTTTCTCAAGTGGATAAATCAATCATATTTTTTTCTCATTATTAGTGTATATTTAAAAATCACTATTTTATATTTTTCTTTAAATAATACATATTTTAACATTACAAATAATAATAATATCACAGGTAACTATGATTATAATTTTTTTGCAAGCATAATCCTTCATTATATATTGTTTTGATTAGCATTATTAGTTAACATATATTTCAAGAATATAAATAATTTAAAAATATATATAAAGATGACATGATCATAACATTTTAAAAATATATCACAAATAATTATAATTATACAAGCCATCATTATAATAACATAAATTATAATGATCATGAAATTTTCCATAATAAAATATACATTTAAAAATCATAATTTTTCATGCTTGTTTTTAATTAATATTATTTTACTAATACAAATAATAATATCACATTTAACAATCGAGATTTGTTTTTGTAAGTACATTTATAAATTACAGAGAAGACAAATATACATATGGTTAGTTACCAATTAATGTACTATGACAATAAATTTAGAAATAAAGATAATTTTTAAAGTGATTTGTAAATTATAACGTTAGTTTCTAGATTATAATATTATTTTTTAAATGTATATATGAGTAAATTAATAATTATTTTCAAGGAATTGGGTTATGTTTCTAAATGCTAAATATATAATATTATTTTTTAAATGTATATATGAGTAAAATTAATATTTGTTTTCAATGAATTGGGTTATGTTCTTAAATGCTAAATATTTTTTTTGAGATTGTGGTTAGTTATGAGGTTGTATTATTATTATTATTATTATTATTATTCTCTTTAAAAAAAATAGATATAATGTGTTATGGAATGTACTAATAATTGTTAAATAATAATAATATTTTTAAATAAATTGATATTGATTGTTAATTTATAAGGTTGTATTATTATTATTATTAATTTTCTCTTAAAAAAATAGATATAATGTAATTTAGTAGAAATTCTTTCGGTAAAAATCACATGTAAAAGAACGTGGTCGACGCGTTTCGAACCAACCAGTGTGGTTCATCATCAGGACTATGAGAGATCAGATCCAGACATTAAGTATAAATAGATGTAGAAATGGCTCAACTAGCCGTTAGGATAACGGCTAGTTTGACTAAGAAAAAGTAAATATTCCATTATTTATTTATTTAATCGATTAATTAATTTCTATTTCTTTATTTATTATTATTATTTTAATAAATTTTTACAACCTTTAATATATTTAAACATCTAATTGACCAATTCAATAATATAATGGTAAATAATTTAACCAATCTTGGTGCATATATGTAAATTTTTTTATATAATAATCAATTATTATTAATAATTAATAAATACATTTAATTCTTATCCATGTAATTTAACAACGTATCAATTCAATAGTCAAACAAAGAGTCAAACCAAATATAGAGAACAATAAATAAATAAAAATACAAAATAAAATAAAATAAAATATAAATATAAATAAATATAAATAAATAAATAATAAATAATAAATCATAAATGAAATAAATAAATAAATAAAAACAAAAATAAAATACAAATTAATAAAAATAGATTTTTTTTTTTTTTTTTTAAATAAATAAAGTATAAAAAATAAATAAATAAAATTAATTAATTAAATAAATAAATATAAATATAAACATAAATACATAAGTTAAAATTTTTTAATAAAAATAAAAATAAATAAAAAAATAAAGTATAAATAAATAAATAAATATAATTAATTAATTAAAGAAATAAATAAAAATAAAAATAAATAAATAAATAAATACATAAATAAATAAATCAAGAATATAAAGCAGGAATCCAGCACCTGCTGATATTCCAACCGTCGTCTCTATTGAGATTAACGGGTCGTTTTTCAATTTCAATAGCCTCTCTCAACTTACGATGATGGAAATGGTCGATTCTAGATATAATGTGTTATGGAATGTACTAATAATTGTTAAATAATAATAATATATTTAAATAAATTGATATTGATTGTTAATAGTATTCACAAACGAAATATTGATATTTAGTCTTTTTTTTTTCTTTTCTCTTTTAATTAAATTGGTTAATTAAAAATAATGTCTTAGGAAACTAGTTAATCATTTAAATAGAACATTTATTTTCTATTTATTTGTTTAACATTTGTGTAAATGTTTAATAAGATTGATATATGAAATTATGTGATTTTTTCTTAATTGGTTTTGGAGATAGAATTTGACATTTCTAATATTAAATAAACATGCCAGTGAATTTAACATATGAAATATTAGTCATAATTAAATATTATTATAATGATATGGGTAAAATAAAAATGGTATAAAACATGAATGTGATCCTTACATATTAAATGGTATTGTAATTTTCATCTATTTTAATCTTTATTCGAGTACTTACATGACTTTGAGATAACTTTTGTTTTCTACCTTTCGAGAAAGAATCCCCACTCTACAACTTCAAAACCTTCAAATTTAATTTTAGATGATTGAACAATATTCAACCATCAAATTAATAGTTAGTTAATAGTTAATAATAATTTCAAGTTAGTAGTTAGTCAATACTTAATAATAGTTAACAAAAATATTAGAAGTTTAATTCATGGGAAACACATTTTAATTGTTTTCCTTCTGTGTCTTCATATTGAGAGAGGGATATAGCATAAATGCACCTTTCTTTCTAAAATGAAGCCTACTTTCTCAAAATATCCCAAAACAATATTGGGGGGTTGGTCAGTTTCCACTATCGTTTCTTGGGTTAGCTAAATGGGCATGCTACCAAAATGAATTGGTACATGCGACTATTTATAGACAAAGCAGAGGTCTCCCCCTGAACTTGAATCCACACTCTTTAGAGTTTCCTTTGAATTAATAACACTTACTTTGTCCCCAGATGGGTGGTGCTAATCTAGGTGGATATTGGTGGTCACCCGCTTATTCCACCTAGTCAGTTTCGTCAGTTTTCTTATTTACTATTTTTAGCAGTTTTTTGGGTCCTGAACTTCTAGAGGTGTTTTGAGGCCCCAAACAATGCTTTTTGGGCATGATTCCTTCAGCGATTCACATAAATCATGCAAGCAATTGTATTGCTCGGATATATCTTTCCAACAAGGTATCATATGGGCCAAACAGTGATAATATGACCAAGTTACGACCCCAGGAAGTTGGTTTCCCAACTAACCCCAACGGGGCCCATAAACTCTTGGTGTTACATCTCTTCGGGTTAGGGTTTTCTTTTATTGTTAAATAATAAAAAATCCCTTCAACCTCATTGTAACACAGTTTAGAGGTTTGTAGCTGCCACATCTCTTTTCAGAGAAAAGATACCAACGTCCTAGCTAGTTTATTTCCATTATGTTTGTAAGCATATTTCAGTTATTTGATATTAATGAAATGAAGTTTTATTTCTGCTGCATCTCTGTGTTTATGTTTTTTTATTTATTTTATTGAATTCCTACATAAATCTGTATCATGTGCAATCCCCCTCGCCAGCATGTTTATTTTTGTATTTTATTGTATTCCTGCATAAATCGGGATCAGGTGCAATCCCCCTCGCCAACATTTCATCTTTCCTGTCACTTCCTCTGAGAATATTTCGATGTGGAGAATAGGCATAATGAATGTCCAGTACATGAGGTAGGGAAAAACTTTAATCTCATGAAAATCACAATGACCTCATGAATCAAATGAGAGACTTATGTTAGGGTTTTATTTGTTGATTTTATTGTTTTGCAGAGTTCAATGTTAGGGTTTTATTTGTTGATTTTCTCATTTTTGCAATGTTCAATGTGAAAATAAAGGGGGAATTAGGTTCTGATAATTAAAGTCCTTGAAGACGAAGTCGTTACATGTGTGAAGGTCAAGGGTTCCAAGACAGGATGGTTGATGAAGTCCATAGAAAAGTTGAAGCAACTGGAACGGATCATGCTCCATGGCGATGGGTTGTGAGGTGGAGAACCATCGTTGTTGTTTTTTAACCATTTACCTAAATGCCACTTTGCGTTATGACCAAACCCTTTCTTTATTTTACGACTTTTCCTATTATTGAAGTTGTATTGCTACTATTTTGCAAGGAAACATTGCTCGTAAGGAATTCGAGGAGGAATGAGAGCAATCAACTCCAAATATTTTGCAACTTTTCTTATTATTGAAGTTTTATTGCTACTATTTTGCAAGGAAACATTGCTCGTAAGGAATTCGAGGAGGAATGAGAGCAATCAACTCCACTTCTTTGCGTCTTATTTGTTGTATCTACTCAACCGACAACTAGAACCAATATGGCTATTCATTTCCTAGAATCTACATTTATTTCCACTACACATCTAGCGAACCTCTAGTCTATGTCCTTCATTAAACAAATCCTAGGCTCACCGCTGACAAATAAATATCTTTCTTCTTTCTTTCTCCAGTTCGCTATGGACATAATTATGCGGATAACAACTAGATTGCAGCAAGGTAACTACCAACAATGGTGAATCCCAATCTAGACACAATAAATAAAAGTTAAAGTTTGGTGAGTTTTTTTATTAATATTTACTTTATATGTGTTGAGAATGTTCAATTTCCTTATTGGAGATATGTGCATTTTTAAGGATAGATCTTACTTCACATAGAAATTAAAAATTTATTTAAAAGTCTGTTATAGTCCTTTATAGACACATGTTTCAAACTATAAAAAAATTATTTTGTACTAATTAAACTTTTCTATAGCAAGAGGAAGTGATCAAGAAGAAATATGGTGGTATTGTACTAAAACAACCTTTCATTTCAAAGGTAGAAAATCACAATCTATTTATTTATTTACAAGACATTCATTTTGGCATAATTAGACAAGGTATTTAACTTCAAAATAGGCCTAATGATTTGTAAGGATCAAGGAAGTAGTGTTGCAGTAATATTTCATTGTAACATGGTCCTTTCCTTTTGTTGATATTTTTTTGTCTTTTAAGCGTTGTCAAAGAATCATTAATTAGTATTATATGTTATTTCCTTATGGCGTTTCCTTTGCAACACTTGGTGCAATTGCTAGTTTAAAAGTATTTTATAATTTCCAAATTAATAATTATCTTTTTGAATATGAACCGATTTAAAAAAATAAAAATAATAATAAAATAAATAAATAAATAAATTATACAGTAAAAGCAGTTTGATCGAGGGATGATTATGATATACATTGCCTTTAATAAAAAAAAATATTTGTTTATATAATAAAATGTTGCGAGGGGTATGGTTAATTGTGAATTTCTTTATTCGAGGTTTTTAACCTTTTGAGGGAACTCAACCATCTTTGTCGGAGGAT
Source organism: Pinus albicaulis (assembly GCA_034641835.2). Classification (NCBI taxonomy): domain Eukaryota; kingdom Viridiplantae; phylum Streptophyta; class Pinopsida; order Pinales; family Pinaceae; genus Pinus; species Pinus albicaulis. Next base: position 1,433,659,347 of record CM076578.1, on the reverse strand, counting down.
GAGAGTTTGGGAGGAAGACTAGATTGCAGGTTCAAATAAACGAAATCCTTAGGACGAAGTTGATCAATTCAAGTAGTGTGACATTAATGTTGTGTTTACAATTTAAGAATTTGATTCCTCGACTTCGTTGAGGTTTATAAAGTAATCAATTGTGAGCAATTGGATTTTACACCTCTCTAAGCTAATCTTTCAACATAGGGGCCAAAAATATTGTTACAAATGATGAATCTAGGTATAAGTATAAGAGCATAATGGTGTGTCACCAATTACGTGATTTTATCATGATGTGATTACACCCATTATTGTAATTTATTAAATGTTTGAGATTCGTTACAGTGGAGTGGTGGTTGAGCATTTTGGGTTAGGGTTTAAGATATCACAGAATCAATGATGGATATGGAAATTAGCAGTGGATATAAATTAAACTTTGAATTACCACAAGTTGAACAATTTGAGACTTTTTGATGTAGTTGCTCAGGGTATATGTTAACTAGTTTGTTCATTGGAGAACATATTAATAAATGAAAATATTTTGTGATTGGGTGACAACAAGGTTTTCTAATATTTGGGAACTGAAGAGGAGGGGGGAGGGGGGGCTCTTTATGGGTAGTAACTAGGGTTTGTCGATGGTGATTTTTGAATATAAAGGTGTTAACAAGGGTTGACAAGGACTAGGAAGTGAGTACGAAGAAGGATGACCTAGATTATTTAGCAAACAAAACAAATGGATAACAAACTTAGTCCAACCTCAGGATTGGTATATCAAGAGACATGTCGAACTCTCAATGGGTTTATCAATTGGGGTATTGTTTGCTAGAGGAGCATATTGTAACCTTTTTAGGTGAGTTGGCTCAGGGGTTATTCAATCAAGGATTTAGTTCCATGGGGAAAGAGGAGGAAAGGGTGACAAAACCTTGTAGTGGTCCTTCCAATGATCATAAATGCATGAGCGGCTAACCTCATGCAAAGATTTATGAATATAATCTAGCATATCTATCTACAAACCATTATCTCATGGTCATAAGAGTGCGATGTTAATTTGGCAGCCAAGGGATAAATTCCCTTCATTGGACAACCTTCCTCTTTAAAATAAGGCCCTACTAGACCTTTGAAGAATTTAATTTGGTCAAGGAAAAATATTTTTTAAAGGTGAAACCCTCATGTGCTCAAAAGTACAAGTCGACTTGGGCAAGATAATCTACCCCTTGAGACACATATAAATAGACCTCATATCGCATCACTTTAGAGAATCATCACACAACTCATTCTTCTCTTGTATTTTTTTGTACAACTCTGAAATTGCAGGTTCATCTTCACATGTGCGAAGGAGAGAGAGGGATTTTTTGATGGCTGAATTTATCTTGTGTTTTGGGACTTTGACCAAATTTTAGTTTTTAGACTTGGAGATTTGTTTGAATTGATTTTCTGATTTGTTTGGAGGGCCAAGTTGAATGGGAGGTTGACCAAACTATTTCAGGGCACATTGACCAGTGTTGATCGAAATCGCAGACCCAAGGTGTCCGCAGGTAAAAGTTTGACTAGATTTGGAGGCACTAATTTGGGACTGTTTTGACTGGACTTTGACCAGATAAAAAGTCTGTATCTTTTGAATGTTGACCAATTTGGAGGAGGTTTGACCATTGACTAGATAGGGTTGCTGTCGAATTTGACTATAATTGAAGATTTGACTTTTGATATCTTCATTGGATAGGATATTGGTTAGTTGACTCTTGGATAGTCAAAGGTTTGACATTGAATCATTGTTGATGAATTGGAACATTTCATCTCTCTGTTGAAAATTTGATGACAATCTAATAAAAGAACTTTGAAAAGGTTTTCCCCCTTGTGGGGTTTTTACCTGATCTTTGACCAAATATTGTGTCACTCTTGTTCTTGGTTGTATTATATTGTGCATTGGAATTACTATTCTATCTACAATTTCTTATTGTTACTGGAAGATTGAATTATATTGGATAAATTAAATGTTGATTGAAGAAGAATTGAAATAAGTGATTTTCTGTTAAGTCCCTATATTAATAGTGTAGTCCCTTATTATGTTAGTTTAGCCCCCCTTATTGTTATTGTTGTACCCCTATAACCCCCATATTGTTATTATTGTGCCCTTACATTATTATTGTTAGGTCGGTTAGGGTTACATTGTGGCCCCACTAGGATTACATTATGGCCCCATGGACTCCTATATATAGAAAGGAGGTTTTGTCATTTATATCATCCAAGAATTGTTCATTCATGTAATGTTTTGGAGGTTGCCCCCTCGAAGTGGCTTATTTATAAGGCATTGATATCTCTTTTATTCTATTTCTGGAGCTGGTTTCACAACATTTGGTATCAGAGCTTTGGATTCTAGGGTTTCGCTGCTCTAAACAGGTCATCGTAGCATTTTCGCTATAACTTTTTTTCTACGAAGGTTTAGAAGCTGAAATTTTTATAGTGTGAAGCCGAAATCCTGAGAAACATCGTCGAAACATTTTAGAGCTTGGTTCACAATAATTTCGGAGATATGATCTGTGGAAGTTAGGGATTTTTGCAGGCTCCTGAATTTCACTTAAAAAGGTCATCATGGAATTTTCGCTATAAATTTTTTTCTACAAAGCTTAAAAAGATGAAACTTTTAGAGCACGAAGAAGAAATCCTGAGGAACATCGTCCCAAAATTTCAGAGCTTGGTTCGCAATATTTTTGGAGATATGATCTGTGGAAGTTAGGTCGTTTTTAGGCTCCCGAATTTCATCTCAAAGAGGTGATCGTGGGAAAATATTCATAACTCTCTCTCTGAGCATCGGATTGGAATTCTGTAAAAGGTTACTAGAAGTACACAGACTGTAGTTTCCTGTCTATTAATTTCAGAGCCAAAGGAGCAAACAGTGACAAGTGGCAAGTCATACAAGTTCACTCTACTGAACCAGTCCATAATTAGGTCATTGTGGGAGATTGGACATAACTTTGCCTTGAAGAATCCAAATCAAGTTAGACCTATGGCATTTGAAAGAAGCTTCTGAGTACTACTACAGGGCCTAATTTTAGTTATTGAGGATCCGAAATCACATAGATAATTCAGTTTCAATATCGAGCTTCTCAAAAGCAAGAAAAAACCCTCAAAAAGCTATACTATGACACATGAAGATGAAGAATTGCAGTATGAGATATCAAAATTACGGTACCAAGTGCAACAAATTTCGATCTTACGAAAAGCAACCGAAGATGACATAAATGGTTTAAAAGTAGAAATGGAGGCTAAGTTGGATGGTTTGAAGGATCAAATAATAGCTAATATGGATGATAAATTAGTGGAAGATCACATCGAGCATCAACAACAAGTTCTCCAAATCTCAAAGGATAACCTAACTTTGGTGCAGAATCTAATGAAAAAACAAGAAGATCAACATCACATCGAAAGAAGTTATGAAACAGTCATAGAAACAAGAACTCGACAAGTACAATCAATTTCAGATTATCTCAGCAAGTGGAAGAACTTTCCTGTAGAAGATTCCACATGGGAGGATGAGAATTTTATACAGAAGCATCAAGAAATAATCAAGCGTTGAGGACAACACTTGTTTGAAGGAAAGAAGCATGTTAAGTCCCTATATTAATAATGTAGTCCCTTATTATGTTAGTGTAGCCCCCCTTATTGTTATTGTTGTACCCCTATAACCCCCATATTTTTATTATTGTGCCCTTACATTATTATTGTTGTAGAAATTATATACAATATGCATGTATATATCCGGACCCTCCAGATCTAACAATATTTATCTTCTTGCTAAATACAGAATCCTTCCACTATAATTCTTGCGGAAATTTAATCAACAATTGCAAAACACATGAAGCAATAAAACACACATAACACAGTTGTTTTTAGAGAAATCCTGAAGCTAAAAACCCCAACTATCATATTATGTATATCATGGAGATCATATGACAATCTCATACAAGCATACAAAGCTTATCATAAGCTTTCAGTACAGTACAATCATCATACACTAATCAGGACCAATCTTGCAAATCCATGCACCAATATTTGCCTCCTGCTAGCCTACCTCCACTGCGCAATCCAAGCTGATTACAAAGACCAATTCGATGTAATCCCACGCTCCTTGACTGCGTTATTATCATTGGCAACTCCAATGTATATGTAGATGCAATTCATGCATCACTAGTAGTCATAACAGATAGTCTATCTTGCCCTTTCACCTATCTCTCCACTGAAACTGTCCATGCACTGTAGTTAACTGATGTATTCTTCAGTTGATTAATGAGTTATTATTTAGTGAATTAATTAACTAATTAATTCACACCACTCTCACTAGTGTATCAATCAGTTAGACTAGATACAAATAGCTCAACTATGTTTAGATTAGTTAAATTGAACACAACTCCATTAACTTCCTCAATCAACTCCACCAAACTCTGTCACATGAGTTCTAACCGAAGTATCCATGCAATAGCTCCACTTAACCCTCAGGAATAGCGTAATTCCTTCTGTCAGCTCCTGTGTCACATTTGTTCACTTAACTGAAGTGCTCCAAGAGAATAAGATAATGTTTAGCGTCCAAATATTATTAAGAGCTAATAATATTCGACATATCTATTTTTAGACTGGCAGTCTAAAAATAGACTCCGCCCAATATGTCTAAAAATAGAAGTCCATCTATTTTTCCAACTTGACCAACCATCCACAACTGCATCTTGCAACTTATAGAATATGATCGACATGTCTAAAAATAGACATAGTCTAAAAATAGACTTTGCGCCAAAAATCACCTGTGTGGGCCCCACCTAGTTTAGGTGATCACTTTCCAACTAGGATCAGGAATGATGTTTCAGGATGCCTCCTTCACTGTTTCTTGTTGCAATCTTCAACAATTGTTAGGTCGGCTAGGGTTACATTGTGGCCCCACTAGGATTAAATTATGGCCCCATGGACTCCTATATATAGAAAGGAGGTTTTGTCATTTGTATCATCCAAGAATTGTTCATTCATGTAATGTATTGGAGGTTTCCCCCTCGAAGTGGCTTATTTCTAAGAGCGTTGATATCTCTTTTCTTCTATTTTTGGAGCTGGTTTCACAACATTTTCCTAAAGCATAAAACTATGGAAAATTAACATGGTATCAGAGTTGAGGTGAAGACAAACCCAAGGAGACAAGAGACAAGCAATCACTTTTGGAAATATTTGAAGGAATCTTATTTGACTTGGTCAATATTTCTACCTCATACTTCAAGGAGGGAGAGAAGTTGAATGACTCATCAATTATTTTTTCTTGGAAGATCAGGTTGGAGATGACCTTGGATGAGAATGATGCCATGGAATATGTGGAAGGAAAGGTACCTGAGCCTCCTAAAAATGCTCCTGTTGTTGCCAAGGCCAAATATAATACAGGTGAAATCAAAGCGAAGAAATTAATTATTGAATCTTTTAGAGATAAATTGCTTACTTACATTTCTAAGTTGAAGAAGTCCAATGAAATGGTTGGGGTGCATGAGGTCAACAACTTGAATCATATTCTCTCCTTAAAAAATTAACTCGAGGATATAAAAATGAACAAGGGAGAGACTATGCAGTCATACTTCATTATGATATCCAAACTAAAGGATCATTTGCTAGTTTTTGGAGAATCTATGTCTAATAGAGAGTTAGTGCTTGTTGCACTTCAAGGTCTTTCTCCAATTTAGGAGACATATATTGCTACTATTAACAATGATGACGAGTTTCCAACATTTGATGAGTTGGTTGGAAAGTGCACTCAAGAAGAAACCAAGATGATTTCAAGAGGGAGAATTCAAAATCATGAATAAGGAGAGCCCTCTGCCTTTGTTGCTCAAGAAAAGAAGAAGAAAGGAAGAAGAAGACAATTTAATTCAAGAAAGTCTACACCAGCATCCAAGGACTCTCAAAGAAGATTTAGGAAGGATAAATTTGAGTGAATCAAGTGCCATAGATATGGAAACTTTGCCAAAGACTATCCAGAAAATGAAAACGCTTCTAGGTCATACACCAAAAATCGTGGGTTCAATAATAGAAGAAGAATAGATGCTCTTGATGATCGAGATGATGACCGTTGTCCTTGAAATAGATCAAGGAACATAAGGTATGGAAATAATGTAGTTACTACTCAATCTGAACATTTTCTCATTTATGCTCTTTCTAGTTCCTCTCCTTCAGATTCATTTGATAGTTGGATGGTATATAATATGGCCTCTAGACACTTCAATGGGTATCTTGAAGTCTTCTCAAACCTAGTTGAGAGGGAGACTAATTTGAAGATCATTCTTGGGGTCAATTCTACTTACCGGGTGAAGGGTTTTGGTTCTATTACATTTTGTTTTGATTACTAGAAAATCTTACATCTTCATGATGTTATGTATGTTAAGGATTGAAGAAGAACATTTTATCTATATTTTCCTTCAAAGACAAAGAGATGAGAGTTGCCTTCATAAGAGGAAAGGTCCTCACTTGTCCTATGGAATCTCGCATGAGGGATGCATTCACCTTGGGATATATAATTGAAGGAATTTATAGAGTTAATGGAAGACCAATGTGAGCACTAGTATGTGATAACAATCATCAAAGTGAACTATGACACCAAATGTTTTCTCATCATCACTATAAAGCTATGCCTAAAGTAATGAGGATGGTTTCTGGAATGCCTAAGGTTCAATCAATTCATGATGGGGTATCTTCGGGATGTGCAAGTGGAAAGAAATCAAAGGGATCATTGCCCTCTAGCAAGAGCACGACCAGTGATATTCTACAACTCATACATTCTGACTTATGTGTACCAATTACAGTGAAATATATTGGTGGTTATCTATACTATATAATCTTTGTAGATGAATTCTATCGGAGAACATGAATATTCTTATTTAAGCACAAAGATGAGGAATTTTACATATTCAAGGAATTCAAGGCACTGATAGAGAATCAAGGTCTTCAGGTTTGATAATGGTGGAGAATTCACATCGAACAAGTTCATTGATTTTTGCAAGAAAGCTAGGATCAAGAAGGAGAACAATGTACCTTACAACTTTCAACAAAATGGAGTGCATGAAAGAAAAATTAGGAAAACCATGGAAGTTTTCCAAGCCATTCTCCATGATCAAAAGTTGTTGAAGTTTTTGTGGGGTGAAGCTACAAACACTGCAGTCTACATTCAAAACATGACCCCTCATCAAGCCTTGGGATACAAGACCCCTAAAGAAGTGCTCACATGTGTAAAGCCTGACGTTGGACATCTAAGGATATTTGGATACCATGTGTACTTTCATGTGTCAATGGAAAAGAGGAACACACTGGAATCTTGTCGAAAGAAAGGTACATTTGTAGGATATTGTGAAAATTCCTAACCTTTTAGAAATGATGTGAATTTTGATGAATATGTTGCCCTTGGAAAAGCAAGGGACATTCCTCCTCCTCCTCTTGTTGAGAAGAAGGATGATTACATGGACCTAATAGAAGGTCCTTTTGTGCCTGAACTTGAGTCAAATGTTGTTGTTGATCCCATGGAGCCCATGCATACCTTAGATCCTCCTCCATGTGATCCTCTTTCCAAGAAGATACCACTTTGGCTTCTTGATACATTAGAGGATGTATAAATACACGTCATTGGCAAAAAGAACTTTATAGAAAGTAAAAAGCCATGTCGATATCATGGTTATGTTGTGGCTATGAGCACCATCATACACGTTGAGCCTCTGACCTTTGAAGAAGGAGTGAAAGAGCAGGTTTGGAAATATTCCATAGCTGAAGAATATGAATTTATAATGAAAAATTATGCATGGGAAATAATTCTGAGACCTAAAGGGAAGTATGATGTGACTTATAAATGGTTGTACAAGATCAATCATGGAGCAGATGGGAGCATTGATAAATATAAGGCGAGGTTCATGGCTTGAGGTTTCTCCCAGAAAGAGGGATAAAATTATGATGACATATTTTCACTAATTGCCTACTATAATACCATTAGGTCTATTGTGGCTCAAGTTGCTAACTAGGGATGGAATCTTTACCAGATGGATATGAAGACTTCATTTCTTCATGGAATACTCCAGGAAGAAGTATATGTTGAACAACCACAAGGTTTTGAAGTGCATAATAGAAAGAATCACGTGTACATGCTGAAGAAGGCACTCTATGGATTAAAGCAAGCCCCTAGGGCTTGACATGATAACATTAATAGCTACCTAATCAAGCTTGGATTCGCGAGAAGCAATGTTGACTCGAACCTCTACTTCAAAGTTGTACAAGGTATTCCCCTTATTTTTGTAGTATATGTTGATGAATTATTCATGACAGACAGTAAGCCTTTGATGTTTGAATGCAAGAGGGAGCTTGCCTTTGAATTTGAAATGAAAGACCTTGGATTGATGCACTAATTTCTGGGCTTAGAGGTCTGCATGGCAGAGGCTTGGTCAGATTATCATTTCACAAGGGAAATTTGTAGTGAAATTGTTGGAAAGATTTGGAATGGTAGAATGTAATTCCATGGACACACAAATTGGGATGAACTTCAAGAAGCTAGGTGGAGAAGCTGCTAGACCTGACTTGGTGAATCCATATAAGTATCGATAGTTGATTGGGGCATTGATGTTCCTTGTGAACACCAGACCAGGCATATGTTTTGTAGTTAATACTTTGAGTCAATTTATGACTGAGCTTCTACATGCACACTGGGTCATTGCTAAGAATGTTCTGAGATACTTGCATGGAAAAATTAATATTTGATTGAGACATATTGTGGGAAATGTGAGGTTACATGGATGCACTGATGATGATTGGGCAAGAAATTTTATTGACATGAAGAGCTCATCACAGTGTTATTTTAACATTAGATTTTTCATGATATCTTGGATGAGTAGGAAGCCGAAGTTATTTTCCCTTATCATGGTTGAGGAAAATTATATTTCTACTAACATGGCTAGTTGTAAGGAAGTATGGTTGAGGAAGCTCTTTGGAGAGATATTTGAGCAGGTTCCAGATACATCAATGATATATTGCAACAACAAGAGTGGCATTCGTTTGGCAGAGAATCCAATGTTGCATGACAAGTCTAAGCATATTGAGATCAAATATCATTATATCCACGATATTGTGCATAGAGGAATTGTAAGACTCCATCAAATGTCGACTGACGAGAAGATAATATATATTCTTACCAAGGCTTTGTTAAAAGGGAAGTTCTTGGTATTCAGAAAGCTGCTTAGACTGGTGGATTTGACCCTCCCAGGTAAGGGTCATAATAAATCGAAAAAATTGACTTATGCTCTTCCCCCTTGTCTAAGCTCTGAGGGAAAGGAATTGAGCCAAAGAAATCCCGGGGTTGAGGGATATATGGAAAATAGGATGTGTTATGACAATTTGGTATCCTTCCTATTTTCATTGTAGGGTGTACGTGATCCTTGTCATTTATGACAAGTTGGGTATCCTCCACTACCATCTGTTTGAGACTTTATAAAGTATACCCTAATATGCATCCTCCCACAAGTTGGGATTGTCGGGATTTCCACCCATCTTGCCAATGGGTGAGGAGAGACTCGAGAGTGTCTGATCCTTACCTTTGGTAAGTTTGGTATCCTCCCCAAGTGAAAGGATGGAGGTGTTCTACCACTTAATTCTCGAGGGTCAAGTTGGGAAGATCGATGGGCAATAGGATGTGTGATCCTTATCTCTCATGAAAATTTGGGTATCCTGCCTATTGTCCTTGGATACAGGGTAGTAGTTGGAGCTCACGTATGATGATTATTATTCTTTAAATTCAAGAATGTTTAGAAAATGAGAAGAGATGAGCAGAGATGAGATATGACTTGATGACGATGACAAGACATTTGAGATGGGACTTTTGATGCAGTGATAAATTTTTTCCTAACTGAGAGGGAGTGTTAATTTTGTATCTCTAGGATAAATTAACTCCATTTTGGAGCCTTCCTCATTAAGAAAAGCCTATACTTCCCCTTGGAAGAATTTAATTTGGTCAAGGAATAAATATTATTTTTAAGGTGAAAACCACATGTGATCAAAAGTAAAAGTTGACTTGGGAAATCTAATTCGACCCCTTAAGACATATAAATAGACCTCATGTCACATAAATTTGGAGCACCATCTCACAACTCATTCTTCTATTGGATTGGTTCGTACAACTATGAAATTTTAGGTTCATCTTCACATGTATGAAAGAGAGAAAGTGTTTTCTGTTGGTTGAATTTATCTTCTATTTTGGGAGTTTTCCCAATGTTGAATTTTTGGACTTGGAACTTGGTCTGACTCTAATATTATTATTTGTTTAGAAGGTCAAGTTGACTGGGAAATTAATTGAACTCTTTTAGGGTACATTGACCAACGTTGACTGAAATTGCTGACCTAGGGTTTTCACAAGTCAAATTTTGACTATGACCAGATTTGGAGGCACTATTTTGGGACTGTTTTGAATGGAAATTGAAAAACAAACAAGGTTTCATATTTTGATTAGTAACCAAGCTGCACTAGAGTATGTTTTATTGTTTACTGGTTAGAGTTATTGCTTCCATAGTTGAATTTGACTAGAATTGCATATTTGACTTATTGACTAGATTTGACTTTCAAGCTCATAATTGGAATGGATATTAGTTAGTTTATTATTTGATAGTTAAAGGCTTGAATTTGAATCATTGTTGATGAGTTGGTACATTGTATCTCTCAGCTGAACATTTGATGAGAACCTAATAGAAGAAGAATTTTGAAAGGGTTTTCCCCCTTGCGGGGTTTTTCCTTGGTCTTTGAACAAAAATTGTGTTTCTCTTATTCTTCGTTGTATTCTATTATGCATTAGGTTTATATTTATATCTACAATTGTTTATCAAGAGTGCGAGAGATTAACGCAATGAATATATGTCATTACAAATCCTTGGATCAAGATTAGTGGTGAGTTTGAAACATAATGTAGTTGTGTATTCGAAAAAAGGATAGTTAATCTCTTTCTGGTTTTGTGGGTGAAATGATGAACTAAAACTTTATTAATAGAGTCCCTTCCTGCATATATGGGGTTGTATAGTTACATTCTCGAGAGGGCTCAAGGAAACCTAAGCGACATAGATGTATCAAATAGGCCTAAGATATTACTAGCCTAAACTTGAGATAAAAAAACAAATTAAATGATATAATTTAGATGGGGGACCACGCTCTAGTGGGCCAATTCTGTGGGACATATTCAACTAAAGAAGATACATCTATTTGTTGGAAAAATTCTTGATTATCATGACCACTGTCCTGAGAAGAGAATTCATAAATTGCCTCTAACATATCCTCATCTAAGCACTCTCCATTATCACCAAGAGTTTTAAGATATGGAATAAACACCTCACAAAAATCACAACAGTCTTGTAACTGTGATAAGTAAGAATGAGATTTCTCATAATGTTCGAAGAACGTTATATGGAAATATTTAAGAGAGAACAAGCTTCCTGGCTGCAACCCTTCATACCATGTTCTAGCTTCATCCTCTAGGGTGGCCATAAATTTTTTAATGAGACAATCCTAAGGAAACTCAACTGGAAACTTATGTACATGCATATGGAAACTAACCAAGTGAAGAGCAACAATATCTTTCTTTTCATCTTTAAATATAGGAAGATAAGTTAACCAAACAACTCTAGGCATAGGATTTGGAAAGCCAGGGATGCGAGACCAATTCATAGGGGCATACCTGGCATTCTTTCTTGCAATAGAACTCATCTTGGAACTTCTTCAAGCTACTGATATTCAAGTAGTGGAGTCACCATAAAGTCATGAATTTGTGAATTCTTTAAGAATGGAGTCGCCTAGGTAGAAGTACAACCTTGAATATTTATGATCTCCTGCTACCTTCAAGAGTTCAGTTACTTTGATTGGAATCAAATACCTAGGATAATGTAGCTTCGAACTCCCTGGAAACGATGCCAAAATGTTATCACTAAGTTGGAACCAATTGGGTTGTTCAACTATTAACCTAGTGAAACTATTTCAAACCACTTTGGATTGGAAGTTAGCCCTTCCAATCAGAGAGGGCTCTCTCAAAGAAAAGATAAAATACTCAAGACAAAACTTATATTGCAGATGGCTAAATCTTTTGTGTTTTAAGTGATCTTTCAGGTGGAATATTGTATGAAGGCTACCATTGGGCATGGAGTCATCTATGGGACTTCAATTACAAGCAAACATAATCCATGGAAATTGAGGCAATTAAGCTTAACATATGTTTTTTACAGACAAAAAAAAAAAAAAAAAAAAAAAAACATGAAGGAAATTGGAGTATAATACTATGAATTCCAAGTAATCATGATACTATGAAGCTGATGATAATATGAAAAATGAAAGACACAAATACATAAGCTCAAAATAAATCTCAGGTCTGAAAGGCAATTGTTGCAACTGTATATTATCAAGATAGAAAGAAATTACATAATAGCCTTCTCATTACATTCATCAACCCCTTTCAAACTTAAAAAATCCCTCATTTATTGAGTGAGGTCTCATACAATGGTTTGTCTCCTGGGATAGTCTCGAATTCCTACTTAAGAGGCCTATTCCTAATATAATTACATCACTTGGAGACTTCCTAGGGATATTTTATGTTTGGAAGAGTTTGAATACAAAAAGGACTCTTCTTTCATTAAATAGCCCAACAAATTCTTTAAATAATCCTTATCAGATGCAACCAACTGATTTTCTTAGTGTACTGTACTATTGATGTGTCATCATGCCACGCGGATGCTGAGCTGGACCTTCACCAAGTCGAATTTTAAAATTTCTACACAAATCTCGCGAGTAAAAATTCTGAAAAATAGGCGTCAAATATGAGTGCATATTTTCCAAACGATGGAGGATGTGTGAAAATTGAGAGAGGTTTTTGTAGATGGGCTTGTGTTGAAGAAAAAATCCTTCATATTTCCAATTTTTTTTTTTTTTCCATTTGGTTAGAAAGTTAGCTTGAAGTTGACTACTAAAACAATAATTTACAGAACTTTCGTAGCAAACTCCAAAATCCACTTTTTTCATAATCTTTAAGCTTTCTGACTATTGGAGGGTCTTCCTTGAGGCTAATGCGGTAAACACATGTGTTAATCCATCCTTGTTCTGCAATTTTTGCTGATGTTTACCCTCATGGAAAGCTACAACAACTTTCGTATCAAAATCCTGTCTTTAAGCCTGTGACTTGCTACGAAAGCACGTAGTTTACTGATATTTTGCACCTTCTTCCTTTTTTCACCTCCAAAACACTATTAAAGCATGTAAATGCCTGATATGATAGTATAAGACATAATTTGGCACAATAATGTGTTGCCTTACCATCTTTCATGGAGTAACATCACCATTTTGCACAACCATTTTAAGACCCTTTTTCTTCAATTCAACTTGTATCATTTTTATCAAACCAAATTGACTGTTGAAGTGTTGGATATTTAATGCACCGGATTTAAGACTTCGTAAACCTGAGTTGAGATGGTGAGTTGGCATCATGATGAGTTGTCATCCATATGGAGTTTGACTGCTGATTTCCCCCCTTGAAAAAGTGGCACAATAATAGTCATGCTCTTATTTTATGATTCATCCACCTTTTCACATCATTGTCTGCTCAAAAACATCAAAAACACATAACACTAGAAGAAAAATAGAGGAACTTTCGTAGAAAATCCTGACCTATTTACACTGAATTTGTTGCGGAAGGTTGTAAAAGTGTCAAATTCACTCTAATGACCAGATTAACTCATGCATAAATATTTTTTTTGGATTTTTCTTTAACAATGACACCTCTTACATTAGTTATGACCTTTCAAACTCACCAAAATACCCCCACACATATGATTTTTCTTTTTTTAATTTCAAATTTAAAAGATCCTATTCAACCATAAGTAACTTACCCTAATTGACTCAAGACCAACCTAATGGTAAATATGGATAACAGTGGCTCCAATGGGGATTTTGTGCCCTTGTGGTGCGACAAAGAACTCGTAGACCACATGCCTATTCATTGGGAAGTTTCCAACTTGAAGACTGCAACTTGCAAACCGACTTCTGCTCTCAAACTGCCATTCAAACTGAAACTATACAAACTGATAATCACAACTATGAGTGAAAACCATGCTGCAAACTGAATATATTACTATTTAAAAGTAGATGCACAAACCTGTGAGCTTATTTATGTATATACCAATCTACCCTAAGTTGAAAATTAGATGTTTGTTTCAAGCAATATGAAACCTCCAGTATAGCCAGTCAAAGAGTTGATCCAACACCTGGGCTTCTTGACTATTCTTTAGTGGACCATCTATTACCAACTCAAAATAAAAATTGAGTCCATAACCTGAACTTGTAAATGAAAGAAACTCCACCTTCACTAATGACTGAAAAAGGCTTACCAAAGGATCTTGATAATCATGAAAAATCTCCTCTTTTGATGAAAGCAAAAAATCAACAAAAGGATCCTTGAAAACACTGAAAAGTATCCTGTTGTGATGATCCAAAGGATAATCTTCATTCATAACTGCAGGTTGTCTCTGTTTTATGCCTTCATTTTCAACATCATTCTTACGATAGGACTCTGACTGTTCATGAAAATATTCAATGGGAGAAACCATATCATATGCTACATGGATGTTTAAAAATGGATTTTCATGCATTACAATGAGAAATTCATGTATATCCTCACGCAAAAACATAAATTTTTGATCATTTAAATCTGTAATAAGACATTTTGGGAGAACAACTTGTAGATAAAAAAGTTGTTGATTATTGTCTATAAGTGCTTCCTTATGATAGTCTTCAAGCATACTCAAGGAATCAACCTCCTCCTCATGATGAAAAGAAACATGTTTCACATAAAATTCTCCTTGCTTCTGCCCATTTTCCTATTCCTCAACATTCAAAGGTTCAGAAAATGAATAAAGTGAAGAGCCTTGTAAATGAGCATATTTATGTTCCTATTTATCACCTAGATATTGAGAAATCTACTGCAAAATTTCACAAATTTCATGGGATATAACTTGGTTGTCAAATTGTTGATCAACCTTCTTGATTATCATGACAACTAACCTGAGAATAGAATTCATAAATTGGTCTAAAAAATCCTCGTCTAAGCACTCTCCATTATCACCAAGAGTTTTAAGGTATGGAATATACACCTCACAAAAATCACAACAGTCTTGTAACAATGATAAAGAAGAATGATATTTCTCATAATATTCGAAGAATGTTCGATCGAAATATTTAAGAGAGAACGAGCTTCACGGTTGCAACCCTTCATACCATGTTTTAGCTTCATCCTCTAGGATGGCCCTAAACATTTTCATGAGACAATCCTCAGGAAACTCAACTCAAAACTTATGTACATGCATATGGAATCTAGCCAAGTGAAGAGCAATATTATCTTTCTTTTCATCTTTAAATATAGGAAGATAAGTTAACCAATCAACTCTAGGCATACGATTTGGAAAACCAGGGATGTGAGACCGATTCATAGGGGCATACCTGACATTCTTTCTTGCAATATAAATCATCTTGGAACTTCTTCAAGCTATTGATATTCAAGCAATGGAGTCACCATGAAGCCATGAATTTCTAAATTCTTCAAGAATGGAGTCGCTAAGGTAGAAGTAGAGCTTCTAATATTTCTGATCTCATGCTACCTTCAAGAGCTCAGTTACTTTGATTGGAATCAATTACCTAGGATAATGTAGCTTTAAAATCCTCGGAAACGACGCCAAAATGTTATCACTAAGATGGAACTAATTGGGTTGTTCAACTATCAACCTAGTGCAACAATTTCAAACCACTTTGGATTGGAAGTTATCCCTTCCAATCAAATAGGGCTCTTTCAAAGAAAATATAAAATACTCAAGACAAAACTTATATTGTAGATGGCTAAATATTTTTGTGCTTTAAGTGATTTTGCAGGTGGAATATTTTATGAAGGTTACCATTGGGCATGGAGTCAGCTATGGGACTTCAATTACAAGAAAATGTAATCCATGGAAACTG
This sequence comes from Pinus albicaulis, assembly GCA_034641835.2. Lineage (NCBI taxonomy): Eukaryota > Viridiplantae > Streptophyta > Pinopsida > Pinales > Pinaceae > Pinus > Pinus albicaulis. The sequence goes on along the minus strand of CM076578.1, from coordinate 1,433,643,339 downwards.
AGGCAATTAAGCTTAAAATATACTTTTTACAGCAAAAACATAATACATGAAGGAAATTGGAGCATAATACTATGAATTCCAAGTAATCATGATACTATGAAGCTGATGATAATATGAAAAAGGAAAGACACAAATACATAAGCTCAAAATAAATCTCAGGTCTGAAAGGCAATAGTTGCAATTGTATATTAGATTGATAGAAAGAAATTACATAATAGCCTTCTCATTACACTCATCAAACCCTTTCAAACTCAAAAAATCCCTCATTTATAGAGTGAGGTCTCATATAATGGTTTTCCACATGGGCTAGCCTCGAATTCCTACTTAAGAGACCTATTCCTAGTATAATTACATCACCTGGAGACTTCTGAGGGATATTTTCTGTTTGGCAGAGTTTGAATACAAAAAGGACTCTTCTTTCATTAAATAACCCAAAAAACTCTTTTAATAACCCTTATCAAATGCAACCAATTGATTTTTTGAGTGTACTAGACTGCTAATGTGTCATCATGGCACGTGGATGCTGAGCTGGACTTTCACCAAGTCAAATTTTCAAATTTCTACACAAATCTAGCTAGTAAAAATTCTGAAAAATATGCCTCAAAGATGAGTGCATATTTTCCAAACCCTGATAGTTGTGCAAAAAATGAGAGAGGTTTTTGTAGATGGGCTCGTGCTGAAGAAAAACCTCCTTCATATTTCCATTTTTTTTTTCCATTTGGTTAGAAAGTGAGCTTGAAGTTGTTTGCTAAAACAGTCATTTCCAGAACTTTCGTAGAAAACTCCAAAATCCACTTTTTGCATAATCTTTAAGCTTTCTGACTGTTTGAGGCTAGTCGTTGAGGCTAATGAGGTAAAAACATGCCTTAAGCCATCCTTGTTCTGAAATTTTTGCTGATTTTTTCCCTCATTGAAAGCTACAACAACTTTCGTAGCAAAATCCTGTCTTTAAGCCTGAGACTTGTTACGAAAGTACCTAGTTTACTTATATTTTGCACCTTCTTCCCCTTTTCACCTCCAAAACAATATTAAAGCCTGTACATGCATGGTATGATAGTATAAGACATAATATGGTCCAAAAATGTGTTTCCTTACCATCTTTCATGGCGTAACATCATCATTTTGCACAACCATTTTAAGACCCTTTTTCTTCAATTCCACTTGTATCATTTTTATCGAGCCAACTAACTAATGAGGTGTTGCCTATTTAATGGACTGGAGTTAAGACTTCGTAAACCTGAGTTGAGATGGTGAGTTGTCCAATTGATGAGTTGGAATTATGATGAGTTGTCATCCATATGTAGTTTGACTGTTGAGCTGCCCCCTTGAACAAGTGGCACAATAATATTCATGCTCTTATTTGATATCCACCTTTTCACTACGTTGACTGCTCAAAAGCATAAAAAACACATAACGTTGGAAGAAAAACAGAGTACATGAACTTTTGTAGCAAATCCTGACCCGTTTACAATGAATTTGTTGCAGAAGTTGGTAAAAGTGTCAAATTCACTCTAATGACCAAATTAACTCATGCACAAATATTTTTTTGGATTTTTCTTTGACAATGACACCTCTTACATTAATGAAAACCTTTAAAACTCACCAAAAGACCCCAACACAAATGATTTTTTTTGAAAATTACAAATTTAAAAGATCTTATTCAACCCTAAGTAACTTACCCTAATGGTTATCATTGATAACACAATCGATTGTGCCCAATTCAATGCATATAAGGTTGAGTTATGTGGGGAGAAACTGATCAATTGCCTTTGAGGTGTCTAATAGATGTGTAAAATATTATCAAAGCAACTCCACTTTAAATCCTAGGTGAAATCCAGGGAAAGGGATAATACTCAATTCAAAAGCATTTTCACCCACAGTCTTTGTGATGGTGTAAGGCCCATATTGAAGTGGTATAATCTTCCTTTAGGGTCATGTGAAGTGCTTCTTATATAAATGAAACCACGCCTGATCACCAACCTAAAACTTACATGGAACATAATGCTAGTCATATCATTGCTTATCCTTGGCATTAACTTTCTACATGGTATCATGAACATGTCATTGGAGGTGTTGGATCTATTTAATGAAGTTGGCTTCTCTATCTACTTTGGCCTAAGCATGGGAGGGCTCTTTCAAATATGAAATGTGAAAATTGACATGAATGAAGGCCAATGGTTGTAACCTTAATCACACATTGTTATATTCCGTTTTGTCACATCTCGTTATTTGGCCTACAAACTGGATCAGTCAACATCCTTTTACCACTTGACATCATCATAACACAAATCCTTATGCATGAGACTCTCATATCCCATAGTTTCTACTTGAAAACACCTTGTTTCAGTCATTTTAAGGACCAACTCTCCATGGAATCCTACTGGACAACGTTCACCTACAGGTTGCTCCACTGTGGCCTGCATTGATCACCTACAGGTTTCTCCACTATGCACCTGCGTTGGTTCTAGAAATTCAGGAAAAAGAGTGAAATTCCAGAAGCCTCTTTTTTCATAAGCTTCCAGAATTTGTTACAACCATTTACCTCAAATAAAACACTCAGATCCTATCCTATCATACCTTGAAGTTTCCATCCCTTATCCTTTTATCCCATCTTCCCATTGAGAGTGGATCTCAAGCCATAGATTGGTAAATCGATAAGGACTCCCAACTTACCCTCCTATTGTATATATTTGTGGACATCCACAAGATAGGGGTTGGATTTTGGAGATAGAATTATACCCTCATGATGCTATTGTAAAGAGTTAACATTCCATGCATTAGGGTGATTAGAGGTGCACTTTGTGACAAATAAGGAATAAGTCAGATTGGAGGATCTCTTCTACAAGATCAACTCATATTTCTGGTTGTAACTCCTTCCATTTATATTAATGAAAAGGGATATTTGTTTTCCTATATGTGATGTTATGATTCCATGTATTTCGATTCCATGTTGATCCATTGAATGAAGTATTTATATACTGCTACATAGATTTCATGGATCGCTGGCTTGTGTTGTCTGATTATGTGGGTTCTAATTATAGCAAAAAGAGCTATAATGGGAGCATTCGAGTAAATAAAGGAGTGAAGCATATGTCATATCACAGGTAGGTTTCATCCCATTATCTATTTAATTTAAGGAAAACAATAACTAATTTATCCTTATGTTGTTCTAAACTAAGCCACCTAGTCTAGGGAAGACACTTATCTCCGTAGTCGTAGGTTCTGTATAATAAATTGGCGACCATACTGGGGAAGGATATATTACTTTGGTGGTTTATTTTTTCTTAGTGTTTGTTTCACCTCTTCTTCAGACCTTCATTTTCATCTTCAACCAATAACAAAACTAGGAATACCTTTCATTGAGTCTCAATTGCAAAATTTATGTCAAAACTCTCTTATTCTTGACCAACACTCCCTCTCGTCTAGGGATAGAGCGTTGCACCTCTATTGAGCCCTCTATGTGCTTGTGTTGCAAGGCTTTGATGCCTCTTCTGCACCTGCATTGGCCCTTGTTCATGCATGAATTTTACTTTGTATTTATTTTCTCTCTGATCAACGTTGTTCCAGCTACCCTTCCTTGAGTCTTTGAGTGTCTTGTGGTCCCTTTGAATCCTCCATTTGGTTTTATTTTGTTTTGATACCTTTGGTAAGGATTTTTTTGAAGATTTTCCTTTGTACTTATCATTAGGTTTCTTGCAAACTGATTTTGTTTGATCATTGGTTTCTTGGATGAATTTTCATTCTAGTCCTCATTCTGAAAATTTTATTTTAATCAATGATTAAACTTGGTCAGACAATCATGGGTCCTAGCGATGCATTACTGTGCAAGACAATTTATTAAATAAATTGGAAAATTAATTGTAATCTTATCTCATAACAACTTGTAATAGTTAACTAAGTGTGATAGAATTAGTTATCTCAAGAATTTTAAGTTGAGGGTCTAAGGATAGGCATGTAGAGTGATTCTATTATTAACAGGGTCTAGTTGTAGTTGTAGCACTAGTGTAGTGTGGGTGGGATTGGTTAACTCATAATAATTGAGTTAAAATCAGTTTAACTAGTTATAACTGTTTGTTGAGCTATTGGACGATCAAGTGAATTAAAATAGATTTAATTCACTAGTAGTGATCTACCAAGTAAC